>MU386642.1:0-528928 GCA_022496965.1 Annulohypoxylon nitens | reverse complement strand
TATATATATAATATTTTAATAAATAAAATAATAAAGATAATATTATATGAAATAATTTATAATTAAAAATTAATTATAATAAAATAAGAAATATTTAATATAAAAACATTAAAAGCCATAAATTTAATATCCAAAATAAAAATAATAATAATTAAAATTAAAATAATATAATAATAATTATAATAAGAATTTTAATTTTTATAAAATAAAATAATATATTATTATAATAAAAAAAGAATTAAAAAATTAACCTTTAAAATAAAAGATAAGATTTATTTATTATATAATAAATAATATTTAATTTTAAAAATATTATAAATTAAAACCAAAAAGCTAAATAATAAATTAAAATATAAGAAGTTTAGAATATTTAAAATTAAAAAATTTTTATCTAAAATTAATTATTAATTATTATTATCTAAATCTATATAATTATAAATAAATATTTTTTATATTTTTATATTAAAATTTATACCAAAAGATATCAAATTTAATAAAAATTTAAAATTTAAAAAAAATTTAGATAAATATAAAATTAAAAAAATTATAAATTTAATTATTTAAGATGATTAAATAAAATACTATATTAAATAATAAAAATATAAAGATATAAAAAATATCTAAGAATTTATTAAATATTTTTAAAATATGAAATGGATATTTAACGATTTTTATTGCTAAAATCCTAACTAATTAAAGTTAAAAATACCTTAATTAATAGTAATATTAGCATAAGATTAAAACCTACCCTAAAAAAAATAACTTTAAAAATATTAAATTATAATATTTCTAATTCCTTTTACTATATTTTTTTTTTCTTTTTTCCTATTTAAATCTTCCTTATATTAAAGAATTTTTATTATTTTTCTTTTAATAATCTTTTTTTAATAATAAAGGTAATATATTTAATTAAAAAATTTATAAATTTTTTTATATTATTAATCCAATAATTATTAAATCTCCTCTTACTATCTTATTATAACTTCTTATTAAATATATAAAAAATTCTTAAAAATCTTTTTAATATTATAATATTTTTTCTAAAACCTATCATATTTAAAACCTAAATTATTAAAGGAATTTATTATTATAATATTATAATAAAACCTTTACTTATACATACAATAATTATATACACTACTTCCAAAAAAATAATAATAAAATAATTTATTAAAATGAATATAATAAAAATATAAAATATTATAAATATTAAATCTATTAATATAATCAACTTTCTGATCATAAGATTTATATTATTTTAAATATTTTAAAAATAATAAACTTTTATAAACCTAACTAAATATATTATTATAATATATAAAAAGAAAAGATATAAAAATAAATAAATAAAGAAAAAAAATACTTACTTTTTTTATATTTAAAAATAAAAATCCTAAAAATAAGGAATAATATCACAAATTAAATAATACCAGATTATTTCAAAAACCTAAAAAGTAAAGATATCTTAAACTAATTATAAATAAATTATAAAAAAATCCTAATCTAATTAATCTAAATAATCTAAATAATCTAAAATTAAATCATCTAAATCATATAAATTAATCAAATTATAATACCTTCAAATATAAAGAATAGATAAGAAGGATATCTATATAAATATAACAAACTCTTATATATTTAATTATTTATTTAATTTTCTAATTATTAATCTAAATTTATTACTTTAACCATATCAAACTAATAAAAAAAGGATTTTAAACTTTTTTTACAAATAAACTATTTTTAATTTAATCTCTATAAATACTACTAATAAATAAGGAAACCTATAAAACACCCCATATACCTAAATACCTAGATATAAGTTCGTAACAAAAACAAATATATTATATTTTTCAGAATAATTGACACAAAAATTATGTTTATTCTTTTATAAAAGATAAGAACAAAAACCTTTAAAAATATAACCTAATATAACAAACATTAATAACATCTTAAAAAATAACCTAAAAGAAAAAAAACACCTACCTATTTATCTTTAAAAATAAAGATCCTAAAAGGAAAGATATAATATCATAATCCTAAAAACCAAGCCTTAAAAAGAGGCTTATAAACAAAAATAACACAAAATTAATTATAATTAAATTATAAAAAATTAAATATATAAAATATAAACAATATAAAAACACATCCAACACATCAACACATATTAATATATATCTATTATATTATAATAACTTTAACACCCAAAAGAAAAAAAAATATCTATATAAACATAACAAATTCTTATATATCTAATCATTCATTCAACTTACTAACTATCAATCTAAATCTATTATTTCAACCATATCAAATTAATAAAAAGAAGATTCCAAACTTTTTTTATAAATAGATTACTTTTAATCTAATCTCTACAAATATTATTGACAAATAAAGAAACCTACAAAGCACCCCGTATACCTAAGTACCTAGGTATAAGTTCGTAACAAAACTGCTTTGATTCTCCAAATACTTCTCCCAACATCTCTACATTTCTCGATAGATACTTCTCCCATAATGAGTTCTAAAGGGTCTGTTCTGATCACTAGTTGCCGTGATGCAGGTGCCGGTTCTGCTATGGTCATAGCTTTCCAAAGCCAAGGATATCGAGTCTTTGCAACCTCTCGTAACATTAATACCATGTCGAAAGTCGAGGACCTACCTAATGTCAGGATATTCAGGCCGCAAGAGATGCCGTGAGAGAAGAAACCGGTGGGACGCTAACATTTCTTATTAACTGTGCTGCACGGAACCATTTTATGCAGTTACTGGACGAAGATATTGAGGCTGGTAAAGCTTTGTACGACACCAATGTCTGGGGGCCTCTCGCAGTGACCCAGTCGTTCGCACCGTTGTTGATTAAAGCTAAGGGTACTGTTGTATTTATTACGTCTCTCTCTGGATACCTCAATGTTCCATATCAAGGTCAGTCAACTTTGAGGATACCGAAATGCTAGTTAATGGTGGCGAAATACCACTTGACATGGCGCCATCGGCTCTGGTTTATATGTTCTAAAGGTACATTCGCTGCTACAAAGAGATCCGAAGAGATCATGGCGGAGACATTGCGGCTAGAACTCGCGCCTTTCCACGTCAATGTGCTATCTGTGGTGACTGGTGCTCTCAAAACAAGGGGCCAGAGTCACTTTGATGACTGGAAACTTCCCGAGGGATCTCTATATAAGCCAGTAGAGTCAACCATCAGCGACAGAGCTCGAGGACAAGAAGGAGCGCCAAGAATGGAGGCTGCTGATTATGCTAAACGGGTGGTGTCCGAGATTATCAAGGGCAAAACCGGCAAATTCTGGTATGGTGCCTGCTGGAATATAAGGTGGCTGGGAGTCTACGCCCTGTACCTCAGGGTATATAATGTACTTCTACAGCCCACTACCATAAGCCTAGTAACTTAACCTTCTAATATACATTAATGATACTCATAACCTGCGTCTATTTCAACAGTGCCAGTGCCGGGGTGGTTAATTTTGGCACGACATGGCTTCCCACATCACTTATGGTACGTTAAAACTTGCCTCTATGGTATTTTTGAGAGGATCTTAGCTGACTCTGCATTAGCATAGCGGCGTGAAGATTAATACAGGCTTGGAAGTGTTGGCTGAGCAGAACAAATGACACAATGGGCTAATAAGGCTGTCAAGCTTCAACGATTGGCAGCTTGAAACCACCCGGGACCCCCTTTTGGAAAATTCCTTCGGGGTCATACTTCTTGCTAGTCTCCACAAGCTTGATAATACTCTCTTCTCCATATCCCCTTATGGAATCATCCTTCTGGTAGGTATAGTTTGCGAAGATATAGCGGTGTAGTAGTCCATTATCAGTTGCAAGCTTTCTCAAGTCTTCCACAAAATTGCCGACCGTTGTGAACACTCTACTATCGTCTTCTGGTAAGTCCCAACCTGGGTTGATCAGCACAACAAATAGCGGTCCATCCACAGGAGGTATAGCTATCGCGTTTCCCCCTGCTCCGGCTGAACTCTCCAACATCGCCTTGGTCAAGGGATGATACCCGAACGAGAATGTAAGTCCACTGACATCCTGGATTGTAGCAATCATGTCTTGCCACTTCTTGTGGAAAGCTTCCATTAGAGGAACATCTGGCTTGATAGTAATGGAAGCCCAATATTGGCTACGTAGAAGTCAGCTTAAGCTTTATTGCAGTAACGTATCTATTGAGAGGCACAAACCGTTTCCCATCACTCGAGAATTTAGACAGCTCTTCAGCGAAGCCAAGATGGGTCGATTTTCGCATTGTGCACATTTCCTTGACCTGATTGTCCAAGCTGGTGAAACGCTGCAGCGAAGGTGGATTCTCCTTGCCTTGCGTGTGATACACTATAACAACGGAAGTTAGCAGTCGCTTATTTAGGGGGCTTGGGTCCATTTATTGAACATCTTAGGACCAAGCGAACCCAAACGGAAATAGAAAAGGGGGCGAGGAACTCTGGATATTACATACTGACACACGTTACGGCTTGATGTCCGAAACCGTATCCGACACTAAACATGCCATAAGCGTCTAGATCCTTCTCATTCCGCACAAAGTCGCAAGCATTATGGATTAACTGGGAAATGGTGTCAACCATGTTACTAGACATATAGAATGTGATCCCTCCCCAGATATCTGTAGATTCGAAGGTGCTCATTTTGAAAGACGTCACGATGCCAAAGTTGTTCAGCCCCCCCTTAAGGGCGACCCAAAGGTCAGAATTTTCTGTTGCATTAGCATGAACTAGTTCTCCTGATGCGAGAACCAAATCAAACTCTACCACCGAATCGCATGAAAACCCAACCCGTGGTGAGAACATAGACAGCCCCCCTATCAATATATTAGAGAAACAACAAGATCATTGACGGAATCGATTTCGAACATACCTCCTAAGATAAACCCTGCAACACCAATGCGCCCAGAGCGTGCACCGGCAACGGTTAGACCGTGCTTCTCCAGTTCACCACACACTGTGGACCACCTCTCCCCGACACCTATCTCTACAACGGATTTATCTTGGCTCAAATTGATGCCCTTGAGAGCCCTCATATCGATTGTGACACCATCTTGAATATTAGCACTGCCGGCGAATGGACTGTGGCCACCACCTCGAATTGCAACCTGGCAAGCTCCTGAAAGTATATGCGGACGGAGAGCCCGGAAGAGGTCTTGAACCTGATTGGCATTGCTTGGTTTTACAATATAGGAGGGTTGGACCTCGTTATCAAATGCACTGAAGTATGAGCCGTTCTCTGTCTCGTATTCTTTGCTGCGGGTTGCAAGATTGGACCTTTGACAACGCTGTCCAAAGCCTCAAAGACCTGGGAATTGCTAGGGTTTGACACGACGACGTTTTCGAGAAGTAGGAGGAAGCACAATGAAACAAATATTTGATGTAGACGATTTTGAATTTAGGTATCTGGAAGGTTGAATCTTTTCATTTATGAGGTAGGTTTAAGTACCTACCTAGGTATTAAAGAAGGTCGGGTACCCTGCTCATCGCACCAGGTGCTCATAGGACCCCTCACAAAGAGGTAGGTACCTAGTAGGTATGGTTACACATTCGTAGGTAGCTAAAGATATCAAATCAATTGGACCCGATAATATGGCTTCCAAAGGGAGTTACAATACCTTAAAATTAGCTCGTTAGTACCTACTGAGATGTTGGTGTACGACGACCTTTCTCAACCCTCAATTCATGTAAGGCCGTTTCAATAGTACATACATACAACTAGCGCCACCCCACCCCCTTTTCTCTCTCCCGCTTCCCCTAGAAGGTCTAGTAATTGGGAAACATCCCAATGTCAAGAGGCTAATCCCCATTTAGGATGCATGAGAGAGTCATTGTGTATGATAGTTGATTAGAAGGTGGTGATTGCATGGGAGGTATGTGATATTAGGTTATGCAGGAGAGGTTGGACAAGGTGTTGGTCTACATGATATTTAATTCAATTTAATCAATTGGATGCAGGCCTTTGACTAACAGTTTACCAGGACGTTAGTATTACAAGGTACTGGTGCCTCGTAGGTATCCGTCCCTATGTAGATAGTGAATGCCGCACGATCATCGGTTGATATTTTACAGTAAGTGTCTATAGCAATGCCTGAAATATTCTAGAATTGATTAATCATTTGGTGTATTGCTTACATTCTCCGTACCTAGGTTACCAACCCGTTTTACCTCGATTGCGGTTGCCATGGAGTTTTCATATGCAACAATTGTTATAATCATAGTAGCTCAGGACCTCCGCCTTACTTTTCTGGCAGCAACACTAGGTACTCTCACTCTTTACCTAAAGGCTGTTCAAATTTACGATATTACCTTATGTGTACCCCAGAGACCTGAAAGAACATCTATACTGGATTCCGGTAATTGGTGAGTCTGATTATCAGACATAGTTTCCACGCACAGTAGATAGTAACAATTAGAAGCCATTTGCAACCCTTCTTTAAAAGCTCGAGTCAATGACTTTCAGAAGCACGGTCGGTAATATCAAGATTCTTGCCTAGTGCTTCCCCAGCTAACCTTTGCTATCTAGAATTTATTTTCACAATACGAGAGAACCTTTCTCGCTTACCATTACCGGTCAAAAGTGGTATGTCCTGACAAAATTCGAAGACGTTACCTCATCTTTCAAAATTGATAATGGCACGTTGCCATTCGACATTTTCGCTATTGAAGTTATGCGCATGGTTGGCATACCAAAGCCCAAAGGAAGGCATTAGTAGAGCTTTTCAGAGGCAGGATGCAAACCTAGAGGCAAGGAAAAGACTCTATTGTTGCACGAGGAGCTCTAAGCTACCTCGTACTGGGAGACATGCTATAAGGTACAGAAATGCCTCTTTGTCTATCTGAGCTATCTAAACACTGAGAGACACCCTACCAAGGAACTCCTCTATAGGCCGATTCTAGCTCTGTGGCTATCACGGGATCTTCGTGGAAGGCTTGACAAACACCTTTAAGTACAGAAGTTTTATACTCTAGTAAATTTAGGTCAGTATTCCAGAGAATGCTTCACTGAGCTCACGATAGGTATCTTCTTAAAGGAACTTATAGAGATATATCAAGCTAACCCCTGAACGGTCCACATAATCTAAGTGGGTCTATGTACGAATAGTGCCATAGGACTTGTAAACCGTTGGATATAAAAAGACTGCGCCTCAAAACGTTCCAGCTGGCACATGCTGTCTCCGCAGATCAGCATTAAATTCCATTGAGGTAGACTGAAAGGAACCACCTACAATAAGTACGTAACCCTTCATTGACCACCCAAATTTGCCATCTAACCTTCCTCCACACTCGACTTCGGCGCCTTTGAAAATAATATCAGAATGGATTTCACACTACAAACCCCTATACCTTCCGTGAACATGCTCAGCGGTCATGTATCTGACAGTGAGATGACATTTACCGTCCATTGTCATGATGACTACTTCAGGAACGTGACAGCTTCCGATAGTGTTGGAAAACCCCTATTTCGCGTGGAAGGAGCGAAGTTCGGTACCTCGTGGAGCTGGCGGCGGAGGGTCTGGGAAAGTTCTAGCGACCGACATTTGTTCGATTTCCGTCATAATAGCTTCGACATCAAGAATGGATGGGTCGTGGAGAGTCCTGACGGTCGAAAACTTTGCTCGCTCGTGCATAAATCTCAGGTCACCAGGGACCACTCTTGCATAAACGCTACAGTCTGTACCGAGGCGGGCGAACAAGTTCTGGTGGTCATGAGACATAAGAACCATGAGGCCCTCGTAACGACTATCACCGTTGGAGACTCAACAATCGCGACTATCCACAAGATAAATAATATCAGCAGCATCAAATATAACCCCGCGATAGGCTTGGCGAAAAGGAGCGAAAGCGAGAGTGTCTGGGAGGTCCGGGTAGCTTCAGGGGTAGACTTAAGTTTTGTGAGTTCTCAAATGGCCACTTTGTTATGATTCGATACTCGATAGATGTGTCTAATACTATACCTAGATCCTGGCTTTAGTATTGTGTCGTGTGGAGATGGGACATGTATGGAAGCAGTGAGAGATTGGTACCAATTATAATGCCAGATAAATACCATCTTCACAGCTTCGGACTTCAATACAAGGTATATCGGTATGCGTTTCCCCATTACTGGCTACGTTTCCAAATACCCCGGTTGCCAGCCTTAAATAAAAGGCGTTAAATATTGTAACTACGCATAACCCCATCTTAAATCCTTTAAGACCACCGTAAGACGTATCACCATTCCCTGTGGGTCAATATTAGCACTGGCTTATAACGCTTCTGCGTCACAAGTCAATGCTAGTAGTACGATGGAACCAATTAGAATGAGGCAGTAGCATGCCATTGCATCCGCTTGCATATGTAATGTGATCCAATATATCGTGAATAGGGCTATTTGTAATCCATTCTCCAAGTGCGCTATGAAATATTTTAGAGGGGAAGTTTTGTGGGAATGAGGATATAATAAGACTTGCTAGTCACCCACCAACCATCAAAAATCCGTGCTAGCCCAGTCAGAGTTAACACAACGAATCCCAACGACAACAACATTCGACGCCCAACTAGTCGATAAATATCTTACTGAAACGCAATGGCCCCTTCTCGAGAACAACTCCTCAAAACGGCGAACCTCTGTATAGAGAGTTTCAACGAGTTCACGCCTGAAGCAGTAACGAAATATCTCAGCCCGTCCTGCCGCTGGATGTTGAAACCCAAAACCCTTAAAGCACCACCGCGAAACAGGACCGAATTCGGAGAGTTTATTGGGTCGTTGAAGCCCGCTATGCCTGGAGGGCTCCATTTATTTGTGGCTGATGGTCAGGAACCAGCCATTGATGTGGTCACTAGGAAAGTCACACTTTACCTGAAATCTCGTTCTGAGACCAAGCCCGGGTTATATGAAAATGAATACGTCTGGGTTATTACCATGAATGAGGATGGTACGGAGGTAGTTGAAGTAATCGAATTTGTGGATAGCTTGTACACAGATCTGTGGTTGGTTAAGTTGAAGAATGCGGCTGAAGAGGCGACGACGAAGTGATACAGAGAATCATCACTAGCATTTAGCTTTGGGAAAATGGCCATCCGAGTTTGACGGCGAGCCGAGCTTACTTAGAAAGGATGGGAGTCTCATGGATGTCTACCACATACCCTCCTTACCCCTACCTTTTTTTTTCAGTTGGTGATAGATAGAATCAAATACAAATCTATACCTATCTTGTCACGATGCAAACCAAGAAGCATGGAAAAGACTTCATTGTTGCACGAGGAGCTCTAAGCTACCTCATGCCAGGAGACCTACTATTATATACAGAAGGATCTCTTTGTCTATCTAAGAACCACCAGGGTAGTGAGGGATGCTGCTAGGGAACTCCTCTACAGGTCTATCCTAGCTCATGGGAATCTTCGTAGAAGGCTTGACATATCTAGAGGTTCACAAGAGAAAAGAAAACGTACCTAGTTATATCGATACTATGAATTCTCCACATTGTGCTAGAGTCGGTATGTGTCACTGGAGAAAGGGGCCGGAGATTATAAAAAGAGATCGATTTGGCCGCCAAGGGAAACAAACCTAATATCTGCTTGGAAAGCTAACGTTATAGTAATACCATTGATAGTAGGTAAGTACCACCATGCCACTCCGGTCTTTGTAGTTTATCAAGTAGATTCTTATACCTAGAATTGAAATACAATTCTGGCACTTAGGTATATATGTGCTGCTAGTGGAAACTTTCAGAGTTTGGAGCACGCTTTTTGAGCCTTAGATAAATTTAATATTATTTACGTTCCATAATCGTGGTTTAGTATTGGTAGGCACTCGATACATTAGGCACAACGATAGGAACTTAACCCTAGTCAACACCTCTGTTCTTCACGGACAGTATTCTCATTCTTACTGAGGTTTATGTCCTCGAATCTTTCAGTACCCAGGTATTTACAATTATCAGATTTCCAACTGTATTTACTATTAAAACCTTATACAATCTTCAGTAGTATTACTATTTGCCAACCAGGTTAGCTACCTAGTACATAGGTTACACAAGAAGCACATCCACAGATCATAACAATAGTGTTAAGTCACGAAAAAAAGTAAAAATATTCGCTGTGTCTTATAAGCGATGTGTATCTAATTAATCACATGTTGAAAGAACCGCTAGAAGAGTTAGAGTCTTAAAATCTTCCCAGGGTAAAAAAAGGTTAACGTTGGTTTCAGCCGTCTGCTATACTCCCTCCATGTTTGAGTCTCCCGTCGTAAGGATGCAGTCAGTGTACTCCTATTCTAGCGTCTAACAACTCATTTTATACGAACTCATGATAACTGAATCCTTACTCACTGGAGGTGATTAAAGGTGAAAAAAAATGATTCGAAGTACCTCTTTAGAAGAGGTGCATCGGGAATTGAGCCCGATGCGGGGGTCGAACCCGCAACCTTGAGATTAAGAGTCTCACGCTGTTTATAGGATTAGTATTGTATGCCGAAAGGAAGATATTGTGAGCATTAACTAACCTCTACCGATTGAGCTAACCGGGCAGATTCCGAACTAGGCGGAGGATGAGTGAACGGCGTCCAATTGCAAATTTTATACCCCATTTTTCTAGCAAAATTTTTTTCCAAGGCTAGCACAATTCTTTGCACACAGCACCCATGCGTTATGTAATAAGTTAAAGAATAGGGACTGATTGTATAATCAGAAATGGCTTTAGATTTTCATGCTTCGCCTAGAAAAGATCACCCGTATAAATTATATACGCGCCTAGTATATATAGACAGCAGGACTTGTGTGGCTATCTTAAACGCCTAAAAGTCTGTATTCTATGTCTGGGAGTTTTGGGCAATGGCCAAATACGTAGGTAGTAGGTAGTATGCTAAGGATAAATACAATACGATTGTTAAATTTGCCACTATACCATGGTGGAGTGGGTGAATATAAAAGTACGTAGTTAGTAGACGACAGACTTTGATGGATGGATGGATGGGTGGATAGATACCACCCAGGTAATGGAAGTCCCAGGAAATAGAAAATAAGTCTTGGTTAAGAAAAGTCTTGAAAGTCTCGTCACGTTCTATCATCCTTTGAGAGAGGCAAGGCTGTTACGAGAAGTCTAAAGGTTAAATGCAGATAATAATATTTCCTGAATGCCTGAAGTTATGAGAGTTTTCTATATAAGATACCTAGTAGGTTCCGAATACTTCATATCCACAAGATCCATGAGAGGTAAAATACATATATCGATGGGATATGTTATTAGAGGAAAGTTCAAGTGAGTAACATACTCCCCGTAGGTAATGTTGATATTATTGTTTAAGACTGAATTATATCAAAGTCGTATAGTTGATGGTTTGAAAAATATTAATCATCGTTCATTTTTCCCGGGGGCGTGGCTTGAATCGTCTGCTGATAAATTTAAATGAGCTGGCATGTTTTAGGTCTGGATATAAGTTGTGTTAGTAACCCTTTGCGATCTTCGATCCATGGGTAGATGTGCAACAATGCCGAACTTGGTAGGTGGGTATACGATCATGTAACATACCTCTGTGTAGAATCATGTCATATCAGATTTGACGATTCTGCAGGCTTTGTTTATTAAGGTGGTACAATCTCCGAAATTTTGACATCGCTCGTGGCGACAAGATCAGACGGATTTGATGTTTTGTCCCTGTCAATCACGGGAGCGGCGGTGATGAATAGAGTCAAGGAAAGTTGCACGATCCGTATCTTTTGTGTTCCCAGAAGTTGCGGAGGGTGGCAGTTGATGACTGAGTATCGCCACCTATGGCCCCACGCCTCCCTGTCGTGACAATGCGACGCTGCAACCTCATCTTCGACATCCGTTATCTATATTGGAAGAGTTGACTTAAAGCTATATCTACGGAATTTCGGTGATGATAGAAGCAACTCTTATATCTATAAATACTAGGTACTAAGTACAAGACGTTGATAATGATCTCTCATTGTTCGGTTTAAGTTAGACAGAAGTCGAATGGCACTCATGAGATTTCGTATTGGAAAACTACCTAGGTACTTACGGATTTAAGTACCAAGTAATAACTTCAGCTTCACTAAAATCGACGATGAGATTAATTACCAAATAATCGACTCTGAACTCCCTACCTATTACTAGGCATCTTTATTGGCACTCACTTTTCGAGCAAGGATTCCGGCGCTTGGAGGTCGTTGGTTACATAAGAAACCGTGGAATGCCAATCAGTCTATGTGGTGAGATGTCATGTATGGACCGATGTAGATCCGTGAGAAGATCCGTGAGAAGATCCGTAAGATAAGTACGTCACTCAAAAGCCAAGGAGCGTGGAGAAGGCTGACGAGGGATCCACGGATGTCAAATTGTTAACTTGATAAAAAAGTTACAGGTGCCAGGTGCCGAGGGTGGTGGTAGATAACGTCGATTCCCTCCAAGTTTAAGATGCGCGAATACGGGGCGTTGTCCGCTAGGATGTCCGTGGATCCCTCCAAGGATTTATCGTGGGGACGGAGTCGCACGGTTTGACGGTTGAATGTAATTAATGTAATTCGTTGTAATTCGTCTGTGTAATTCATACAAACCTTCGAACACGCGAATAAACCAAACAGGCATTGCTCGTGGATGATTGAGAAATCATGGATAATAGCAACGAATATGTATATGACATGGTGCTTGCGAGGGTGCTGCTCGATGGCGCTCGATCAACTGACAGGCAAAGCCGTAAGAGCCGTAAGAGCCGTCATCGTGACAAGGTGAAATTCAAAAAGTCTAAACAAAATGGTCAGAGCAGAAAAGAGCCGGAAGTGTGCCGGGATTTATTGATCCGGTCCAAGCTCTCAATTGATCGCGATGACCTGCAAATCTAAGATCAAGAGATTCGCACCCCCAAGGGTGAACCAAGCAACCTGCTTAGGCTTACCCTCTTTGGGCTTCCCATCGTATGACTTGCTGAGGTAATGCTGGTAGGGGTGTTAGATATTGGCGTGGGCTGGGTGGGCTGGGTTGTAAAATGTATTCAGGGACCCTCGGAACTGCAAGGTTTGCAAGGTTTGCTACCCTACCGCACCTTACCATAAACGAGCTCATTCAATTCACGCCCTCTCTCTCATAGCTGAGGTAGTACCTGTCTTTGATTGGCCAGGTCGGAGTTTAAATTCACACCTACTCACACCTCAAGTGCAACGTGCAGGGGAAGGTCTAGCCCCCGTACCAAAATAAGAATAGGACCCCTAGATCGGCAAAGGTACATTTGTACGATGTTAATCGTTGTTCCCGATTCTTAGAAGGCGTACTGGAGCCATCGATCGGAGACGCAACTCCCAAATCTGAGAGAGCGAAGGAAAGAGGCGACGCTGGGCAGTCTCAGACCCAACCCGAGCCCCATCTGCCTTCCGTAAATCTCGATGCGCTCGATGCAAAATACGATTTTTTTCTCGATTTTTCGATTTTTCTCACGAGCTCTTTCTCAAACATGACGATTTTCTCCATATATTGGCAAGAGCAACATCTACCGTGATTAAACGCGCGTTTATTTCTCTTAAAAATACTATTCCGTAAACATTTGTGAAGCTTTTTGGTTTTCCCTTTTCGTTGCTACCTTTTTTTTTTCATCCACACTCACAACATTCCACGATTTCACGATACCCACGATCCACGATCCAACCCCAAAAAATCATCAAACGAGTTAAAACGATTTCCTTCACGGAGCACGACTGCATCACCCGCATCAAATCTCCTACTATACATAATAATACTACCAGACAACGTTACTAGGTATTATACACACTTTACTACTTTAATACATCTATACGTCTATACGCCCATACGCCTTGGATAATTTGCACTCTCCCACACTCTCCCACACTCTCCCACACTCATACAACATCCCGTTCAATAATAACAATACACTTACTCCATTCGCCGGGAGAGTCAAACTACCATCATCTCCACCATCTAAATTGACCAACACGAACCATACCGAAACTGTCTAGTCCCTCTCAACAGAGCTAAACTAGACTAAGGGTCTTTCCAGTAGGTATGACGTTGCATTGTCAACTTTTCACGAATCCAGCCCCCGTTTCGCTTACGACAAGCCTGCATCCCGACGGCATCTTGCAACCATGCTTCTACTACATTCTAGCACTCCCCTGATAGTGAATATCGTCGACCCATTCGCTACAAGCCACGATGCGCCGTCAACCCTCCTCTTCAAACCCCTTAAGCCTAATAATATCACTTTTCTATTTTACTGCATCTTAATTCAATTAACTCTTTTATTTTTTCTTTTGCCGCAGTAACCACTGACTTGCTTGCTATGAATCTAGAATATCCTCATTAGCGACTATGTTGTCGCTGATTTCTTCCGCTATCTCTATACATGATTAATTGAACTCTTACTCCCCGAAACATTACCAGTATACGAAGGTATAAGTCGATGTGAGCACGATGCCCGATTCAAAGAATGTGCCGGCGGCTTCTAGGCCTCCACCTGTCACATACAAGAATCCGAGACGAACCTCAGCCGAGACCTCTGTCACTTTGCAAGCACATCGCCTAGCTCGAGCACGAAATGCTTCCCCTACAGCTGTTCACTCAACTCCTAGAAGAAATTCCTCAGGCGACAGCAACGAGACAGGCCAGAGTGCCAAGAATTGGTTCGAAAGTTCGAATCAAAATGCGATGGCCAATATGGACACCAGAGCGATGGATCTCGATCCTCCATTCTACCAAAAAGAAACCGACGACTCCAACGAAGACGTAGCGAAATATGGTATTTCCTCACATAGTCCGGCCTACGAGTTTATTCAGAGTCGTTTACCGGATTTTCGACCCGGTGTAGACTCATCTAACGAAGAATTTCGCTCCGTCATAGACGATCTTACTGTTGAGAACAAGCGCCTGAAGGAAGAGTTGAGGAAATACAAACAAATGGGTCCTGATTCGTTACGAAGAGACAAGCTTTTCGAAGTTAAAGTCCACGGACTATCTAGCAGAAAGAAGCGAGAATTGGAGGCCGCACTACGCGATTTTACAACTAATATTGAGGATTCGAGCACCGGAGCCTCACCAGGTCGCAAGAAGTCCTCCAGCAAGTCTAAGAATATCCACTCCTCGCTCTCAAAACATGCATCTTCATCTTCAGGGACGGGGTCCAATGCGAAACCTGTCGATTCTGCGTATGCGTCTATGTCAACTGGCCCAAGCTCATCTGTTCCATCACTCCCTGGCCAAGCTAAAGCTGCACGGCAACGAAACGAACAGAAAATTGAGAACTATTTACGAGATATCCCTGAAGGCTTGTGGCCACGACCTACCGTTATGACCGAGAAGGAAAAGAAGAAGCTTGTCGTCAAGCGGCTCGAACACCTTTTTACAGGCAAAATGGGCGACCCGTCCGAACACATCCAGTTATCCCTTGTGCCCGGGCTCATTACTGAAGACGTGCAAATGGAAGGGACTGACGAGAAGGCTGCACTACCACAAGCACCCTCGACTGCTGATACTTCAAGAGAAGCTAAAATTCGACCACGCCAACTTAGGCGGAAAGAAAGTAGTTCTCGTGACAATGGATCTGCATCCAATTCACACTCGCACTCAAATTCTCATTCGAATGGCGATCAAACCGAACCCAGGGACAACGGTAACGGCAGCGGGAGTGGTAGCGGCCATGCAAGCGGTGCAGGTCGTGGTAACAACACGTCACCCAACATGGCTATGCCACCCCCGGAGCAGCGCCCGACAAGGCCACGCGACTTGGACCCTGATCGCAGACAGGTACCCTCGGAGAACATGGATTACATACGTCATCTCGGACTGGTAGCGCCCGAGTCGCAAAAGCAGTTCTCTGCAAGGGATGTATCGCCAGATGCGGAAGGTTGGGTATATCTGAACCTGTTGTGCAATCTAGCGCAGCTGCATATCCTGAATGTTACCCCAGCATTTATTCGCAATGCGGTGTCGGAGAAGAGCACTAAATTTCAACTTTCGCCCGACGGCCGCAAGATCCGCTGGAGAGGTGGAGTCGAAGGTACAAAATTCAGCAGCGATAGTGGGAGCAATTCTCAACGTAACCAATCAAGCGATGACACGGACGGATCGAACGATCAGGAGCAGAGGAAGAAACAGAGGACGCAGGCTTCTGGAAATGACGTCACCGCGCACAAACCATCAAAATTCGGATTAGGTGTCCAGCATTCCAATTCATCTGAAAGCTTCCACTACAAACCATTGTTCGTTCATCAGCAAACATCGTCTTCGGATGAGCAGCCTTCGGGAGGCGACGAGACTGGCTCATCGTATGGCCCGCCCGAAGAGAGTAATTTGGGTATGAATTCTCGTTGGGGACAGAGTGGTGTATCTGGGGTGTCACAGCGTAAGCGCCGTCGCGACGGTGCAATCATTTATTATAGTGGGGCGCCCTTCTGCACAGACCTGTCGGGAGATTTTGGCGAGGGAGAAGTCTCCCCCGCAACGTACGATATGACCTCATCGGGTGACCAGGGTCATCTCAGTAATCAGGGTCCAGTCAGCCTCGGCACCAATCGCCCACCATTTAGCCGTTCTACGTCAGGATCATCGCTACCTTTTAGACCCCTAAGTACCCTGCCTGGTTCTCGCGACACAAAAATGGATCTCGATGGATCGGATCTTCCAGATCTTACTTCAGGTGAGACCGACGATGACATAGATGCCGATTTCCCCTGGTCCGAATCAAGTCAACATTCCTCGCTGGTGAACCTTGAGGCGAGTGGTTTAGGTGGTATCTCCCCTGAAGATCATTTTGTTGTTGTTGTGTCAACTCGCCGACCGAAGCGGGCGCGTTATGATGAGAATAGTGGCTCCGATGATGATGACGATGACGAACCTCCGGCGAGGCGACCGAAGCTTGTCGATCACCCGAGCCATGAGACGACAGATTCGAAAGTTACAACAGAGTCTATTATTAGCAAACTAGCTACCATGACCACCAGTTCTCCGTTGCCGTACCACACGGCAGACATCGTAGCACACACGGTCCAGATTGAATACCTCAATGGCAGAATTCGTCGTCTGCCACCTGTACCTTTACCACCTCCCGCATTCTACTTTCCCGCCGGCGATTCCGATCTCGACGATGACGACGAAACCGGCGACGATGCCTCTTCGGAAAGTCTAATGAGTAGGCGAGCCATCGTCGAAGATGATCCAAGCTCAGATGTAGACCTATCTGGGAACGACGAGGAAGACGAGCATTCTGACGATGGTCAAGCCTACGATGCCAGCGGTAGCATCTCGCCTGAGAATATGGAAGAGCTTCCTGACATGAGTGAGTTTCAGCGAGGCCGCAGCGGCAAGGCCTCGGAGATATCGAAAATCGCGACGGGGAGCTCGGCAGCTACTGCCGGCGGAGCTCCCAGCGGTTACAACAGCAGTATGGAAGAAGATACTTGAGATCATCGCTTACATCTTCTGCTTTACTGATATTGCCAATGTTCACCAAACATAATGGACTAATTGTAGGCGGTTCTCTATATAGATTTGTTTTGATTTGCGACTGTTACTGTACATATATCCGGCCGGCGCAAAAGTTGGGCGGTTGCCTTAACGAGATATCATTATTGAACTTTAGCTGGCGATTGGCCAGGACTTGGGAGCGAGCAATTTGAGAGCCAGACTACATGGCTCAATGTGTCAGAATTTTACAAAATGGTGGGGGAATCAACGAGACAATAATTCTTGATTTACTCAATTAAAGCTGAAAAATGGCTATTTTCCAGCTAAGCTGCATGCTAGGGCTCAGACATGATAAATGACATCGCGCTGCTCACCTACTAGGTATATCTGATTGATTGCCTAGATACCTACCTTCCTAGTACCTATCCTAGTATTCGATTCTCAGTTCTAAAGTTGTCAACATCGTTTCATTTTAGGCATCCAATTTCGACAGTGTCTGATACGTCGTATAAATACAGGTAGGTTACCGCAAACCACATTGTCGTACTAGATGACCGGGATATCTGTTTGTCTATCACTTGTCCTACGTCATCTTATCCGTCATTTCTAGAAGGAGAATCTCAGATCACCTCGGTTTCGGTTTGTGCGTCCAAGTCAAATTCAGCTACTCAACAACAGCCTCCCTGTCGAACCACGTTATTAGAGCACTTCGAATCCTAAGCAGCACAATGACTTAGTGCCAAGGCCACCGCAAGCTAGGCGAGGGCTGTAGGGCTGAGACCAGGCTGTTAGTAGGTAAGATCTACGCCAGCACGGATGCCAAACGCAGATACGGCGTATACCTAGTTGGTTAAGGGCTGTGCAAATTAGTGAGTTAGGGGTGAAGCCAGGCGTTCCAGTTGGCTGTCGTACTTAAAAGCGAATTAAATCCAGTAGAGTCCGGCGTATCTGGGGCATCCATCGATGCATCCCATATTCAACAATTTCAGCTCCAAGACTCTTGCGGTCATTGATGAGGCGGTAATGCATGGTCGTTAATGAGTTTCATTGCATCGCCATGTAGATCATGATTTTAAGGAGGGCATCGCGAATATATAAGATGTTGAGAAAAATCCAAATGGCGAGGTTCAAGTTCGATATCACACATCGATCTTTTCTAGTATCTAGACTCGGATTTTTAATTGATTTCGGAGTTCAATATGGTATTTCCTAAATCTTTATCTCCTTTTCTTCTCTCACTTGCCGTCCAAGGCACTGTTGCGGTAACCGTCCCTCGAGATGATAAGTCAGGAATTCAATGGGGACCCTGCAAACTCAACACTACACTCCCTGTGCAGTGTGCCAAACTACCAGTTCCTCTCGACTACACCACCACCAACTCTAGCAAGATCCTCAATCTTGATCTTATCAAGTATCCAGCTCAAAAACAGCCGAAGCGGGGAAGCATCATCCTTAACTTCGGCGGCCCGGGTCAAGATGGGTTGAACAGCATGCTCAGTTATGCGGAGACGATGGGGCCGTAAGTCACCCCATATGCTGAAATACACCAGACCCTGGATCGTGAGGGTTCAGAGTGTTTTCAACTAACATTTATCCCACACAGGACTACCGGAGGCTATCACGACCTCGTCAGTTGGGATCCGAGGTAAGACTCGCGCATTTTCCATTCAAGTTCCGCGGACTGACACTCTGACAGAGGAACGGGTAACACGCTTCGATTTGCATGTTGGCCGAACGACACAACAGGAACCTACGACCTTCTCGGTAACACATCACCCGGCCAGGCTGACACAGCCGCCGGAAGACTGTGGGCCGAAGGTCAGATCATTGCGGAACAATGCTACAACCAGCTCAAGGACGTCGGAGATAAAGTTGGCATGGCATTCGCAGCCAGGGACATGATGTCCATCGTCGACGCCCTCGACGAAGGCGGCAAATTGAACTACTGGGGTAAGACTTCTATGGCAATGTGACATCCTCACGTTTATGTGACGCTGAACTGACGAATTTCTTAAGGAATCTCGGGTGGCACAACGATGGGGGCGACTGTCGCCGCGATGTTTCCCGATCGCATTGAGCGCATTGTGCTCGATGGCGTAATGAACTCGCACCAGTACTACTACTCCTTGTACGTCCCACCTTTCTCCTTCCCAACCTCCAACAGAAAGCACCCGAGAGCCCGAACTAACCTACCCACGCAGCGGCGAACCGGAGATGGTGGCGGCCACGGACTCCGTCTGGGAAGAATTCATCCGCGGGTGCGTCGCGATGCCAGCGAACTGCCCACTAGGCCGGAACAAGACCTTCGAGGTGCTGTCGGCCGAGATGCAGCACCTCTTCGACACCTTCCGCAACAACCCTCCGGTCTACCAGGGCCAGGCCGTCATCGATTTCACGGCCTTCACGGGCCTCATCGTCAACAAGATGTACAGTCCCTCGAAATGGCCCGAGCTGGCTAACGCGCTTAACGACATGCTCCATGGTTCCCTCGACGGCATAGTCAAAGTCTTGACCGCGAACCATATCCCGAAGCAAGACGAGGCTATCCTTGGGATCCGATGCGGCGACAAGAAGCTGCGCACAGATGACTTCGCGGACTTGACTCCGGACCTCGACGCGTATCAGAAGACTAGCAAGTGGTTCTGGGGCTGGGGCTGGGGCTACTACGTGATGCCGTGCGCGCAGTGGAAGTTTTACGCCAAGGAGCGCTACGAAGGCGACTTCAACGTCAAGACCAGCTTCCCGATGTTGGTCGTTGGAAACACTTGGGACCCCGTCACGCCGCTTGTGTCCGCGAAGAATATGAGCGCTGGGTTTGAGGGCAGCGTGTTGTTGACGCATAATGGTCATGGGGTAAGTATCTTCCCCTTTACCCCTTTTTGCCCCTTTTGCAGGGATTGAGTTTGGTCGAGATAGGGGCTAATTTTTGGTGATTGTTTAGCATCTGTCTATGTCACAGCCGTCGAACTGTACGAATGGGTATATTCGGGATTACTTCCTTAAGGGAACTTTGCCTGCTCCGGGAACCGTGTGCCAGCCTAATCACCCTGTGTTCTCTACCGCTGTTTGAATTTCGTAGCTAGGAAAATACGTTGGGTTTTGCGTGTGTAATTTTAATATATTCTAGACTGTTGCTTTTAAAGGAGTCCACGAAGTTCATTTCGAACACTCCCCCTCCACAATTTGCCGTACATCAATACTATCTAGTATCAAGTTATTAATGATTGGCCACCTGCCATCACAAATCATCTAAAATTCATGTGGACATGTACCTAGGTAGCCACCTACTTAGAACTAAATATGGACACATTGTAACCATTCTCCATTCAATATGTTATATTGCATTAGAGACCTCTTGGGGAATGATAAGGCTAATATCGAATCCACCACACCATGCGCCGTCTGAGTGATGGCAAGATGATGATGAACTTGAGCGATATACGACGGCAGTGTGCTGATACTGCCTACAAAGTGACTTCCTACCTAGATACCCGAGAAATAATAGTCCTTTGCCCATTCATTCTAAAAGATACCTAGGTATCGAAATGAAGGTCCATTTGTCAAAGTTGACTCTTTTGGATCGATCGGACGAAAGACTAGACAAGCTCCGTTCTTTCTTTCCCTACGTATACGTAATTCTTCATCTCTAAAATAGCTCCCCAGTATTCTACTTTGTTGGTCAAATGGTATTGCTGACAAAAGATTGACGGTCTGTATATCTCTTTCCTGGCCACTGTAAGTCATGGATATGCGATCTGCTACTTGCTGCTCCTCCTCGTTTAAGGGTTGAGGCCGCTGGCCATATGGGGCGATATTCCACCTTCTCTGCCACAAAGCCTCCTCAGAATAACTGAAGCCTCTCTGGATATTCCAGATTTACCTGTAGGAGATTTCTTGCTGCATGTTTTAGATTATGGGCACTCCGTAGTATATAAGCCTTCGACGTAGTATGTTTCTCAACCCTACTACCGTCATCAGCGTATATCGACTTTTTTATATCGTGAGATATCCACTTTGTCCGCCAAATTTCTAGCAAGCTATAAGAATGATGTTTTAGGGCCAGAGGGGGTTCATATTGTCGATCATCGCGCCCAGAGAACGACGCGCTGAATCTAAATCGTAGTTCAAGCACACATAGCATGTGTGTAATCTCTTCAAGCTTAGCACCTGATGTCTGGGATAATGTGGACCGAATCTTTTGAGCTAGCAGTGATACAACTACTGCTGGCGATATATGCACGCTTTCTCTGGTCATCCGACCTCTGGGCTTGATTGATACTTCTAAGGTTGGAGGGCGAAGATCTGCGTGTGGGAAAATCACAGTGAGTACTCGTAGGAGAGAGCTCACCATGATTTCATCAGAAAAGTTAAAACCCCGATCTTCTGTTTTTTCCATGATTGAAAAACAATGTTGAAGAATAAACTCTATGATACTCCAACTATGGTCAGCATCCTTAATCGCACCCTTCCATCGGTTGTTCCATAGCTCCTTCGTTGGGCCAGTAAGGTTTATCAGTCGTCCAGATGAGTAGAGGATCATGTGCATATTTTTTGACAGTGCTTTACGAAGCTGTGTATGCTTCTCGTCAACAAAATGAAGAATCAGATAGGTAATACTCAAAGATTCAACTTCATAACTAGTTTTCGGGTCTTCTCTCAAGCGCTGCATGAGATTTTGATTTGTGAATTGGAGGGAAAGTGAGAGAACGATTGAGTTTAGAAAGTTCAATTTCATCCGTTTAGAACCTTTTCTCCAAGAAGAATTGACCGCATTGATCTCTTCCTGTGGTGATTTAAATGAATCTTTGTCATGCCAGTGAAAGCCAAGTGCCTCTCTCATCTTCGGCATATATGTATTGTGAAATGCCGACTTGCCTCGTTCTGATAGGTGCTTCTCATAGCTTATCATCCTCAACATTCGGTCCAGGGCATCCCCTCTAGTGACAGAATCACGGCTTTGAATAGGCATCGCCTTTAACTCCAATATCGAAGAGTTCATTAAGGCCATCTCAGCATCAAATGTTGTTTGGGAGGTTAGTGAGCGAAGTTTCTCCCACACAGTGTTGATTTCAAGGAATTCTACCACGCTCCGATGGAAGAATCCAACAGACTGCCCTCGAGAGCTCATTTCGATGAGGCCGCAGCAACAGCTCCGGAGCCTTCCTTCCACGACTTCACACCGCCAGTCACGGGTGTGCTCATTCAGTGCCTTAACAGGAGTTGTGAGGGATACTTCGTAGTCATCATCATCCGCAAAGGACAGTTGCAAGGCACTCATGGGATATGAACTGCCTAATTCGAAGTTCCGCAGCATCACTTGGAGTAGCTTTGAGCCAAGAATCTGGTTTCGCTCACTCATCCTCTTCAGCATATGGTCGTACAGATTTTCTAAATCAGAAGGCAACTTATCGATCTCGTTAATCAAATCTGCAGCTGTGTCGTAGTGCTGCAGTCTTATGTCAATGTTCCTCACGATTAGAACGACCCATAGAAACACCCCGGATGCCAAACCGGTAATCTTATCAGTCACTAGTTCTGTGATTCCTGGCTCACCTCTCTCCATTCCCTTCATTATAGAGTGTGCTTTAAGGCGTTCTGAGGTATAGATCTCAATGTCATTGAAGGTTAGATCTTGTAGTCGTAACCTAGGATATTCTCCTAACCGATATACGCAAGCCGGTATGGGTCTACTAGACAACAATGCTTTGATAGAGGGGTTCTTTGTGACTTTGGAAAAGATTTCGCAAATATCGTTGTGATCACCGGTGTATTCATCAATTCCATCTATGAAGAAGCAGATGCGGAGATCGCCGGGAACATGCTTGACGAGATGTTCAAAAGCAACTTTAAGTTCTGTATGGGTAAACTCGATATCCCCGAGAAGCCTCTTTGAGATAATATCTCGGCAAATGTTTGGGAAGAGCAAAGTGATCATCTCAGGCCTTAAAGACAATATGTCTAAAAGTAAACTCCGGAGTAGCCCGGTCTGTGATTTCTGAAGCGGCGTGCCCGCATACCAGAAGTAAAATGACGGCACAATAAGCTGGGCTGTGCCTGCCCATTCCTTAAGACGGCCAACAGTTCTGGGGTCACTCTGAAGATATTTCATCAGCGAGGATTTACCAGAACCAGCTTTTCCAGATAGCCAATAGCAGCCTCTTGTTGGCGTGGAGCTAGACTGGAGCCACTGACTTAATGAGTCCCACTTCCCCTTGTTAGGATCGTCCGCCGGGTCATGCCATATCCACTCAAAGGTGGACTTGTGCGCTTCTTGGATAGACAAACGCCTCTCAGAGATGCCGCGGAAATGAAGTGAATCTAGAATTTTACTTTTGTAGTCTACAAGACTATGCACTATCGTATACTCATGGGGGTTCAATGGGTTGGACTGGCTAGAGTATGTGATAGAAGTCTTGGTCGCGCTTCCACTAGCTAGTTTCCTGGAGAATGCAGATTCGGCTCGTGGGTTAGCAAGTGCGATTGAATTCCCATCTAGAGTAGTGAAGATTGCGGCAGCAGTCTCAGAGTGCCGATTGCCAACGATTTCTTTGAGGTCTTCATAATTGATAGCAACAACTTCGACAATTTTGGCGCTACGGGAACTAGACGGCGCCTCTGGGTGGGTCCCAAGGTTCTGGTTCAATACGACTAGAAGTCTGAACGCAAGCTGGCCGCGATAATCCAATAGTCGTTTAGTGATCATATTGATACGTTCGGTAGTCCATATCGTCCGCATCGCGGCCAACACGCTTTTCCATTTTTTTCCCTTGTTCGCATTAACAGTTATGTGATTGAGACACTCCTGAAGCTCTTTGGCCGTCTCGACGCATTTCGTAGCAAGATTGCAAAGTGCCTAGAAATTTATAGTACATTAGTATTTTTCGGCAAGAAATCCTTGTTCTTCATTGCATGTCTCACTTCATCTCCTTCTGAGAGGATACCAAACTGTGATTCTTGTCGTTTCGAGGTCAGGCTCGTGCCAATGTTCTCGATGTCTCTCGCGAGATCAGTCAAGTGGAGCGTAGAAACCGTAGTGCCTGTCGAAAAGATTTCTCTCGAATTCTGAACGATAGATATTCCGATATCTGCAAATTGCGCAATATTTGCAGCAAGAGAAAGCGCAGAAATAGGATCCATTTCTATATGATGTTCTATCGATGGAACTTGCAGGAGGGAGTGGACGGATTATGCCAGGAAGAGGAGAGCTATCTATGGCTGTCGTGGGCACGGTGGGCATGTTTCTTTTTATGGAAAATATGCAGGTACGTACCTAGGTACCTATTAGGTACCAAACCACCTATATTAAGCCACTGCCACCGGGCATTGCTCGGCCATGCCTAATTCATAGTTGATTGGTTGATAGGAGGAGGGCGTAGGGGCATTATGCCTTGTACGACCTTGGTGCTAGAATGTTAGGTAGTGTCACGATGCAAATCTAAGAGCATATGAAAAGACTTTGTTGTTGCGCAAGGAGCTCTAAACTAGCTTATGCTATGAGACGCGGTATACATATGGGAATCCATCCTTGTCTAACTATCTAGAGATGCATTGCCAAAGGGCTCCTTCATGGGCCGATCCCAGCTCTGTGGCTATCTTATGGGGCCTCACTGGAGCCCTGTACTGGAGACTTGACAGGTAGGTGGTTAGAACAGTACGTTCTATCCATCAGGATATATAATATAGAGATATAAGCTTACCTATCCTTCTAAAATGTGTAGATGATACTCATAAGTAGGTAGGTAATCTACCTCTTGGTATCTAAATATTTGGCACTGCGCCTAAATGAAGAGAAGTGGCAACGGCTGCTAGATCTCCAAAGGTTAGCCAATATAATGTTACATAATAAATCTCAGTGTAATATTAGATAGTCTTACCATTGTGAGAATCCAGTGTCTTTGTCAGGGATAAATTCCTCATTAGGGGATGTAAGGCAAGGGGAGGTGTCACAAGCCAGCACAAGCAAAGAATGGTTATGGGAGTGGAAGACTCTTAAGGCTATAAGTAAAAGCTAATTAAAGTAAACTTGCATTTATGGAATCCATCGCGAACGTTAACAATAATACATCTCGTAGGGAAAATATCATCATGCCGACCTGCATATCAGGTAAATCGAAAGGACGTCTCCTGTGGATCCCACGTTATCCTCCCTGCTCTATTCCTCCCTAACCTTCCCTGCGTCTCTATTTCCCCTTTACTGTATACAGAACAAGATAGAGAAGACCTTGTTCCAATATCGCCAATCCCTAATCGAACATATTGTCGAGGAACCACTGTTTCGTCGCTGCAGCATCTAGATGCTGCTCGACGTATGTCCACGACACACGTCCGGTGACCGGATCCGTCATCACAATTCTGTGCTCCAGCTGACTCATTTGGACGTGGTTTTGCGAAAAGTCGATCGCACGCCAAAAGTGCCGCCACCTACCACGTTGGGCTAGGCTTATGTAAAATAATGTTGGGACTCGGTTGGGGATATATTGAGTGATCTGTAGAGCATCATTTTCGTCGGCCGTGTATCTCTCGTGAATAGCCATAGCCTGGGGTAAGTCCGCAGGAGGTGGCTCGAAATATTCCGTCGCCGCCGGTTTCGCTGGGAGCATGAGCTGATGACTGCCTTTGGTCTGTATCTGTAGGCCAAGGAGATCACCGTTGGTCAGCCCGTTGGGGGAGTAAAGCCGGACGAGGGACGATGGTAGATTCGCATTGTCCCCTTCTCTCACCACCTGCCAATGAACCGTCTTGATCGAGGGATGGGCGAACTGCATTTTTTTCCAAGACGCATTCGGCGCTAGCCATCCTGAGCTCAAGTGTTGCGTGTTGGAGAGCCCCCGAGTAACGAAAGGCTCTTCTCTATAAGCTTGCTCCAAGTGAATATTCATAATTTGGCTGCGGTTAATCGATTTGAGGAAGGGCATAAGTATCCGCATACGATAGAATCTACTCAATTTCCTTCCATCCAATTTCTGCTCCGCCACATCAGTTTCAGTTGAAAACTGCAGCATGTATTGGATTCTAGATGATTCCTTGATAAGTTCCCTCCATTTCTTTGATACCCTCTGTAGCTTGAAAAGGATAACGCTACTGCCACAGTGCAGAGAGATCTGCTCAAGGAGTTCGGTGATGTCGTAAACATCCTGGGCGGCGGAACCGGAGGAAGTTGTAAGAGACATCTTCTTAAGCGTTATTATATTGCAGAGGATATAAATAGATATAGGCGATCTATATAGGAGAAGTGATGATACGAATGCTGTTGACCGCCTAACTGGGTAGCTTGAGAATTTATGTCTTGGTAAAGAGAAGAAGGAAATTTGTGTTATGCTCTAAACCTCCGCTCAACATATAGTAAAAGGTTTAGACCTACAATCAGCTAGGTACTTTCCTTCTATTAAAATAAGTCATTTTACGAAGCGATTTCACACGGTCAAGGACTTTAGCGTTAAGCTAGGTAAGGAGATGGCTTCTGTAATTGGTAGTAAGCTACTGTAAAGATCCTTCCTATTTACTGGCATGTGCTCCTTATTGACCATTTCATATTGGAGTCAATGCTTCATGAACGGTGTTAATAAGACCCATGGGTGAGATACTGCGGAGCAACTATCACCAATCCCGGAGCGCAGCCGCATTCCTAGGTCAATACGGCGCCGAGTGGGTCCCGTCAAGGCCGAGGTCCTAACCCAAATGGGATCAATGGCCGAAATCAGTAGGGGGATTGCTCTTAGTGTAGATCTGCTTAGAACTTAGCATTTAATCCCACTGTACGTGAAAATTAGAACTAAAGTCTAATGCTCTTTTCCAACTGTTCCATTTCTCATGGCCGCATCAGCCACTTCCAAGGGAGAGAGGGTGCCGCAGTTAACACAACAACAAGACACAAAAGACATGATGTTCATTCTCATCAACATACCCCTACCTCATAATGCATCCAGATCATCTCATTGTACGCAAGAAATGCCAGCTGAATGCTTAACTAAGGTACCGCGATCTTTTGAAATGGCAGCAAATGATCTCGCACTTCCTCTTAGTATTATCTTCAATAGATGTACATCAATAGGTCCCCTCCCCCTCCATACATACAAGCCTAGAGGCTATCAGAGTAGATGTAACTATCCAGATATTCGGCAGGTACCTACATCATCATTCATCTACTATATCTAAATACTAGGTATTATGAAACTAGGCAGTGATAGAACAGTGACAATCAATTTAATTTGGCAATATCTAATAATCCCGTCATAATGTGTTAATGCGAGACTAGGAGATAATTATGTATTGGAATAGTACCTAGCTGGCAATAATTCATTCTACCTGACTACTCAGTAGGTACCTGGGAGGTATGTATCTAGTAGAGGTTTGCGATGCCCCCACTACCTCCTACCTGATACTATCAAAGAAACTCGGTATATCAGCTAAGTAGATAACCTACATTCAAGCCAAGTCCGGTAGCACTGGGTAGAAGGTCCTCGTATATTGTGTAACTTCTACTGTTTCTTACTCTTTCTTCTTGTGCGGGGTGATTGTGTGGTAGGTGTCGTCCTGGATTCTTATTAGTATGTTGAGCAGACTTTTACTTAGATACTTAAGCACAATCCAACTCACAGCATCATCACCACGCTTCTCATTCTCATGTGGCGTGATAGTATGGTATGTGTCGTCCTACACTTATATTAGTAATTCATTTTAGCATCTGTTCCGAGAACCTGGACTTACAGCATCGTCGCCACGTTTCTTGTTCTCGTGTGGCGTTATGGTGTGGTATGTATCGTCCTTCATAAGCAGATTTAGTACTTGTCGGGAAAACAGTCATTACTAAGTAAACCTACAGCATCGTCACCCCGTCTTTCGTGGGGAGTGATTGTGTGGTAAGTGTCATCCGCGTCATCGCCTCTCTTTTCATTGTGAGGCGTTATGGTATGATAAGTGTCGTCCTAATCAAAGGTTGGTACTTGAGCATTGTGGTCTCTCCTCTTAGGAATAAACTTACGGCGTCATCCCCACGAGCCACAAGAGATCCGACGTCTCAGTTCAAGTCAGTATCTTTGCTCTTTGGCTAGGTACCTAGCCTTCAGAAGACCTTGGGACTTACTGGAACGAGCCAATGGTGCTGCAAGCCCCTGAGCCACCAATGCGGTCCAAAGGGCGAGGATAACTGAGGTCTTCATCTCGAATCTCTGGCTTGCTTCAATGGAATTACAGCAAAGGGAAGGTATCAATGTTCGCTTGGTTGTACATCAAATCATACCTCCAGTCTCTAGAGTAGCCGTATGTGTACTTATAGAAGTTTAATCTGGACTTACATCATACCCAGTTCAAGTTGTTAGCAGGTAATTGATTCTCATCTGCCGAGTCAATGAACTCTCACCGGCTGTTATCTTTTACCGCTAGACGAAAGATGCATGAAGACATCTGCATCGATATCAGAACGTGATGCGCGAAAAAGATCACGCTCGTGAAAATCTTACTTCGAGATACCTTGCTTCTGAACCTATTTCAGCTTTCATGTCGCGATGATCCTTGGTCGACTAGCTCTGTGGTAAGATCATGTTGTTGTTACACATCGGTGGTCTGATAAGAGAGTCTCACTACATAACGCTTGAGCCAATTCGTTGCCACCTGCATTATGCAGACATTTTTCTTTACTACGAAGGTTCGGCGAACTTGCTTGAGGTCAGCTTCAATATGAATTGAGATATGCTGATATCCATCTGTTGCCTGCTGGAATAGGAGTAGTTTCAAGAACCTTACTGGATAAGTACATACATATATGGATCCGTCGAAATCCCATGCAGTCATCGGTGGGTAACTGGAGATGGATTTAATATATTGCAGTATATCTCGTATAATCCTCTGTGGAATCACACAGAGAAAGTATACGTATGAACGGATAAACTAGAGCAATTTGTTGTGTGGTAGCGGCCTTATGTCGGCCGCCAATTGAATCTCGTCTCGAATACCCCCTATTCTGGATATCGATTTGACACACATATCTGACATGTCTATCTGACACACCTACTAAACTTGATTGGCTACCACGAACCTGGGGAATCCATAACCCTTACACCGCTGAGGGACCTGGGAAAGCTTGACTAGACTGCGACATTGGATCGTCACTCCTAATTGGTTACCCGTGAAAATACCACGCGTAGACGCAGTCAGCGTAGGGTTGCGGCGCTAGCAAGTTCTCCCGTATCGAAAGCTCCGCTCTACGATTCGAAGATTTCCATGCAGTTCTTCATCGAATCATGACCGTCGATGCCGATAGATAATGGATCGGGACCGAGTTCCCATGACACTTTCACATGCAGATCCGTAGGTCTAGCTGAGGGAACGAGTCTAGACACTTCCGAAAGTGGACTCCTCCACGTAAGACTTCCGCTCGGAGGGTAGTATATCCGAGTATAGGAATGCATTCTGTTCGAGATAAGCAAGCTTATACATTCCGGGCTCCTCGCTGCACATACCGAGTTCTGGTCTTCGATGGGCATCAACTATGGCGGGCTTATTCTCATCGTTCACTAAGAAGACAACCTCCTACCAGCCGGTAGTGAAGGAGGAGGAAGCTCAGTATCGAGACTCCGACTCCATCACTTCACCAACAGAAGGTTTCATCAGTCATGAGCAGAAGCCCTTCCATGAAGTCTCAAAGCCTAGAAAATGGCTTTGGCCAATCTTCCATCTCTTCATCTTGACCACTTACACGATCATCTATGCTGTTTTGATCAAGCGTGGGATCATCGCTGCTAAATCATACCAGCATACTGTCTACTCGCCTGCCTACGAAGCCGTGGTGAAAGAACCCATGGAGTATCAAGGACAGCTGAGAATCGTGTCACCATACCAAGGGCCGCCATCCCCGGAAGTCGACCAAGCGTGGAAGGAGCTTCTACAGTACTCTAACATCCGCGTGACGGGAGAAGACTTGAGAAAAATCAACAAGACTTCTATCCCGATGCCTGGTGAGGAAGACAGCTATTGGGTAGAGCTAAGTGTTGTTCATGAGCTACACTGTATTGTGAGTCAAGGATAAAGCATCAATAACTGGGAATAAGACTAACTCATAATACTAGAAACGACTTCGCCAGTACTGGTTCAGCGACTACTATTTCCCCAACATCACCGAGGAAGACCGACGATTGAACTGGCTACACAACGGTAAGCTTATTTTGTCGCCTTCAATCATTAGATCTCGCTAACCCTAGATTTATCTAGACCACTGTCTAGAAATCCTCCGCCAATCAGTCATGTGTCACGCCGACGTGTCCATGATCACGATGACTTGGGAGCCAACCTCAGTATTCCCAGCCGCAGACTTTCAGAACGTACATGAGTGTACGAACTGGGACATACTCTACGAGTGGCAAAAGGAGAGGTCGGTCGATCTTATGCAGCCTGGACTCTTGGTCCACCCGTATCTAGGTAATATTCCCATGATTTTTTTCCTCGAAGACGTAACATAGAGCTGACATTGCATCAAGGAGTACCGTTCCCTGAGGGACGATATGACGGTGTTGGCGCTGCAGACCCCGAGCATGCCATCGGCACGGACGGTGAGCTCCCTGAAGAATTGGTAGCGATGGGAATTCGCGAAGGCAACAGACGCATGTTGCGAGCTCGCGAAAATGGTGCGTAGAGCCGTATCGATAGAGGCGTAAAAGCATATAACCCCTCGCTGAGCTGAGAAGTTTGAGGATGTATGTTGTAATAACCTTGGAAGAGTAAGAGCAAATTTGGCAGGACAAACTGATCAAAGTATCCAATAGTAGGCTTTTCAAGCTAGATAATGGTCGGTCTAGACTAGGTACGTAACATAGGAAGGTCTTGGACGTTTACTGAAGAAACTTGGATGCGGCAAAATGGAAGTCGTAATTCGAAGATACCTAGCTACTAATTTTAGGCATTACCGAAAGTCCCGAGACGTTGATTCAGTAGGTATCGCTATAGAACACATCAAATTCCCAAATTCTCAATATCTTAACATACCTAGCGCCAGGGATCCCATACAATTAACAGTAACACCAAGTCTTGTGTACAATGTCCGCTTCATCAATCCCCCTAATGCGTGGGAAGCCATTTATCCACCTCCTCGACAATGCAGTGCGCTTTGCCATTCCAATCATGTTCGGCTCCGGGGACGATGACTTGTGTCAATGCGTTTCGAGCATTCTTGCTCCCTAGAATACCAGCCCAGACGTGATAGAACAGTGCCTCAAACTGGCCTGTTATGGTGAGCACTCCAGTTATATTCGGTTCATTACCTTGGAATTCTGGAGGAAGGTTTTCCCATCCATATCCTTGCACTAGGGCCTCTACTGCGCGATAGTAGGATCCAGTCTTATGAAACCCAATGAAAGGGCTGAAATCTACGGGGTATGATATTAAGATATAACGAGCTGGGGAGAACTGAGGGTAGGATGGGCTTGGGCGTGAACAGCCAGCGAATATAGCCCCTGCGGAATAACCCTGGGGTTCTATCAGTCATACAAGCGGTTTGAGGGGGTATCTAGAAGAACCATACGCATATAAAGAGTGGGATGTCATTAGCATCCGGGAATTGTTTGGCATATTCGGTCATGGACTCCCGTAGCATACGCTATATAGAAGTTAGCGAGTTTAGAGACTAGTTGGACGGATTAAGTGAGAGGGGAAGAGGCTGTACTTGATAATCGCCAATCCCGGGCTCTCCTATCCATACGCCGAAGTCTAACCACTCATTTTTGCCCTCACTTTGGCCCATTCCCCTCGCGTTCCAAGTTACAACCCTCATCTGTCTCTTATCTCTGAGATATTCGGCAAGAAGACGAACAGCAGGTTGGTCAAATGTTCCGCCGAGTCTTCCGTGAGCGATGAGAGCTAGCCCATGAGGTTCCTCGCCATTGGTCGGATCTTCAACTCTAGTCTCGAGTTTCACCTCTTCATGCGAAGGACCTTGACCCATTCTTATTGATTCAATTTGTACTGCCGTTGAGGATGATGTGTTTCTTGAACGGAACAGGGACAGCGCAGTTTACGGGTATGATTATGATTAGAGATGTGGATGAATCATAGGTAGGAATGCCGCATCCCTTTAAGTTGGAGTGGATAAGAAGAAATTAACAATAAGAATCTTAAATATAGGTACTTTCAATTCAAATTCATCCCAGCTGCATCGTTCCTCCTCGCATCGTTTGATTTGTCTATTCAATTGAAGCTTCCAAACGCTTAATCGGGATCAGACCACTAGATGCCTACCTACCTAAGGTCTCGGCGTGGCAGGCACGCGATGAAGGTACGAAATACTTACCTAGGTGGAAGTTACTACACCAACCCCTCCGCCCATGCCACCCGACAAATCAGGTTTAGCACATACGCCACATTGTTTTCACACACGTGCTTAAAGCAGCTACTCAGAGAAAACGGACTATTCCGTATTAATGAAACTTATCCCTCTATCGACAGTAATTGTACCGCTAGACTTCACGCTCACCTTATTCATCGGCGACTCTCTCAGCCCTAAAGATGTCTCCCATCTTACAAATTCTTCTACCTAGGTACCTATTATTAAGGCACCTTTGTAAAAGCGGCTCGGACGACCGCCGCACGTACATACGGCACACTCTAGATGTGAGCCAAACGATTATCTATGCAGTGTAACAGGGCGAGGGTTCCATGAAATACTACAATCGTCTTAACTCTGCTGCGAGGCCTAGTGGGACGGAATGGACATGCAGCCTCCCGTATTGCTTTTCGCATGAAGCACCAGGTACCGGTACAAGTACAGGTACAAGTCAGGAGCCTTATAGACGTATTGGCATACAAACGTATGCCAGAGCCTTATTTTATAGGACGGCCCCGCCGCAGATGCATATGTCGTACTTCACACCATTCTGTCTATGTCTCAGACGGTTGTTATGCCTCCCCAAACACTCTCGCCGCTTGCTTTAAGCACAGCGCGAAAGCTTTGGGCGCTCGCTGTATGAGGTGCATCCGGGACGCCAACCAACGTCGCAATCTCACGGGCCGCGAGCAATAGGCCGTGCTTTGGATGGGTGTGAGTATAAATATGGCGGCTCTAATCAGTAGCGTAACGCTCCTCGGCTACAGACATCGGGCCGGTGATTGACTTCCGGAGCAAACGGAGCTGATCTATCACATCCCTAAACCGAGTTCGGTGGGATATTACCTCTAATGTTGCAGCGCGGCACTGCATAAAGGTTGAGGGGCTAAGAATCTGCGCGAGATCATATGCTATAGGGTGTCGATGCAAAATAGGAAGGCAAAAAATTTCGTTTTTCATCATGGGTTTACTTTGTGTATAAAATCATGGAAACCCTGATATTTGAGGACTTAGTATTTTAATATTATACCTACCAAGAGGACAAAAGTTAACGATAAGAGTTAGGATGGCCACATCCATGTATTTATGTCCTTAAACATGCAGTCCTCAGTAAAACTTACGGTTAGAAATGCATGACGTTCAAAAGTTATTTATTATTTATCTCGCATAACTTTATGCTGCGTTTCTGTTGAAGATGTACAATTACTACGTACCCGGTAATACATTCATATCAAATCTACCCCTCCTTCACCTCGGTGAGCCGGTGAGCTTCAGCCTCCCCCGCCTTTAGATGGTCCATGCTCCGTTAGCACTTAGCACTTACAACTTGATTTTATTTTTTGTTTTCTGTATTGGAGCTGCACTCGGCGTCCACGCATCAACACCGGCATCGACATCGTTCGTTTTCCTGACTCCGTCAACTTCCTTCCACAATGCGCTAAGATTCTTTGCATCCCACAGACAATATGTCGGCCAAAGGCAAAGAGCCAGCTGCCCAGTAGGTACTAAAATAATTATTCACCATCCTCGAAACCTGACTAACGTTAAGCCTACCATTTAGAAAGGATGCTGCGCCCTCGAACCCGAGGGGTATTCCCTATGCACCATTTGTTGACAAGGTCGAAGACTACGTAACCACTAGAGACGATGTTCAGTCGACCCTCCGCAGCTTTCAAGAGATGATATCGTACGTCTAAATAATTTCAACTCGCCTCCACTCCATCCAAACCGACATACGACCCGCAATCACTTTATCCAAATAAGCCCTTCATAACATTCTCTGAGTTTGCGTCGAATATTTGCTAATATTGGAAACCGAGCGTAGGAAATATCAATTTATGGAGTTGAATTTGCAGAGAAGAATAGCTGGCCTAAAGGACAAGATGCCTGATATCGAAAAGACTCTGGAGACAGTAAATTTCCTGAAGACAAGAACAGTATGCGTCTCCGACGGTACATTATCAAGAGCTATTAGCTAAATCTATATCTTTCCTCAAGGGAGAATCGGATCCGATCGAGACGACGTTCGAACTCAACGACACCTTGTACGCGAAAGCGTCGATACCGCCAACCGATGAGGTGTATCTGTGGCTCGGTGTATGTTTTGAAAGATATTCCAACAGAGATGGGGTCATTTGACTGATAGGGACCAATACACAGGCGAACGTCATGCTGGCATATCCCATCGAAGAGGCCCAGACGCTTCTGACATCTAAACTATCTGCTGCGAAGCAAAGCTACTCCAACTGCGAGGAAGACTTGGATTTTCTCAGAGAACAGATTACGGTAGGCGCCTTATTCCATCTTACGTCGAAAATAGTTGTCAAATAACTAACATTGCCGTCAGACTATGGAGGTTGCAATAGCACGAGTGTACAATTGGGACGTGGTTCAGAAACGAAAAGAAAAGGCGGAAGAAGAGGGCAAAGGCAAAGGGACCGAAGATGTCGACCAACCAAACGGATGAAGTCCTGGATTCTTCGGTGATCAGCTCAGCCAGATGAACTAAGACTAGGACCAGACGATTGCGGTCAGCATTCACCTTCCGTGACCAGAACGACTACCTACCAGATTACCGTATCGGATGTCGTAAATTTGGCACATGTGTCCTGATTTACCAATACCGACCAGCCAACCTCCAATGTCTGAATTCTAAATCTTACACAGTGCAGGTGATGAAGCAATATTGAACCCTCGGTTTAAAATACCCATGATTACCACGATTGCCATGATTACATCGCTAAGTTAGGTACCTAGGCGAATTAGGGGAACGATAATTCATTACTCGCATTTTTCTCCTAAACCTACACATCCACATGTAATACGTTTAATATGTATAAATCCGTATACATCAAATGCACCCCGTAATTTTATCTTAATCCTAAGCTTGGAATGGCAAGTTCTAGTTTGGTTCTATTCAGCGCAAGCGCAGATGTCATAGGCTACAAGGCAGGTACAATGCTTGAACATTGAACCCAACATTGGATGTACGTATTGTAAGTGGCTGAGACGGTAAGGGGACCCCTGGATTATGTAAGTTTGGGGAGGGCTTTTTGGTTGGATTTTGTCAAGAAGTGGCAGGCGACAGGCGGACAAACGACCGGGGCAGCGACCAGGAAGCTTAGAAGCGTGATTAAAGTTTTGGGTCCCCAGATCTCACCGCTGCGCACCAATGACGATGTCCCACTTGGACATGCCCGCAATCAAACGCCGCCACTTTTTTTATTATTATTGCCTTACGTATGGGCAATCAGCACCTTCCTAGGCACCTAAGAACCTAAGAAAACCTTCCATACCAGCCCTGGAGCTTATCGAGTCTCAATCTCCAAGGGCTTAGCACTCTTAGCACTAGGTCACAGGCTAGCAACCAAAGCCCCGACTTTTTCATTGCTACTTGCTAAGGACAACGAACCGACTTACCACTTTTACCCACTTACAACCTACAAAACCTACGCTACAAATACAAAAAGTCCTATCTATGACCGACAGTTCCAACTTCTTTTAAATCATTCTTTAATACAACATTTCTTGACCTTGTCTTGTCTTGTCAACCAAGTTGTCTGCTAACCCCTCCTCCATTACTCGTGTACCTGGATAAAATACGCTAGTCCACCGCATCGCTTAGTCTTGATCAGAGAAACAACACATATTTGAACTGCCCGATTTCGAAAGAAGTCGCAGCAAACCTCATCAACAATGGAGTTGGATCCCAAGTACGACAACTATGACTACCCTACCAAGGCTCCCGTAGCCAAGCAAGGGCACCCAGGCCACTTGACCGACGCCCAACAGGCACAAGTTCATCAGCTACGTATGATGCTCGAGACCGAGGGCTACACCAAGCGACTAGATACTCTGACGTTGGTATGTGCCCCTGGAGGCAATTCTGCTCGGGTAGCAAAAATCCCATCAGAATCCATCAAAATAGCCACCGGAAGCAGGAATTGTGCATTATGCTAACATATCCTTTGGGGGTATATAGTTGCGTTTCCTACGAGCCCGAAAGTTTGACGTTAACTTGGCCAAGAAAATGTGAGCCTCCTCCGCCGGGGTTGGAAAACTATTCCAGAAATAGAGTAAATATTGCTTTGAAACTGATCGACTGACCCTGGCTATGAAGGTTCGTCGACTGCGAAAACTGGCGGAAGACCATCCTATACGCTGGGCAGCCCCTCAAGATCGACGGCAAGACCTACAACCTCGACGAGGAGATAAGCGAGTGGGACAAGGACGGTTCCTTCAAGAGGAAAATCTCCAAGTATTATCCTCAATACTACCACAAGACGGACAAGGTATGGAATTTCTCTCCCTGATACTACGGGGATAGGTTCCCGTGCTCACAATATCACAAGGATGGACGACCAGTCTACATTGAACAGCTTGGAAAGATCGACATCGTCGCCATGAAGAACGAAGGTCTCGAGTACGAACACATGTTGGTTAACCTAGCCGTCGAATACGAAAAAATGGCAGACCCTCGATTGCCTGCTTGCTCACGCAAAGCCGGCCAGCTTCTCGAGACGTCTTGCACCATCATGGACTTCAACGGTGTTGGTTTTGGCAACGCGCGCCAGGTCTTCGGCTACATTCAAGAAGCCTCCGGTATGAGCCAAAACTACTACCCGGAGCGTCTAGGTCGCATGTACCTGATCAACACCAACTGGCTGTTCACCGGTGTTTGGCGCATGATCCGACCACTTCTTGACCCCGTGACCGTCGAGAAGATTCACGTCCTAGGCGGTAACTACCAGAAGGAGCTCCTGAGCCAGATCCCTGCCGAGAACCTTCCCAAGGAATTTGGCGGTACTTGCCAGTGCGAAGGAGGTTGCGCGCTGAGCAATGCGGGTCCTTGGTGTGATGCCGAATACGCCAAGCCTGCCTGGTGGGAGAATAAGGGCGACACGATTGAGAACAAGCCGTCGGAAGTCGTCAGTGGCGCAGGTGCAACTGCCACCGCCGGCGCTGATGCCGCTGTGGAAGGTGCTGAGGCCAAGGCCCCAGCCGCTGCGTAGAGAAATGTGCTAGGTTCCAACTGTATACAAAGGGGAAGCACGAGTCGAGATGAAGCGGGGAGTCAAGCTAGGCTATCCAGATAGACAGGACCAACATGGCCCTCGCGGAAGAGGCCGCGGACGTTTTTTGTGTTTGATCCGGACGATCTTTCATACCCGGGCAAAATCTTATAAACGCCAGTTTTTACCTGTGGACAAGTCGCCCCATCGTGGGCACTATGTGGCCATCTTTTCTACAAAATTGTTAGAGGCATTTCAGACACTGATATGATATATTTGCATTTTTCCCCGCCCATATCGTCACCATTTAGCTACCTCTTACTTGTGTGATATCAAATGCTTTTTAGAATGTACCTAGTCTCCATAACGATGATGCTTAACCCCACTACGAAGCACTCGATCTGCACCATACACGTAAGGAGTATTTTACAAATAATACCCCAAATTGAGAATCTGAATTGGTCCATGCATTCTTCGTTTTGAATTGACGTAGCCGATTAACCGATGTATATACATATGCTACGGGGTAAATAATTTAACATGCAACATTGCCGTAGCCCACTCGCCGATTAGGAGCCCTGGAGACCAACCTTCCTTGGTTGGACACAGCGGGATATCACCGAGCCACCGCCTCTTCGTCGCCGCGACTCGAAACCTTAGATCGTCAATACCCAGGTCAAGCACGTGTATCCCCCAACCTACCACCATCCACCGTCTCGATATCGACAACCACCCCTGCTTTTTAACCCCTTTTTCGTTCTCGCTCTCGCACAGACGAAAAAAAAAAAGAGGGAGGGAAGGGGAAGGGAAAGGGAAAGGGACCCGCAGGCTCACCGCTCCGTAACGACGTACTCGCCCGCGCTCCTGGCGCGCTCCATCCTGGCGACCGCGGATGGCATCGCGCGCTTCAGCTTGGCGAGCCCCGCCACCGCGTCCTCGTAGCTACCCTCGATCTCGTCCTGGCGCTCGAGCGGTTTCCTCGCCTCCTCGAATAACTTGCCTACATCCGCAGTATTAGGGTTAGGGACAGTAGTAGACCGCTCGTTAGCAGCTGCAAGTGCGGCCTCGTCGTCAAGAACGGACTTCCGCGCCGCGTCGGCCCAGGAGGCTGCCGCGGCGCCGGGGACGGATTTCTTGAGCGCGGCGATGTCGCGGAGGAGGTCTTCTTCTTCACGGGAAAGCTCTTCGACGCGCGCGCGCTTGCGGGCGTCGAAGGGCTCGAAGACTTCTTCTGGTTGCTGGGAGGCGGCGGATGAGGGGTCGTTGGAGGAGAGGAAGTGCCGCGCGTTTACCGGCATGCCGTTGATGCTTAGGTTGGGGGAGGCCAGCTCGAAGGTCTTGGTTATGTACTGTGGGGTTTGTTAGTCCGTAATGCTACCTTGTGACGGTGTCCAAAAAGAACCATATAGATAAAAACGTAAAATTCCAGAATAAATCCAAATAATAATAATCGTAAAAATAAAAACGATACACCAAAAGGTAAAAAAAAAACATACAACACCAGGGATTCGCTGGTCGTCACCGACCCAACTACTGATCTGGCGGTATCTGGCTTATCTATGGGAGAGCGGACGGGATCCCGAGTTCTCCAGATCCTTTGGTCGTATGTGATGGTTGGTTGAACTAATGCAGATTATAAACCCACATCGCCCAGCTGTAACCCACCCACTCCCCAGCATGCCATCGTCGGGTATGCAGCAAAGCAGGTGTACTTGCTCGTCCTATGACTAGATAGGGTGATGCTGCATGTGTGTGTACGTACTGAGGGATTGAGAGAGATGCGCAATCTCGACGACCAATGCTAGAATTGAGATGAAAGACGAAAAATAAATGAAATAAAGGGCATACTTCATTGACGAGTTCCTCGATTCTTGTCCGTAATTCATCACCCTCTCCCCCGGCATTTGCTCCCTCCACGGGCGGGAAAGCTTCGTCTAGGCGCGCTGCGGCGGCGCGTCGCACATTGGCCAGTAAATACGCGAGATCATCTGGAGCTTGAAGCTCGATCTTTCGATGGCCCTCCATCGCCCTCTGCTCAATCCTAGGTCGAGAATTGCTTTGCGACGATGTCTGGCAAAGAGGTGAGTGTGCGTGCTATTGGGTGCACTTTATATGCAGCGTCTCCTGTGATGAAAAAGTTCCGACGCCCCTGCGCTGAATTGACTGCAATGGACGACAATGCACGCGTGATGAGAACTCTTGAACGGCTCTGCAAATATTGCTCTTTTCGTTCGAACTGTTCAAGTTGATTGGCTGCTTAATTGAAATAGTTGGTTGCGATGTAATCGTGCAAAGACTTGGAATTTTCATGTACAAATGTTGACTTTGGATTATTGACGATTATTGACTTAAGCGCTTTGGAGGGGCAGTTCTGTTTTTAAGCATGTGCCACATTAGTTGCATTTTATCACAACAAGCAGAATTTATTGATTATGTAATATTACTACAGCATGCACTAAATCACCTGACTTCGTGCTCCCACACTCCCAACAACTCCCACAACAAGAGTCCAAATTTCCTATCCAGCTTCTACCTAAAAGTGATAAAATTGACCTCCTGCAGCTTTGGCTTCTCGAAATTACCATCTACAATATTATAGCCTGCCTCGAAGTCTTACCTAGTCGTTTATCACTTACAGTCGTTGCGAACTAATGTCACTGTTCTGAAGCGGATGAAAAAATATTGTGTGGTGACTACAAAAGAGTGTATTATATTAAGGCCGCCACGATCATTAAATCAACTAAACTATCTTGATAGTGCTGGGTAAGCTAGGCATTTATAGCTGAAACAGAGAGCTATTTTCGGTGATAATTACTGAGAACAGCTGTAGAAACAAAGGTTCAGTGCTGGGGCAGTTACTATAGTATGCTGAATCACAGGGCTAAAGCCTTGTAAATCAACACCGTGTCACTACCCAGGTAGGATTTCTTCTCCGTCGCCAATATGAACAATCCATGGGTGCCAGGAGTCATCCAGTTCAGTCATTACGAAGCGATTGCTTCAAGCACGAACGTTGAGGCGCCAAAGCTGATTGGGATTCTTCTGCTGCACGCTTCCCGTCCAGCCCGAGATCTTAGCTCTGTTCCAACAATGTCAGCACCCGCAGGCGAAAGAAAAGACTGCAATTAAAATCTAGAAGAACTTACCCGTTGGTTGCGTTGCCATTGTTGAGGTCCACATAGGTACCGGTTCCCACGTTTTGGATCCTTTGGTGCTAATGTTAGCAATGCTGTTTCTCGTAGGTAGAGAAAACTAAGGGAAAAAGCAGACGTACAAAAACACACTACCGGTGTCATCGGCAGTGACGAGATACCACAACTGATGTTTATTGATGTTGTTGGTCTCAGGACCCGCCCAGCCAGTGATCTTGGTGCCATTCTCGCCGCCACCGAGGTAGAGGTCCAGGTTGGCTGTTCCTAATGTTAGTCTGACACTTCATATACGATATACTGGAGAGTTGGTCTTACTGTTGCTCTGCACGTTTCGAATTACCCAAGTCGGCCAGGCGAGAGACTGTTCAATCTTTTCAAGTTTCCAGTATTGGTTGTCGCCATTGTGGAATTGGTATCCAATGACATCAGTTCCATCCGCCGTACCGCCTTAATAAGGTCACAGTTAGTTTCCATTCGGCAGATTTTAGCTCAAGAAAACTAAACAGTAGGTACTATACCGGCGCGGAGATCAAGGGATGAGTTGGTTCCATAGTTCAGGAAGCTGACCACAGCACCATCCAGGGGTCCAGCAGACTGGAGGGTAGCTTGATTATCGTTAGCTTTAGTAAAGAAAGAGGGGATGGTAAGTTAGACTTACGGAGGGCCTGAACAGCACCGAGGAGAGAGAGTATAGCAAAAACCTTCATTTTGATAATTGGTAATTAGATGAAATTATGTGTGCGTGCTATGATGATTCAAAGTTGATGAAGTTCTCAGGATGATGCAGGTCTTCGTTGTTGTTGTGCAGAACACTAGAAAAATAGTGTGAGGCTATCGTAGAATTATATAGACAATTGAATCTAGGACTGTGGTATACAGCAACTGAATCTTTAATCAAAGTGTAATAAGTCCGGTTGATCCATTCCCAGTGTTTCTTAACATGATCCGAATGAGGCTCTCAGGCTCGATATATTGAAGCTGAAAGATGATCACGGCTGCGGCCTATCACAGCACACGATGACAACATTTCAGCAGCCCCTTTTCAATAAAATTAGTCATAGAATCACGCCTGATGAGGCTCAATATTCACAATACGATACGTCAAACTAAGAATGGTAGATCCTATACCAATTTGAATTTTTAACGACCTAGTTCCCCGGTTTCGAAGCGCCTTATGATTTATTAACGTCGCATTATTAAGGGCATGTATTCGGTTCAATACAACCTCGGCGCTTTGATTCCAAACTTTAATGGCAATCTTTTTCTTAAGACATAGTATACGCAGAGGCACTGAATGTGAATGGTCAACTCCGTAAATCATCACCAATCATTCTAAGCTGTGGCTTCAGAATATTGGAAAAAGATTGTCAGTATAAGAGATCATATACTAATCTGGTTGGGTTATCGGTAGAGATCGGAGCTCTAACAGCAGGATTTTCATTGATCGTAAAGTTCAGATGCAGGTAGGCGTATCGCGAGAAATGCAAAGGTGAGAAAACAACGCCACTATTGCCAGAAGAACTCTGAAAATCTCGTGTAGGAATACAGTATACATACAGAAAAGCCCCTCTGTTTACTTCATCATGCGACAACTGCTAATAGCTGGAGGCTTTCCTAAGTTCTCCTATAGACTGAACCCCAATGCCGTTGTGCCCAGCTACCAATATGTTTTCTGACCAGAAGTATGGATACATACACGAATCTTCATTCGTCAACCTATCCAAGGCTAGCTAGTAACTATTTCCTCTTCATAAGAACACCCAAGGTATCGTGGTCTTTTCCTTATATAATTCCAACCCTGACTGGACCTCCAGTAGCTGACTACTCGTAGGGAAAGCTTGTGACATACAGCTGATTCAGGTGCATATTATCGATTTCTCAAGGGAGCCACAGAACCAAACTGGAAGTTGAATTAGGCATCATATGACGTGCCGTATACAGCTAGCCACAAAACTCCGTGGAGTAGGTACCCCTATGCCTAGGTCCACGAGTAAGCATACCATGTGATCGAGCCGTGGACTACCAAATAAGCTCAGATTACACATGTGATAACATCTGACATCTGGTCGTTCAGCGCGCAGATGGGCATGATGATCCGTTCCATTGCACCATGTTGGATAACAGACGGTGCTTGAATCTAGGTACTGCTAAGTAGGGCGCTTGGAGTGAAAATCCCAACCGGATTGCGGTAGCAATATATCAAGCTTAGATCAATCCATCTTTAAGCCTTAGTTGATGATCGTCGAAGGTGGGTTCAAATACTAGTATCGAATGTGACCGAGTACGAGTACGTAGCATGCGTGTTGCGTCGGTTCGAAACTATGATCCTAAATTCGGCCCTGTTGAGCTCCCCTCCTTGGCTATCCTTGTGTTATAGGTAACTAGAACCGGAAACCACGGTTCCCCTAGCACAGCTGTCGGCTACCTATTGCCATAGAGGTTAAATGCAAGTCTAAGCCCTGAAGTGCAACATGCCTTCGACTTCTATTGCTACGCGGGTCATTTGGCCAGAGTGACCTGAATGTCGTATGAAATAGGAGGCCTCGGGGGACGCCGAGACAGGTCGTGTAGAATACTACTTTTTCCCGTCTCCCTTCTCTAACAGGTATATATCGACAACTTCGTCCTCTTCCCCCAGCTTCGGCAGCGGGATAGACCTAAGAACACTATATTGCCATTCATCAGCTTTCAATAACCCAAACAAGGCTTGCTCGGAGGAATGGCGAGGTTTTGTCGCGAGGATGACCGAAGTTTTGGTACGTTCCTGGTTCCTAGCGTACTTAGTATTTGCCGCATGAAATGCACTTAGTGTCCCTACTAGCGCCGGCAGCGAGTCGACGTTATAGGTGCAGTCGCTTAGGATCACTAGATCCCAGGGTCGGGAAGATGCTAGAGGTCCAAATTGTCCATGCCGGCCCTCGTCCCAATCTAAGTTCTCGTACTTAAGGGTTACCGTAGAAGATGCAGTACTTGAACTAGATAGTACTGCTTCTGCTCTCGAGATATTTGATAGCGCGCGCTCTTCCGCCTCTGCCAAATCCGTTAGCAATACGGTAGCCTCGCTAAGAGTGCGGCCTTGGGCAATGGCAGCCTTCTCAATGATGAGGGCTAATGTAATCCCGAGAATACCGACGCCACTACCAAGCTCCAAGACGCTGAATGTGTCTCGGTTTATATCCAGGACGTTATGGGTAGCTTCATTTGTAAGACATGCATCTGCAAGGAAAGAAGCCGTCACTACACCTGCATCCCATATATGACGTGCGATGCTCTCGCCGATATCTTCTTCCAACTCAAGATTCAATTGATCTTCCGGTCGCGAACTAGTGCTTAGTTGAAGCGTGCGCAAGGAAACCGGCGAGCAGACACCGCTCACCATCTCGACGGAGACCGGCATGATCAGCCCTCGGCCAGCAGAAGCTTCTACGGAATTCCGCCACGGAAGTGTATCCCTGCCTCTCAACGCCCCTGACGGCAGAGGCTGGGTCGCTGGATGTATCTTGATGTTACACGTGACATCATCTCTCCTCAGACGCGGATTCACAGGAACCTTGATATCCAGAACGCGCAGGCCCTGACTCCACCTGAACCGCTGACCGAGAGCCGCTTTCGCTATGACGGACTGCCCGGCGGCGTCGTCGGCCGAGACTAGTAGGTCGACGGGCTCATCCGGGTAGAGGAATGAGTCGCCCAAGTCCGTGGTGATGGTAACCAGGAGCGAAATAGTCAAGCTCTTCGCATCTAACTTCGCCGGGCGCAGCAGCCGGATGTAATGCATCGGCTCTTGGATAGGCCAAACGATGCCCAGATATGTATGTATGTACCAGATGTACCTTGGTTCTCAGGTTATTGGGTTAGGTATCGGACCTGATCAGGAAGAAAAAAAATTTGTTTGTCAACTGCGGCTGGCCACGTGCATGCTGGCAACTCGCATGCGATCCCGTCTTTTCCTGCCCAATCCCGAAACGCAGAAAACGCCTTCGAATGGGAGGCTTCACCGCTCAGCGCTACTACTACTGTTGCTGCCACTCTTTTAACCTAAACGTCGGCCGTACATGTATATATGTAGGATCGATCGATCCACTCCGGTGTTCGCGTTGGGTCGAGGCTGACTTTTGGGCACACAAATGTGCGTTTTTGAGTATGGTTATATGGTTGAATATGGGGATGTTTCAATATTTGAAGTCTTGGAGTGGGGTTTAGTGGTTGGAAGAGGTTGGGTATTGACCTATCGGAGTTTAGCAATATTTATACTGTATCCACAACCTACACCTATGTGTATACTACTACCCAGAGGAAGTGTGCCTTACCTCATAGTGCTTTGACTTAACTTTACATATGTGTACGCAGATGTGTGCCAGCCGCAATTTTTACTGAAAGTTCCCTCAAATATTCCGATTAGGAGCTGATTCAACTAACCGGGTCGATCTCCCGTTTGTAAGTATGCTCCTTACAGATGCAATTATCTATACCTGCAATGTACATATCGTGTTTTCCGGCTGGAGTCCGGATACGCCTAGACTACATAGTACGACATAGTGAATCGTATAGGCGTGAGCACTGTATACCCAGAATTTAGCCCGACACTAACATGACATATGCCGGCTTAGGATGACATAAGTCGCTAAACAGTTCGGCACGATGATCTCTCGAGACGGAAGACTCATGTCGTCTGGTCCTGAGGATTTGGGTATTTGACAGCGCTAGAGCGGTGGGAGATGTTCCTTGGATGTTCGTTCCTTGACACGATCTGCAGGCGGAAACTTCATCTACCTGTACACGTGGCTATGAAACATCTCGATATTAAGCTCCTCGTCATTGGAAGTTTTCGAAGGATCGTCGTGAATGCATGTGAATATTTCCGCGTCATTCCTTTAGCAATTACCGCAGTAATATAGAGGACGGTTGACGAGACGACCAGGTAAGAGTTCAGTTTCCTATAAATATTACACCCATCAACATCAACCTTCAACTTGCACTACTCATTCTTGAGTCTCTTGAGTCTATTGAACAATAGACTAATAATATTTGTAGAATACAAAATTGAATTATGCTCAACAAGGTAAAATGCATATACTAAAAGAAAGCTTATACTGCTAGCTTCGTCTTAAAGATATTAGCACGGCGAGCGCGCTAGCCGATAAAAGGTTCAACTTTCCCGTTTGAAGCAACTAAGCATCTTAAAAATCCCAATTGGATTCCAGCGCTAATAAGCCAACCTAAACCTTACAAGGAGCCCTGATCCGATAACGCAATTCGTGGGGTAACTGGGTAACAAAGTGGGATAAATTATAATGTCGGTCTTAAACAGGTGGGATGGTCCCTATGACTGCCACACCGTGCGAGTATCGGAGCCACCTACGCAACCTACTACCTACCTGCATACACAAATGCGCCAATACTTCCTGATATGCATACTTCGGTGTCGTCGAAGACGCTACAGGTATATGACAAGGTAAAATGTAGGTACGTCCCTACGTACATATATCAAAAAGAGGAAGATGTACCTATGAGGTATAATACCGATTCCGCTCCATCCCGTTGGGTTATTTGACTTTACTACCTCCTACCTAGTATGTAATGTACCTACCCCTTCAATGTTCCAAGGTTTACGTATGGCCAAAACATTGAGATGCTAAAAGTCGGGACAAACAAGAAACTTCATCTTAGGTTGTTTCATCCGTTCCTAATAGTAATAACTAAGCGACGGCTCTTGATTCGCGCTTTACTTCGCTATAGCCTTCCACCTCGGCACCCCACGTGGTGTTTCTGGACTCAATGTTTCACTATGTACTATACGCACGCTTACACTGCGCCTTGCTTTGTGATTCCTACTTCGGCACAAAATTTTATTTCTGCATTTTAATCTGATATGATAGTTAAAATCTACATGATTGAATTTGGGGACTAGGAAGGACCTAAGGATTATGCTTCAGAGTCAGCACTCTAAGCATCGTGAAAACTACAATATGCGCCATGGTAGATAGCGAATAAAATCATTCCGATCACCTCAAAAAGACGGCCTAAGATTGTGTGCAGTCTCTATTATGTATAATAGTTTCCCAGGGAATAACACACAGTGTCTAGCGACGAATAAAACTCACTTCTTGCCCGAGCGGGAATAAGCCAGGGGTGCCCAGCGTGAGGTGTAAGGGGTGAGTAAGGAGTTGATTTGAAGAGAAGGGGAACAACGAAATGAATACCGACGCCGTAACCCCCTATCAAAGGCTTTCATGTAAACTCATGTAATCATACACAATCCTATGAAAACCCGCGAGAACTCCCTGGGCCCTCCTCTTATTGGGATAAGTCTTCCATCGACTTCCCGAGGTAATAATATCAATGTTTCCGTTAAAAGTCGTTGCAATGCTATGATGTTGATTCCTTCCAATCCACGCCGCACAATAAGAAATGTTGACGTCAATATCCACAATCCATCCAGGGGTAGTGTTCAATCCGAATCCAGACGCCGAAAGTGTTGTGATGTTGTGAAAATGGCAAAGGTATTCTCGCGAGGGTTATGCGTGTCTAGGAAGAAGGGAAAAAAAGGCGAGGTAGACTTCAGCCGCGGCCGATCATTGAGGGGCAAGCCCTCCCGAGATCCTACCGGGGTATTCGCCCGTCGCCGTTACGGCAACATCGCTTTAATCTCTTCGTCGCTGAGTCGGATTTCGTGTACGGGCTCTCGGCGGTTCTCTAAGGGTATGTAATCGGCATCGACGTATGATGGTACGAAGAGTTCGGGGTTCCACGCAAACCCCTGGCTCGAGGCTAGGTAGGAGATCTGGATTAGATAGCATTAGCAAGACAGCGGCCTTGTATGACAGCGATCTACTTGTAATTGAGAATTTAATAATGACATACCAAACGAGGCGCCCCATCCGGATCCCCGATGTTGATTACAGTGCACTCGTCCTTGCAGAAAGCAGAGCCTAGAATCGACATGTCAGATTAATAGTTCAAAAGCAGAGGCGATAAGGCACAATTAAGATCATGCAGACAAAATAATTCAATAGGGGCTATCAGCATACTTAATAGACTCTGTCTGCGCCGGTGTCCCGATCCTAAGTTTCGTGCGGATCGGTCTGGTGACGAAACGCTGGAACTAGGGGTTTGTGGAGAGCTCGAATACGACGACGAAGATGAGCTACCGCCGGCTTTGGGGGACTGGTCGTAGGCCGCAGGGTGGGAGCGGGCCGTCGGGATAGCAATTGTATTAGACGACATTGTTACAAACACAATTTAGCAATAACCTCTTCCTTCTTTAGTGAGGAACTCAAACCCTCAAATTAATTTAGCAGCGGTGAGGCGACGAGGGACGAGTTTATTTAAAAGCAGTCAAATAGTTAAATAGATAGACAAGTTGAACGCCAAACGGATGATACAACAAATGACGACAACGTCAAAGAGCTAAGAAAGAAAGAGGAGGTTATCTGACCTTCAAGTCGGTGACTCCTTACTATGGGGGTGACAACGAGGCAACAAGGTTAAAAAGATGTGATGTTGAGAGAATTGGTGATATGCAACAAGGTACGAAGTAAAAAGAAGGACGAAAGAGATGGTTGAAGTCAGGTGCTAAGACGCCGCCTAGAGCCTTACTAGGTAGAGAGAGAGAGCTTAGGAGGGACTACTCCGTGCGTATGTGCGTATCTTTCTGCACGGTATCTGGGAATCTAGCATGTATTAGCATGTACATATTGTACAATAGAATGTATGTAGCATGTATGTAAGTACCGGAAGACTGGAGGTTGGACTGACGCCTGCATCGATCATGGATGCGGGATGGCCACAGGCTTGGAACCGCTGGAAACCTGGGTAATGCTGGTAAATGATATGCTACCTATGCTGTGCTGTGTTGTGCTGTACTTTGGAGAATTGTGTGCTGTACATTCGCAGACAGCACTGTACGTAATAATTCAGCGGTGGTAGATGTAGCGGAAGTAGCGAAATATTGAATGGTGTGTAACCCGAATTATGTAGACCTTAGGTTCTGAATTTATGAATTGAAGGTACGCCACCATACATTGAGTACATCATAGGTGTGAGTTTCCAAGGTTGTTGAGGAGAGAGCAAGACTCGAATAGCCCAGTGCGAAAGACGGAGCGATGATGACACATCGGGAGTGTTGAACTAGGAGGCACCCTTGCGGACCTTAACGCGTGATCGGCTTTGATTGGCTTAAAACAGGAGACGGCTTATTCCAATATGGCTAGTGTGTTTGCACTGTGCTGGCCCCACTCTACCACTCTACCACCCTAAAGTCTCTAGAGTTTACCTGCCTGCAGCACTAGAGCCCCACATGCACACCTACGCAGGCTAAGGCAACTACAGCCTCCTTTGTACTACAGGAACAATAGTGCAACTCTCACCATGTAAAGAAGGATGCAAGAGGAATTTAGTCAACGGCTTCCTCCTTGCCTAAGGTACTAACTACCTAACTTAGACACCGCAACTCAGACATTAGGTAACCAACATCCGGTGAACCAATTTTAGAGATTCAGTCTTTGAAGAGTAAGAGAAGGGCACAATGCTCCCTGATTCATATACATACTACACACATCCATGGATATGTACCTACAGGACAAGGTAAGTAAGACTCGATGAGACTGTAAGATAGATCTAGGCCAAAGTCAAGTCCAGTCGGGCGATGCCGGAAGATGATCTTCAGTAGGCTGGTCGGGAATTCCTCGAATCGATTCGCTGAGAGTTATTCTCTTAATATGGGGTTTGTCGCCTTAAGTTTGCAGTTGATGGTGAATAAATGACCAATCACATATCAATAATGCAATAAGTCTAACCTTTGATATCATTCAAGGCAACGCAGGTGCCGGCTATCTTGAAGCTAACAGTGGGGCTGAACATGGGACCGAACATCAAGGAACACGGGGAAACAAATAATCCTGTACTTTCCCTAATTGACTTAGCATCGGACTGTCTGATGAGCTCAGCAATCTGGTCTTGGCTGGACCCGTAATTTAGCACTCAAGGCTGCAAGGCTGGCGTTGACATGGAAGCTGTAGGTAAGCAAGCTTAGCTGTACCTGCTGTAAAGGGAAAACGTAACAACCATCAACTTCTGTTCATCATCACATCACTCATCCATTTTTTCAACCTCCATCAACCACCATCGCCACCAATCAATTTCGTAATTCTCACTCTCCGTACGAATAATCTACTATTACGCGTCCTGGATATTTGATTTAATACTCCCTTTGACAACACAATTTCATCACCGGAGTCGCGAAGATGGGTGACGTTCTCGTAGAAAATCCGGCCAAGACCGTCGCACCGCACAACAAACCTATCCCGTCAACAATCCCGAATGTCGAGAGCATCGAGGGACTACCGGCACAGGGTGGCGATGAATATGCAGTATTAAAGAAGTTACAGAGGCACCTGGAATATATCCAACTGCAGGAGGAATACATCAAGGATGAGCAGAGGTAAGGATAGACAAAACAGATGGTTGATTACATCAATCCTCCGTTACGCCGTTACTTCATGGACCTTTAGAGCTAATAAAACTGCCTTGTAGGAGTTTAAAACGCGAACTTGTTCGCGCGCAAGAAGAGATCAAGCGAATCCAAAGTGTGCCTTTAGTCATTGGCCAATTTATGGAAGCTATCGATCAAAAGTGAGTTTGACCTACCAACCTAACCAAGATTTACGCCACTCTCTTGCGAAAATCTGACCGCTAACGTCTTTTCAACAGCACCGGTATAGTACAGTCCAGTACGGGATCTAACTATGTCGTTCGGATTCTATCTACGCTAGACCGGGAGAAGTTGAAGCCCTCGTCCTCCGTCGCCTTGCACCGCCACTCCAATGCCCTCGTTGACATCCTACCTCCGGAGGCTGACTCCTCCATCGCCATGCTCGGCGCTGATGAGAAGCCCGACGTGACATACGCCGATGTTGGTGGCCTTGATATGCAGAAGCAGGAGATTCGTGAAGCCGTTGAGTTACCTTTAACGCACTTCGACCTGTACAAGCAAATCGGTATCGACCCGCCTCGCGGTGTACTCCTCTACGGTCCTCCTGGAACAGGAAAGACAATGCTTGTCAAGGCCGTCGCGAACTCCACAACCGCCAACTTCATCCGCGTCGTCGGTTCCGAATTTGTCCAGAAATACCTCGGTGAGGGTCCTCGTATGGTCCGTGACGTCTTCCGCATGGCCCGCGAGAACTCCCCCGCTATTATCTTTATCGACGAGATCGACGCTATCGCCACCAAGCGATTCGATGCCCAGACCGGTGCCGACCGTGAGGTCCAGCGTATCCTTCTAGAGCTGCTGAACCAAATGGACGGTTTCGACCAAACCTCCAACGTCAAGGTTATCATGGCCACCAACCGCGCCGACACCCTCGATCCCGCCCTCCTGCGTCCCGGACGTCTCGACCGAAAGATCGAGTTCCCCAGCCTACGCGACCGCCGCGAGCGTCGGCTTATCTTCTCCACGATTGCCAGCAAGATGAGTCTCGCCCCCGAAGTCGACCTCGACAGCCTAATCGTCCGCAACGATCCCCTATCTGGTGCCGTCATCGCAGCCATCATGCAGGAAGCCGGTCTCCGCGCCGTTCGGAAGAACAGGTACAACATTATCCAGGTCGACCTCGAGGACGCGTACTCGAGCCAGGTCAAGGGTACCAGCGACGAGAACAAGTTTGACTTCTACAAATAGACGGAAAGCGTGGCTGCTGGACGGCGGTGGATTTGGGGAATAGGGAAGCGGAAGAAGGGGAGTCCGTGGTGGGATGCACTTCAGAGCCTCTTGCTATGACTTGGCTCTTTGGTATGAGGCTCCGTGGAAATAGAGGCAAACCCCTATGATCATGATACGACGATCATGATAGGGGTTGGCTAGGTGTATAACTGTAACATCATTAACAATACAAAGTGGCTAATCACACGAGTTTACTTTTGCATCCTTCTGTACACGTGCTCTAAGTTCTAAAAAATGGTCATAATTTTGGCATCGGTATCACACACATACAAACGATCGTGAACTTGTGGTAATAACTTTCCATTTATCTAGTCATATCCCTTCTATGTAAGACGAACTAATCCCATTCCATCTAGAAATTCGGGGGTGAGAAGTAAAAGTTTTTAAGTTTCACCGTGAGGCTTTAGAAAGAGATCATAGTATCATAAAATAGTACAATTAGGAAGGGGGAGGACTTCTATACCAGTCCCCTCCTCCCACCGTGGTTCCCTTCGTCGTCCAGTCGTTCGTATTGCCTTGGGCCGATTCCCCATCTACCCTTACCCTTTCTATATGGCTCTTTGCTTTGCCCTCCGGTAAATGCATTTACCCACACACCCCTAGAAAACCCTATTTTCTTTTTGTGCGCCCTCTTTTTTAAAAATACGCCATGCATTTCCACAATCCTCTTGACAGGTGAGACAAATATCTTCTTAGGCGCAGTACACCCATATCGAAAAAAGAGGGGACATGAAATGGCAAGAAAAAAAAAGGTAAAAATGCAGAAACGGTAATAATACACGAGGGGTATCTTCCCTAAGCGAGGCTTGAGGAGAAAAAAAAAACAAGAAGACAAAAACACACGCGAGTGCCAACGAACAGAAAGGGCGAACGTTGCTTTAACTCGACGTGTGGGTATCATGTATGGCAAGCGTTCCGTGGGGGAACCGCTATAACCAACGACTTGAAGAAATCTGCAAAGGAATCGAAGGACGCTTGCTAGGGTATCACCTCCGTTCAAAACAAATCAGGTATTTCCTCCGTCGATGCGTCTACTTCTCCATAGTAGGACGCAGTAAGCTGACCAGCCGTCGTACCATCTCTCAGAATTCATGCGAAGATGGCCGCGGATCAAATTTGTTCGTGTCATATAACCACAGGCCGGTCTTGTTCATGAGGAGAGAACGACGCCCAACTCCAACAATAGCTGCACAAATCGTGAATGCAACTCGATGAAGAAGTCGGGGAGGCCCACTAGCTCTGCAAGCCCGCGTGCCTTAGGCGCAAATCCACCGGGACCCATAGACCCACCCATGCGTTGCACGAAGCCGCCGCGGCCACCACCAGTCAGGAAGCTGCTTGTGTCGTTCGCCCTCTCTCTTCCTCGATCCCGGTCTAGGTTTGATCCACCGAATCCACCACCAAGACCCAAACCAATACCACTGTCACGTGGACCGTCACCACCAAATCCGGTTTGACTGTACGCCGCATTCAGCGCCGCGATGGGGCTGTTGGCCTCCTCGCGCTCTCGCTCTCGTTCAGCTTCCGCTTCTGCGAGCTCTTGGATCCAATTTACCAGATCTCGGAAAGCCGCGGATATGAAGCTGAATGTCTTCATGGCGAGGCGCTCGCGGTGCGTACTAAGCGCCAGAAACGCGTAAACCCTCTTGCGACCACGAGCGTGCACATCCGGAATCCGGAATATATATGCGGTTGTGTAGCCTGCTAGTGGGTCGCCAAAGAAGATTGGTCCACCATTCGCCGCGGATTGGGGATTTGGTGTTGCGGTGATATAACCCGGGCCATGGTTGAATGGCGCAGATGGAAATTGGGGCGGGATACTAGATATCGGCGATGAAAGCGATTGGCCTTGTGAAGTTTCCGGTCGCCGAGGAAGCGTCTCAAATGAGAGAGTTCGTAGGCATGAAGCACGAACTATGGAGTAGGTTGTCGGGACGACCGACTCATGGGTTGATGTATAGTCCAAGTAGTGCGTATGTTGTGCTACGCTAGATCTAGATGAGACGCTCGAATGCGATGTCGACGTGGTGGGCCGACGTTGCGAGGCTGGGCGTTTTGCATGGTCTCTGGGTAAGATATCCTCTTCCGCATCAGAAGCATATGAAGACTGGGGATTCGAGTTTGGCGGGCTGAACTCGCTGTTCCCTCCGTAGACACGAGCATATGGAGCACGTGTGCGCAATATAGGACCACGCTGGTCAGATTTCGAATCTGCGGTCGTACTTGTGCTATCGTCTTTCCCACTCTTTGCATCCTGTCGCTTGGGTAGCGTCAAAGCACAGTTCTGACATGGATTTGCTCGCTTCGTGACGTAGTCGTCATAGGTTCGGCGAAAGCTCGAGTCGCGCCGTAGGTTACCTTTGCCATTTGCTTCAGGGAAGCCTTCGGGTGCATTTCGGGGGCTTTGCGGAGGCGTCTGGATAGCCGCTGTCGAAATCGATGAAGAGTGAGCCGCGCTGCCAGGACCGAGTTTCGACGCTCGAAGTAGGGATGCGCGGTGCGTCTGCGCTTCATGCTCGGTAGCGGGGGTCGACGAACTGCGCGGAGATCCCAGTGCCATTTTCCGCAGAGATTCGGTAACAGTAGTCTGCACGTTGTGAGCCGCAGCACTCGTTTGTGGTCGCACCGGATCGGTAGTTTCATCGCAGCATTGCCCACATGGCACCGGCAAACCTTCGGTGACCATCAGAGGCGTCGGTCCATGTAGATCGCAGTAATGCGCCAGACATAGCTGGATATGGGTTAGTAAAGGCAATATTGCCGGCTTTGGAGACACCGTCATGGCTAGCTAAACTAGTCAAGCACAAATAATTTGGCAGAACACACGTGCTAAAACAGCGTTCGCGATCGGATTTATGGTGAAGCACTCGCAATGTTGGGGTAGGCCATAATAAGTTGATCTAGAGTGGGGGTCAAGTTCGCCAGAAGGAGTCGGTCTGGGGGCCAAGGGAGGGTAGGAGATGAGTAAGTTTTAAAAGACAAACAGGAAGGAGGCGGCAGTTTCGCAAGGCAATGCTTATGAGCGAAAACGTCACCGTCGCGCAAGGGGGAAAATGATGTGAGTCTAATTTCAAGTTGGCAACTTGGGCATCTGCGACAATCATGTCACCCGTACCAATCAATGTCGATAGTTGGCTGACTTGGGGCGTAGCGGCACATCGCTTCGCTCCGTGCCGTTGCGATGGTAATAGGGGGACCGTCCAACATAAGCAGCCAAAGCAGGTAAGACCTGGGGGGGGTTCTAGGGGGTTGTCTTGGGGGGGGCTGATGAGAGATGGAAAAGAGTGTGGGGGACACGAGGCTTCTAGGATGGTCTGGAAAGGCGAGGGAGGCGGTGAAGGGATTCGACTAGGAGACTAAAAGGACCGGGAGTAGGATGAATGGATGGTAATGGTGGGAGAAAGAAGGTGTGGGACACATGTGTTCAAAGAAAGAAAGCAAACCAAAGGGAAAAGCTAAGCTATGCAGGCCAGACTACTAGTGGCAACGGGATTTGTATCTAAGCTCGAGCATCTAAGCTCTACCAGTTTCCGTGCGCAAGATAAATTGGGTTTGTTTGAGAGCTGACAAGCTGACATGACGCGTGACGCGACAATCAGGTCAGAATCACGATTGGGTTTTTGACGTCCTGGTAAGTATTTTGAAATTCTGGTGGTTTGACTGGACAAGACGTAACAGGGGAAAAGGGGTAGGTAGAGGGAATAAAAATGTAAGCAAAAAGAAAAAAAAGAAAGGAAAATAGAAGATGACGACGTTACTTACTATGGACGTCATGACGCTTCTAACAGAGCACAGAGCACAGCGTACAGCGTACAGCGTACAGCGTACAGCGTACAGCTGCTGTTTGTGGAGCGTCGCACCGCGGGGTTATTCGACTTCCAGCGACGAACCAGTGGACGTAAAAGTGCCCAGGTGCGCAGGTGAACCCAGAACCCAGCACCAATTTAGAGAGCAAAGGACCAATAAAGCGACCCCCAAATATTCCAATCTCCCTCCCACGCGCGTCCCGCGTTCTGTCCTTGCTCCCTGCTCCCGTCTTTTATCCAACCTTGGAAGGCCAAGGCAGGGACCTTTTGTATGATACTGAAAAGTATTATCTCATTAGAAAAAAAGAGCTCAGAAACAATAGGGCACCAACTAGTGAGGTCGGGCACTCTCTTCCTCTCTCGGATCCTCCCCCTGCGCCCGCGGTTGCGTATGCGTCTGCGTCTGCGTCTGCGTCTGCGTGCCTCTAAGTGCCTTTGCGTCGGTGTTATCCAGTTCTAGGAAAGCGATGCGAAACGCGAAATGCGAAATGGCTTGTGCAGTGAATCACGAGCCACAATCCAAGTAAGTATGGAACAGGATGACAAGAGGCAGCAAAGATGTCACCAATCGGCTCTTAGTCCTGTAATATTGATCCTTGTGTTTCCTCCTGGTTGGTTCGCTTTTCCCAGGGCTGTCGCAAAGGAAGCCTTTCGCGGATTGGAGGAAAAAGAAATAGCGCTAAAGAGCTGCTGCGAAGCTGACCTCCCACCTGGTGTGTGACAGCGGGGATACCAGGTGAAGAAGCAGGTTATGGTAGGTGGTCATGCGCGGAAGGGATGCCGGATGGTGAAAGCTCCAGGGCTGGGATTCTGGGATTCTGGGATCCTAGGATCTAGGACCTAGGATGCTGCAAAAAAGGATCGTGGCAGCAGATTGTGATGAACTCGTAGCACTCGAGGAATTGGAAGAGCCGACACTGGAAAGAAGGGCGACGATGATGTTAGCTATAAAACTCCTTAAATGTAGAACATTGCCTAAATAATCATTGAGAAGGAAGATTGAATGGTTCAAGTTTAAGAAACAAGTTTAGGAAATCAGAACATCAGAACATTTGAACCTTGAAGTTGAATAACTTCGTGCAGGTCGTAAGTTCCAAGGTTGTATTCAAAGCCCTTTCCAGAGTTGTACCCAAGGTAACCAACTGGAAGGTTGTAATTGAATTACCTCGTGGGTTAAACTTCAAAAAACTTGAAACTTGTGTGTGAAAGGTGATAAGTACGACTCACTTACCTAATAATAATTATACGTTGTTGCAGGTTGCAAGTTGTTGTTAGTCAATGCAGTTGCTTCTTTCTTTCAATGTAAGGTTCCAAGGTTCCTTAAACCCCTTAGAACTTTAAGGAATGCTGTGGTGAGGTATGAGGTAGGTAAGATCACGACCTTTTGGAGAAATTGAAGGCAACTGCACCCTAACGCCGAATGTCGCACATCTCCCTTAATTGTAATTCTTTCCACTCATGTCCTTCTGAGATTTTTCTTCTTCCTTTTCTCGATTAAGTCAAGTCAGAATTAGGCTTCAAGTCGAAACTGGGGGATATTTTGTCTTTTGTCTTTCAACTCCTTGCCAACGGCAACCGGTTCGTGAAGATTGACTCGGATTTTATCACCAATGGGGTTCTCTGCCTTTTTAATCATGTATTACGACCGTTGCCCACTGATCCAGAAAAAGACCTAGCCGATTAAGAGGGACCGCTACGACGTGGTACTGCCGGGTCCTGGGTCTTTGGTTGCGGAGGGAAGATTCGCTGGGTGGTCGATACTACCTCAATCGTCTTAGTCTCGCGTTCCCGGATGCCCCAGCCGGTAGGGGTGGTCTTCTAGAAGGACCACTAGAATCGTAATGCAGTGGTCGACCGGCTGGAAATTGGCTAGGAACACCTAGTCCCAGTATGCAGATGTGGGACTGCCACACCGACGAGACGGTGCTCACCTATTATTAACCAGGTTCTTTGGCCCACTTGTCGCGTGTCGGCCTTGACCGGGGTTGCGACAATTAAGTCAGAAGGCCAAAAGTCTGGGCAGGATTCCCCTCGCTATCCCGATTGTTGGATACACGAGGATGCAATCCAGAAAAGAGGCTTTATTTTCTCCCCAAATATTCATCCGAATGATTCGACTCCCAAGTTTGCGTGAGCGAATCAACCAAGGCTCAAAACTTCCTCGGCGTCGTCGTCCGGGAAAAAAAAACCTTGGAAACTAATTAGTCAAAGTCGGTCGACCCAGTTGACCCAGTTGTCTAGGGCTGTCGAATTATTACGTATTTTGCGTACCAATTACCGTTTGTGCAGAGGTTTGCCGACCATGTTAGGACAAGCCGGAACAGATCTCGGTCGAATTCTGTGTACTTGGCACAAAGATATTTTTATAATATGGAGACTAAAGGAGTTTGCCGGCAAGTTGAAACTCGGGGTCCTGACTCGAGAATTCTCTGAAGAGCATGTGAAGACAACAAACTCGGCCTACAAGTCAGGATTTAACAAACACTCCATGTCTTGTCCGTAGCTGGACGGAACTGAGATGTTATTATATCACACGCCTCGTTGCGCCAACGGAGATACTGACGAAAAGCCAAGCATAGCTAGCTAGGATGAGGCTTTGGTCGAAATTTAATTATACTCGTAGCTATTCAGCGTCGGACAATATAACAGACACAGGGGAATATCGTCGGGTGTCGCATATGAATATCCACCACGATTATAACCGCCAATTATGATTGGCCAATTCATCCTGGCCATCGGATATCGTCCCCCTGCTTTGCTTGGGTACCATCTAGCGTCATCGCTGTCCAGGGAGAGCGTACCTCACATAATAGGTACAATACAAAATATCAGAACGCATGGGAGGATACGATCTAGGTCCTAAGTTAACGGTAAACCCTGGGGCAATGGGGAATGTTAAGTCGGAGCATCTCCCTGTCTACGACAGGGAATTCGGAGTCGAGGCTAGGTATCAAACCCTTCGATCAGGAAAGAAACTAAGCAACTCCGGATCGCAGTCGAAGACGACTATAGACATTTTCAAACTCGTTTTCGTCGGAGTTTGTTCCAGGGGCATCGCAATGAAGAAAATATGCCGCAACAGTTCAATATTTCCTGGCCCCTTGTGGTCAGATACGTAACACCTTATTGGCATCTCAATCAATAAACCCAAATCGCTCGGCAAATCGGAATACAGCATTAGATCTCGGCGTGAGATTTTTACAACCTTCACAGATGGTCAGCATCTCAACGACGAGGCTTGGCAGAGTTGGTAACAATTTCCGAACCGCTACGAAGTATACAATGGCAGCTTAGCTGTTGTACCACTAAGTACGGTACACACCTTGACCACACACACACCACTATTGTGATTATTGTGTTACTGGAGGTAAGCACGCGTACGGCTTTGGATTTGTTATGTTCTTACGGATCATTACAGAAACTCACCGTCATCTTGGTTCTTTACCTCCCCTACCATTACATCACTGCATCTAGACTCCAACTAATCTATTAAGCGAGTCTTGCTACATATTACAATGCACGTACATGCACATATTTCCGTGCATGTCAGACCCTTCACATGCTTCCCACGCTTTCTATATTCAGCAGCAAACCCTTTGGTCAATTAATTACCCGTGCAACATCGAGAGCTTTCAACTGCCGTTGCTATTACTACTGTATCACCTCAAGGACTAAGTAACAACCACAACCACCGACCGTTTTTTTTTTTTTTGAAATGACAGTGCGCCCGACACTCTGACATACATGAACAGGCACACCCACGCTAGAAACCCTCTTTTCGACGATTAGCCTCCTGTTTAGCCCCTGGTTTCTATGCGCTAGGAATATATTCCATCGCCAGAAATGGCCCGACTAACTCCAGTTCTCGGGATGTTCGGGAACACCGCGCATTCTACTAATAGGTATTCAGCTGAGCTTCTTGCTTTCTCTCCTGCTTTTCAGGGCGTACTAGGTATTAAGTCGTCGTCGGTGTATATTCTATTCGATAGCAACAGATATCCTTGTTGTTCGCCGTCCCCACCTATATCAGACTGCAGTGTTGGGCCTTATAGGTAAGATTATGGGAATTTCCCCGGTTTCTTCTCTATCCAAAATAATATTGCCTATCTACTGTAGCGAAGCGGGTAATCCACAGCTTTCCGGTCATCTTATTAAGCGGAGCGCTTTCATTGGTCTACACCGGATTTCTTTTTGATACCTCCAAAGTCCTTCTCACTTAATCACGATGGATCATGCAGTAGTGTCCGAGGTGTCGCCCTCACCTCCAGGGCTATCCGCAGCCGACCGTTCACCGGTCTCTGTATCGTTCAGCCCAGTGTGCCAGAAATGGGTGATCGATGTGACTTCACCGGACGAGAGTGCCCGTGCATTCCCAGATCAGCGCATGGCCCCTCAGGGATCCGGGATTCTAATCTCTCGTCTGTCTTTCTTGCATGGTAGCCCCGAACCAGCGAACCCAGAGTGCTGGAACTTTGGGACGATGCTCGCATGCCTGCAAGGTAGCAGTGACGTACCGCTAAAGTGCATCATAAACGTCTGCAACAAAATAGCCGACTCGTCGTCTCGACTTCAACAATCGTCACTAACAGAACATCCGCCATTTTACAGTTTCGCTTAGCAAGTACCAAGAAGAAGATAAAATTATCAATACGTCTTGTCCCCGTCGATCATTTCGCTAAAGGGTCGTCTCTTGTCAACCGGATCATTTTTAAATGCCCGTTGGGCAAGCTCCAATGCTTCACCGAGTCTGGGGTGCATCAAGCATCAAGCAATGCACACGTGCGCATCCCACGGGAAAGGATGTAACCATCACGTTCGGAAGGAGAGTTTCAGTGACCAGATGCATGTCTCTCGCTTCATGTCTATTTTCGAGTAAGTACTCCATCTGGCCTTGGGTTGGTATTGTATGTTTTACGTGGCAGCGCAAGACTGACTTGACTTGACCTGCATAACGAGCCGTCCCGTTCCGCTGTGGTGCTTAGGTCGAATTAACTCACTCCCTCGCCCTAGCTATAGCGGCTAGTGGCAGAGGCCATTCCCATAGTGCGCGTACTTTACGCCCGTACATTTCCATACATTTTAACTTTAATATACGGCGCGGCTCGGTGCATTCGCCTATGCACATCTCCCGCCCGTTTCCATCATGTGTTCCAGAGTCTCATAATGGCCTACTAAAGACGGGATGATCTCCAAGTCTCACCAAGACAAGCACCTTCTATTCCGGGTCTTTGGGTTTCTCTCTTTCTCTCCGGCCCGTCAATTCAGGGACCCTAAACAACCGACCTCAGCCGGTTCGGTTTCTAATCCCGCAATCTCCGCCCATTCTGATATCGGACCCACGGTTCTCAGACTTCGGTCAAGATCAAGATCGGACGAACCGAGCAGTCACGTATTAGACTTAGCGGCGTGTTTCATCCAATTATGTCGGGTGTAATTGAATCATCCCGCCCTCAATGTCGCCTCCAATGGACGCTTCACGCATCCCCAAATTCCCTTACTAGGCTTACTATTTAGCCTAAATAATGCCATGTGCCATAGGATGATGGATACAGCAACACCCCTGTGTCGTAACCCCTAGTTGTCCGATGGAGTATAATCTCGATTGCATCAGTCCAGCCCGTCAGGGACAGCATTACGTATTGAATTACGAAAGGCAATATAATTGACCTCTCTTTTAGGAAACGACATGACAAATTAGGAACACTGCAAGTTGTGAATTGACTAATTCAGGTTGTTATAGACATCCATGCCAGGGGTTGCTTCATGCACGTCAAATATAGGTGACTATCAGCCTACAGTATAGTTAGATGTCAGATGCCTCCTTATAATTCCCTTTCTGGATTTCATGATTTAGAAGGCTCCCATAGAAAGCCCCCTGCCAAATTCAACGTACATACATGCCTACTTTACCTGTCTAGTCTGCCTACACTAAGCTCGCTCTTTGAAACTGGATTGAGCAACTTAACTCAGACTTCAACGGCAACCAGTCAGCTGTATTCTATGGCTCTGTAACAATCAGGTTACACTTCGCGCATCCGTCATTCCTTTCGCTCTTTTAACTTCCGCCTCCTCGAAATAGGTATCTTTGTCACGAAGTATCGCGAATTCAAGCCCGGCTACAAGAATAAGGTGGTCAAATGCGTCGAGGCCAAATATTGGAGCTTGTCATATGATTCAACAGTATCACACCTTTATGACGTATTCAATAGCTTACTCAATATGATTCAGAGATTGTTAGATTTCTTTCTTGCTCACGGTGTCGGGTTTTCGTTTGGGCAGTGGTGATAGAAACTTAGGTATTCTTTTTGACATAAACATGATCTGGCAAATTTGGATAACTTGCCGCAACGCAAACCTAGGTGCAAGGGAAAGACTTCATTGTTGCGTGAGGAGCTCTAAGCTATCTTGCACTAGGAGATACGGTATATGCAGGAATCCCTCTTTGTCTAGCTGAGTACCTAAGGATGCCCTGCCAAGGGACTCCTTCATGGGCCGATCCGAGCCCTGTGGCTATCACGGGATGTTCACGGAAGGCTTGACATAATTGGATATTCCCTGAAGATATTTGATATCCTTTGCTAGTGATATCCCCAGGTATGATAACATCGCTAGCAAGAAAGGTGCTGTGATAGAGTTCAGGGGTACCCAAGAGGGTCTATAATCGAATGAGCTCTGATATTAAATTATCGTACATTTAAATCATTATGAACCACTTGTTAATCCGACAAATACTACTAACACGGCAGCATATGCTGCTGTACTAGATAGTATGTCCATATGTCTGTCAAGAACAACAGCCATCAGAGCGCCGAAAACTGCTACAAAGACTGTTGTCGAGATGAGTGCTGTATAGAGCCCATCATTTAGCATCATAAGCCACATCGGCCCAATCAAAAAGCCAGCCCCTACTGCTGCAACCGCAAGGTGATTAAACAGACGAGTAGATGAGATTTTGGTGCGCGAACCCACGATTGAGTTAGCATGGTCGTCCCATCGTAGTTCTGCATTGTTCTTCATGTTCCCCCTTTCAGCTTCGTCCATATCCCTGAATGCTGAATTTAACACATGGCGATCGATGTATCTTGTACCACTGACAACAAACGGGTCTATTGGCAGATTTCTACATTGCGTCATGTAATCATGATCTTGTAATCCCTGGACTATCTCTCTGTTAAAAAATGGTCCTTTTGTAGAGATAGGATAGGATAGCACAAGTAGGTGTGCCTTAAGGAAGAAAATATAAACTTGCCATAATCTCGAAGATCAGAATCCAAATCTTGACCCGGATCCTCCTCTCGATATAGCTTCCGTACATGATTAATTAGCTTCAATTGGAGCCGTCGTAATCTTATTCTTTGAACCTGAGCAATGTTGATCTTGAAGCTAGTTTCCTTCGGCTCTTCGCCCGACGACCACCAGGGGTAGACCTTATTGATCAAGCCATATTTGTGTGTCTTCAGTATCCACTTAGAGGGATTCTCAAAGTCTATACTAATCAATAAATCATTATGAGGGCCGTTAGAGCGAGTTTGGTTGCGGCTTTCGATATTGGTGGCCATTGATGCCGTGTGCTCGGGAGGCTTCCCCAAAATGGGGATTTTTCATTGTTGACTATCAAGTTTTATAAAAAAGAAATTCGTTTTAATGGAGGGAAAATTGCTCATATATGCAATATTTATGCCCTGCTAGTTAATGTAACGTTTACATGGCTCAGCGAGGGGCTTGTAGATGATGTGGTATCAGTATGTGTCGGTGTGTAGGTAGGACCATATGCAGGCTCCAGAAAGAGTTTGATAAATTTATGGATATATTCCCTGCCGTCATTCTTCTTGCAAGCAATCCGGAGTTTGTTGCTCATCAGATTGATCATTTATATTGCTGCGCAGAACACTAGCGTCAATGTAATAAGTTGTCTCTCCAAATGCCAGACACTAGTCGACGAAAGGTTCCGGACAGTCACTTTGACTTGGTCCTCAATCTAGGAAAATCTTTTTATTTGCGATTCAAAACTTCAGTACATGTAAAAAGCCTCATCGACCAAATTCAAGATCTCAGCATAGAATTGGACTTTCGCGAAAAGGTTTTGTCCGTCACATTCGAAGCTACAATAACGAGCGTTCTCTTTGGACAAGGATATTCTGAGATATACTTTGAAAGAGAGGCTGACGCAAAGAAGTTGCACGAAAACCTGAGTAGTGTTTTCTTTTACCATGAAGGGCATCCAAATATGCTACGATTCAACAATATTCACTCTCAATGCTCAAAGAAGAAAAAGCTGCAATCCATTTTAAAATCTGGCATTGGCCGCTTCCGTATACACATACGGAAGAGCAAGGATATCGGTATCGGCATTCAGACGGCTATGACCCCAAGAATTGGGACTACAGGATGGCCAGCGGAACTAAGGGTAGAGAGTGCCGAATCGGCAGAAGCTGAATCGGGAGATAATACCGGATCGGTGATGGAGAGTCCCAGGTCGGTAATGGAGAGGGCAGGATTTGTGGTGGAACATGCGAGAATAGGATTTGAGGATTCTCCCCCAATTTGGATCTCTATCGCTGAATATTTTCACTATGGTCTGATTGGCCTTCACAGAATTCAGAAGCACGTGAACTGTTCCACAGGGGCAAATCGTTCAGCGTCGACTAGGTTACAGCTTAGTCCGCTGGCTGAAAACACAACGTTGGTTGTGCCGTCGAAAAATATGTTTCCTGTGGAATTGTCAGATACATCTTTGGTAGTAGAACTTCCTTAATGTTGTCTCTTGTCATTTCATTATATATCTTGGAGTTACCAAATAGATGGCTACTATGGGAACCGTATAAACTTTGGGTTTACTTGGAATCTTGTTTTCAATAAACTATAGCAAGTGCTTCAACCTTTGCAGAACGTATTCTTTTCAAATGTGATATTCTGTAAAATTGTGTACAATTCAAAGAACTGTAAGCAAGAAAAGGAAACCTTCCGCATTTCAGCATCTTGATTGCATAGGTCGCAACAGTAGAGAACTAGTAGTAGTCACTAAGGCCAGATCCTATCTTTATGGGCTCGTTACTGGACGTGGGACTTTTAAATTCTTAAAAAAATATTAACCGGTCCTGTTTAATTTTATATTATATATATATATATATAATTGTTTATAAAGTTCTTACAATATAGATATCTTTAATAGAGATGACACAAATGTTCACAATATCACCTTTGTCGGAGTTAATACCTACAAGCGTTAAGCCATCGTCAGTCTTGACGTTCTTTACAACAATATTATGTTGCCTTATGACTTTTTAATTACCACACGAGTGGTATATTTTAAAAGCACACTACATTGTCGAGCAGGTGGATAAATGACTTCCTACGCATTAGGGGGGTTGATGAAGCGGACATTGTACACAAGACTCGGTGTTACTATTAATTATATGGAATCCCTGGCGCTAGTTATGTTTGGATATTAAGAATCTGATGTGTTCTATAGCGATACTTACTGAATCGACGTCTGGGGACTTTCAGTCACGCCTAGGATTAGTAGGTAGCTACCTAGGTATCTTCGAATTACGACATCCATTGTGCCGCATCCAACTTTCTTCAGTAAACCCTCTAGAATTTCCTGTGTTACGTACCTACCTAGTATACACTGACCATTGGCCAACCGAAGAAACAACTATCGCCACAGCTTGAAAGTATTAGTTTATTTGAAGGCTAAGGTTTAAAAACGGCACTCTTTTACATGATCAACATTCCTTCTCTCGACTGACATACTGTTGCTGACCCCAACGTTCAATATATATTTAGGAGATATGCCTCGCCGGGTTGCGACTGTGAAATAAACAATGAGATAGATTTGGGTGTCCATCTAGCGAAGGTGCACCAAGAGACAGCAGAACAGCGCGGTGTCCAACAGCGTATAGCCGTAGACGATATGCGGCACGACGGAGCGGGCGAGAGACCCGACGATGCGGAGATACATGACGTCGCAAGTGGTGGCGTGAGAGGGGTTGAGAGTGAGGATGATGGAAATGAGGACGCTGAGTACTTGCTAGAACCCTCGGTATAAAGCCTTCCTAATGTGTGGCGCTTGCATTTTCGACGCAGTTTAGAAGACTCGCATTGAGCATTCAGCGAAGCTCGAAAAATGCCTGTTCGACCCGGGGGAGGGGGGTTCTAGTAGGCGGGACCGGGGCAATTGGCAAGATTCCAGGCAATATAGTGGCATTTACAGATCTGTTCATAATTTATTACCTAGTTAAGAGCTTCATTCTTACTACAATTGTCTAGAAGAAAATGAATGTCGTGTAGAGAATGACTCGCTAGCTCACTGGTGAGACGCGTTGCAACTGTCCCCCACAGCCCCCGCCACAGCTAACCCCTAAAAAAGTCAGAAATTTGGCTGGCTAACTGAAGTAATTTCCACTATCGTATTTGGTAATGTGAAGGTGAAGACCTTGTTTCACTTCACAGTCTTTCAATTTCAGCTGTCCACAATGTTGTTCAAGACTCTTGATTCAATGGATAACTCGATATTAAAATGGCAGAAAGGGATCACTATGAGATGAATCTAGAGGAAGATGATGACAGTACCTTGTTAGTCAGCGAGGGTTTGCCCGACTCTCCTCTCAGCACGGACCAACGTTCACGACAGACGCCACGTTCGTCATGGCTTACTGCAGAAAAGCCTCTTGCAATCTCTGCCTTGGCTTGCCTCAGTATCTTCCTCTGGATTTTCTCTGGCATGTTGTCAATGGTGCCGGGCACTCGACTCGCCGAGGATATCTTCTGTCGCCGCTATTATGGACACGATGCCGATATCGACGAGGCCATGTGCAAGGTTGAAGAGGTCCAGTCGCAAATCGCGTATGTTTTGGGCTTCTCTGTCACCTTGACTAGTCTCTGCAGTATATTGGTCGCCTACCCATTCGGAGTCCTTGCAGAGCGCGCTCGGAAGCCCGTTTACCTGTTGGCGGCGACGGGGCAATGCTTGAATGTGGCATGGTCGCTGGCCGTCTTCTATTTCTCCGATGTCATGCCAATTGAGCTTATTCTGCTTGCCCCTGTTTTCCAACTCGTCGGTGGCGGCCGCTCTGTCCTTATCACGATTTTATACACGATCACTTCGGATGTCAATACACCAGAGAATAAGTATGAGAATCTGGCATGCATGGTGATACTTGGGGAAATTAAACTGACTCAGTTCTGTAGGGCTGCCTCGTATTTATTTCTGTCGCTCTCCGCCCAAGTCGCCGGTTTCATTGGTCCTCCGATCGGATCTAAACTAATGAGCATTTGGTCGCCGTGGGTGCCGCTATGTCTGGTACTCGTGGCAAACATGCTTGCTGGGGCTCTCATCCTCTTTATTCCCGAAACGGCGGTTCGAAGGGACGACCCATCGAGTAACAAAACTACACGGAAGGGAGGATGGTACGATGTTATGCTCAATCATCTCAGAAGTCATTTTCGGGGCATCAACAGTTCGTTGCGGGCTTTCAAGAAAGGCTCCGTAGCCCTACTTTTGGTAGTATTCATGCTGATTACCCCTTCTGGCCTCGGCACCGGACCGACCTTTCTCTTATACTTCAGTACGCGATTCCACCGAAGTATGGTGGATGCAGGTTACATGCTTGCGATTAAAGGAGCCTTCGTTATCTTGGTCATGGCATTGATTCTCCCAACGCTGTCGAAAATCCTTACCTCTCCTACCTCGCCCGTGCGTCTTTCGTCATTTCGAAAAGATCTTTACCTTGCAAGAGGCTCTGCGCTATTTAATTGTCTGGGGTTCATAGCTTTGGCCGGACCGAATGTAGGCTTTGTGGTATGCGGATTAATAACTCTTACATTTGGTAGTGGTATTGGGCCGCTTTGCCGTTCGCTTCTTACCAGTTTCGCCCGACCTGGACAGACCTCGCAAACTTTTACCCTCGTTAGCATGATTGAGACCATTGGTAGCCTGGTTGGGGGCCCGATATTAGCTTGGACTTTCTCTACGGGAATGCGACTACAGGGCTTTTGGGCTGGGTTGCCCTATATTTTTCTATCTGTCCTAAGTCTCATGTCTTTGGGCGTACTTTTCTTTATTATTCCCGAAAAGTACGATGGCTATTCTCGGGTAGCGACAGAGGAAACATTCAGAAACGATGAAGAGTTGCAGGACACGTCGCTGCTTTGAAATGGGCAATGAAACGATCGACAATCCTGCGCTTGGTGCATATCCTCATTTGCTCAAACCAACTAGAATATTTTCCGAAAGACCATGCTGAACGGGTTATACATGGTATCTTCAAAATGATGGTGTGGGTATAGTAACTCGAAATAAGGAGAACGCTGGAACGAATAGTATGGCAATCTTCCCCTTTCCTTACGCACCTACTAACTGACGATCCTCGGGGAGCAGTTCGGTGATTGAGTAGGTCAATTTGGTCAGGACATTTGGCCTATTCCGAGGAGAGCCATCCCGTTCTTCAGTACCTGCTGCGCATGTTTATATAAGACCGTCTGAGCTAGGATGGCCTCGGGTGGTTCTCCGGACCCCGGTTCTCTTTTATCCTCACCCTTGTCTTGACCATCCTCTTCGTCTTCCAGACAGTTCCGAAGTTCTTCACAAAGTCGAAATAAGTACGTCAGGACTATGGATGGTTCGTGGCTTTTGAATGCTGCGTCAGCGGCGTCTGGGTATTGAGCCATCACGCGGATGACTTCCGTCCATGGCTCTTCCTGCAAGTATGTGTAGTCGACATTAGCTAACACGGTCTCTTTGGAATCCGATTCGCTGATCTTCGCGCAGAGATCCGCATAGCAGAGCTGTATATTAGGTCCCGCGTTACCTTCGAATGAGACGGCGCTCTGCGTGTTTACGGTGAAGGAGGTGGCCCTTTTGCTTGTCCCACAGAACTGAGCTATTAAAGAGGCTACGCCAATTATTTCGGCAGATTTCTCGTTATCGGCAATCCCTGCACGGTGATCCGGACCTTCTTTGAGTACTACGAGCGCCTCTTTGGTCCATTGGTCCAGGATCTCCCCGAGCAAGTGAACTTCGCCCAATTGTTTCGTTAGGCCTTGTACTTTTCCGAAGCTCACATGCTCGAGCCTGCCAGCTAGATCCTCTTGGCCCATGTACCGAAGCGCTTGGAATACTTTTTGGAAGTGGATGTCCTGCTCAGCCGTGACCACATAGATCATTCTATCAAATGAGTACTTCTTACTGCGATCGAGCGCGGCGGCGATGTCTCGAAGAAGATACGTTGTGCTTCCCGTCCGTCCTCTAAGGACCGAGACTCCTAGACTTTTAGGACCATGCTTTGTGTAGTCAATGATCCAAGAACCATCGCTTTCTTCATAAACGCCCTTTTCCTTGAGAACCGACTCGACTTCTGCGACAGACTCTGGACAGACCTGCGACTCACCCGAGAACTCGTCAAACTTGATACCGAGACGCTGGTATGCATTCGTGTAATAAGCGATACTAGCATTACGCACCCGCTTCCAAAAGTCGATTTCCTCTGACTCACCGTCTTCCATCCTTTTCGAGAAACTATCCCGTTCTGCGAAAATTCCTTGCCTTTCTATTTCAGCGGTATCGTGACCTTCATCACGAGCCTTGCGGCTGTTCTCTTTCTCGGGCTTGAATTGCTCGTTGGTCCTCTCATAGATGTCGTAAAGGTGGTCCATCGGGTTTTCCTGAAATGCCTGTTCCGAGCCAAGCTTCTTCCACCCAACACCAAGTAGCCCGATTTCTTTACCCCAGTCTCCGAGGAAATTCAACCTAATAACATCCCACCCCATAGATTCGTACAGGTTAGCAAGCTGTGCACCAAGTACCGTGCTCCGGAGATGATGGGAGTTGAACCTCGTTGCAAGGTTCGGTGATGAGAATTCGATGACCACCCTTTTCGTGGTACCATTGGTGAGGGGTATTGGTCGGCCATACGATAGTCTGCCTTGCTCATATTTACCTGTGCGATCATTGATGTAAGAGAGTAGTAAATGGGGCAGTGTCAGATTTGAAAAGACGAAGCGTAAATGGACGCCATCAGGTATAGGCAATTGGAATAGGGGAGTCATTGAGAACTGCGAATCAAAAATAAGCGATGTTGGATGATAAGCAATTTTGTGCTTCGTTACCTTTGTGAAAGCCTGCTTGGCAAGGTCGTTCGGCTTATAATTACCCCATTTCAGTTTCGGTAAGACGAGCGTTAAATCGCTGTTGTCTTTGATGTTTCCATTTTGGATAGCCTCATATGCCAGACATGCATCGCAGCCCAGCGCCTCTGCAGCCATATCTGCCAAGTAGCTCCTGTATATGTCGATCGGTTTCCATAATACATCCGACGTGACGGATGTAGGTATCGGTATGCCTACATGAAGCCCTTCCAAAAGAGCCTCGAGGCCGTCAATAGAACGTGTCACCATCTCGTATAGATACACTACAGTCGCCCGGAATATTAAGGAGCGGGTTTCGCCTAGTCAATCTGATGTGCTTGTGCGGTTTCACTGGTAATGTGAGATTATATAAATTCGAGTTCAGCAGCTCTCATGAGTTGGGCATAATCCGTTTATCGGGCATCGTTAGGAATTTGATTTGCTTTGGGGTAATTACACATTACTGCTCTTGAAGGGTTGGGGGATTACTTGTGATAGGGCGCCTCAGTCTATATATACCCAATGAGAGATATGGGACGCAGTGAGCACAAGAGCTTACTGCAACGGTTACATACAATGCTGCCGCCAACCGACTACCTGGTCAGCGGGTGCATCGCCTGCTTTCTGTGCGAACAGAAGGCTCCTGGCGTTGACGTCGATGCATTACTCGCTCATTATAAAACAGATGTAGAGCCTTAGGTTGGAAGTGCCTAGTACGGACAGTCGGGTTACCACCTAAGGCAATTGCCTTACCTGGGCGATATCCTCGTGGCTATGTTCCGATTATCCTGCCGCTCTACTAAAGTACCTCGCCATGATTTTCGACGATTTGACTCGATGCCATTTAGAAATATTGCCAACAAAGCATTCCGAGGTAAGACAGCAGCGAGCTTAACAATCAGGTTTCTTTCGGTATGATGCTGCATGCCATATCAAAATTCACTAATCAATCGCGATCCTTCCCGCAGTCTCGCATACCTACCTACCTACTTCACCGCTAACTGATCGTGATGCAGATAATAAGCAATTCATAATTGGACTACAATTATGAGACCCAATCGTCAGGGAGAATGTGCATTTCCGCTAGGCAAAGGTTCCCATGTTACTCACCCTGCCCCGTTCATAAACAAGCCTATGGCCAACTATTCGGATTCGAATCTACGCACGAGGCTCACACAAGTGGAACCTAATAATGTTATTTGCGTGACTCTTGATCAGCATGGCCTCGTCGCAAGGGGGGAGCTTTTCCCAGCATCAGCTTTATCGTTGGGACCCAATCTTAGACTCGAGACGGAAGCTAAGCGACCAACATAACCAACCCTTTATTGACACGCTTAGTGAATACGATCTTGCTTCGGACTTCATCACATCATTTATGCAAGCTTGCGATGAGAATGATACCTGCAACTATGCAACAGAAGCGGTGGTGAAGTTCTGCCAGGGCGCAGATTTCCAAAGCCTGCGACACAATACACGGGCAACGACTGAGGTTGTTGCGTTACTGGATGACGGTGTTGGCTTAACAGCATGGGATCTGTATCAAGCTTTGATAAAACCAAAGAAAGAATCATTTAGGAGTCGTATGTATATATGCAATGGACGTATTCAAGTAAGTGATACACTGTCTGAAAGCAAGATTCATTCAAGTCAAAGCGAGTATCAGGACTGTTGGCGAGCTAATGGAAAACAGAAGAAGGCGAGGACTGGTTCCCCCTCACGGCAGCAAGCGAAAAAAGCTCGGGAACAGCATATGAATATACAAAAAGTGTAAAGAGATACTTCTGTCATCATATGAGTCGCTAGCTTACCAACTACAGATATATTCCATATTTAACCTCCTGGACTGTTATCGCTCTTACAGCAAGTGCGCCACGATACCAAGCCACGGCTCTAGGTAAATTCATTTCAAACCATCTGAGGTCTGATCTTTTGATCAACGCAGCAATAATTGTACGAAGGCTATCTTCTAGTGTAGTTTTTTTTTCTCGATAATATGACTAACATGGACTACTTGACGTCTAGTCTTTCTTGACTTCATTCGTATTCCAGTTCCAACTACCTTATTTCGCCCTGAGAAAACACAGATTGCCGCAAAGGGACGCTCGGAAACTAAGACAATACGAAGACATTACATTCCTACGAACCATGGGCAGCAAGGTTGATAATAGCCCTACCGAATACATCTATGAATCTAAAATATCTTGCTTAATTATCGGGACAAGTCGCTACTCGTGGTCCGGACTTCTCATTAACGATCAATACTTTGAAACAGATGACGAGATTGAAAGTATCGCGGACTATGTCGAACAAGGAAGCGAAGGCATGATGCCGGATCCCTTTGCAGCAGGGAAGAAACCTATTGGCGACTTGCCAAGCGATCCGCGGGAACTTTTCCTTATAACCCTTGAGATCTACCTCAGACGAATAAGCAAGGAATATCACGAAGTGTCCATGGCTGTAGATGAAGCCGTACGATTATACGTAAGCCATGTTTCTTAGATAAAGGTATCATTGTCCATAAGCTAATCTGGTTACTTCTCGCTTACTAGACGAGAAAATTCTGGGAAGAAAAGATTTGCCGAGGATCATTCGGAAATGACAACCGGAAGATTTCAGATATAGACAAACACCGGTCAGAGTTGCGTGAGGAGCATCAGGAATGGATGAGGAGGAGCGTTGAGCTTCTAAGAAGGTTGACTAATATTCTAAATCAATACAGCGACAAATGGAGAGTGTTTAGCGATACTGGCCAAAACTATTTCATTTCAACTGATGACCCTGGTTACTCGGATGGCTTACGGAAATCCCTTGTTGATATACATGGGCATATCATCGAACTGGAAGGTCTTCGGAGTAATTTCAAGCACACATTGAAACGCTGCGAGGACATGTCCCATTTCGTAAGTTAAACCAATCTTACTGTCGATGTTGTAAACCTAATGTGCATGCCTAGTTCAATCTACGGATTGCTGTCGAGGGCGGCGAGTCAGCGTTTTCTCAGCAAAAGACTGCAAGGGACGTGAAAGTCCTAACCTGGATCACATTTGTAAATCAACTGAATCCTCAAGTCTTGTATTAGTGTGTCAGACTGATGAGTAGTTGTGCTAGCTCTCATTGCCGTTCGCGCTGGCGGCTAGTCTCCTGAGCACACAGGAGGGTTATATCCCGATCAACCCAAGCCCAGGTGCACTCCTAGCATCTATTGCTGCCTTAGAGGGGGCGATATGGCTTGTTTTAGGTTCGTTACTCGGTTGGGACTGGTTCAAAGCCGAGGTCGGGGGCTGGTTACCACGGCAACAGAGGATCCGAGATACGGAAACAGAAGAATTCGAACTGCAACAAGGAGGGTTGGATTAATCGCCGGTCCAAATTGCAAATACCACATAATTAATATCTTATATTTGTTGCGCCTCACCCTTAATAACAGCCGGATTGTTAATTCAGGCATTAATGGTCGCCAATGCAACGAAGTTCTCCTGGAGCGTCTTTGTTTGGATGCAGACTCTCCCCTAAGGCGCCGCCACAATATTCCATCCCTGCCCGTCTAAGCCCTCACTTGAATCTTATCAACAGTACAACTTGCGCATCTAGCTGACCCACACCGTTCGCAAAGGTCAACACGAATGTTCATTCCCGGGTGACCACATGTACACTGGTGACAATTAGTAAACAAAGATCGTCCATAGAAACGGAGTTTCAATGACTTACGCAGCTCCATATCCAAGCCCATCGTTTTCTCGGCTTCCACCGCGATCTGGGTTAGCTTTTCATTCTCGTATGCTGACTTTATCAAGTATTTGGCAGCTGACCATGGATGTTTTTGCTAGGAAGCTATTTGAGCGGATGCATTCATTAGTACCCAAGCGGAAGCTCCCAATGGGAGAATGTCCATGTACCCACACTTTGCGGCTCTGATAGGCTTCTTAGGTCGTATCGGTTTTGTTTTAAGAGTGGGAACCGAAATAAACCGCTACCTAAGTAAGAAATTGTCATGTTAGGTGGTCAACGGAATGAGATGTCAAAACTTGAAACATATTGTCAAGTGAATTGCAATCATCTGTCGTTAAGAAGGATACGGCCTGCATTTTTATGGAAGCCCATCCTACAATGTAATCAGCCATTGGATGCAATGTTAAGTACCTATGTAGGCAGGTAGGTACCCAAGCCTCCCCATATTTTAGCCCACCGTAGTGCTGAAAACATAAGAGGTTGGTATTATCATGCACCTTCCCAATTTGCCTCCTCTTGATACCCGAATGGCGAGTCCATCAAATGATCTGTTATATGAGAGAATATCTCACCTTTCAGTCGTTGAATGCCTTCCTTCTTAAGATTTTATTTGCATTGGTATAACCAATGTCTATGTGACACGCGTAAATGAGAGAAAACAGGACTCACAAGCTCTGAGCCTCAATACCCAGCGTTATCTAGTATAGCGATTGATTCTTCTAGGCCCCGTCTTGTGAGAGAAATGTTAGGAAGTTGAATAGGTAACTGATTGAAGCTGAGCGATTTTTCGGGAATCCGGGCTTATCCTTGGGAGGTTCGGTTTTACAAATATAAATAATCCGGAGACTTGCAAGATAAGTAAAATTAGAAAGCGGATGTCATCATCCTACCTAGCCATGATTAAACCTCATTTCCCACACCATTATCGTACAAGAGAGAACTCCCGAGACAGAGCACTCTTTGTGCTTGGCTACGTTGTACTGACTAGGTAAGTACACTGTAATTAAGTGGCTGGTAGATGACGGCTCGGCTGCTTACCTAGTACACTGAGAAACATGAAATAAACTATTGAATCGATGCCCGGCCTAATTCTCGATCTCGTATCGTGGTAGTTTTCACAGCCACCTATATATTGTCTTATTTGTTCAGCCCAAAATCCATATCGAGAGAGTCGGGCTGAAAATAGTAAGGATGGGCTGTGAGAAAGTATTTTGTCCATTACGGAAAGAATAATTTTTGATGGAACCTCCAGAATTGAATAGGGTACTTAAGTAAGCTTGAACGAAGTCATCGAGGTCTACAGGACATTTGTTATCGAAGGCGTAGAAGACTAATCCGTGATCTCTAGTCATACTATGGCCAACACAATACGCTAATATTTTCGTGATGGCGTCAAACTAGCTATGTAGTGACAACATTGTTGATCCGTAGTTTAGAGCTAACGAAGTACGTCTACCACGTCAATACGTCTAGATTTATTGATTGCGACAGTCCTTTTCGTAAGGAGAACTAGAGATTCGCAGGTCTTACAGTGGTAAAGTGAGAGATTTCGGAGAGTGACGCGTCAGGTATCGTGACGGTTTTAGTGACTCTAAAGGTACCTTTCAATGATAAGTCGAAAGAATATTCTTAGGTACCTACCAGATACTTATACCATATTCATTGATACGTTGTAAATTGGAAGTCACTAAGAGACAGCATCGTTATTTCTCAGCCTTCTTGGCTCATTCTGTGATACCGGGAATAAATACGAAGAGAATGAGTCTAGAAATATATACTACTAAGTGCTTTTAAAGGTTATTATTGGGGGACAAATAATACAAATAATAGAAAGAAGTTTAAGGGTGGATTCATTTATTTGAAGACGAATTTTGAACTTGATATTTCGAAAGTAATAAATGAGCAAAGGGTACGTTTCCAAATATTTTCGAGTTTATCAAACACTAATAGCTAACTCCGAATAGCAACTAGTTGGTCTTAGATGCTGCTGCATAGGTATATTTGAGTTGTCGTTTTGATAAATGCTGACTGGCATTCAATATTATGGTACCTAAGTTTGTTAATGAGTACAATGTTGTCTTCAGTAACCCTAGATTAAGTGGGTTATTTTGCAATGAATATTTCAGAAGTTTTCTTCCAAGTCTTTGGGGAAAAGATCCTGACAAACTTTCTAAGTTCGCTAATGTTCATGAGGTATCTGTTTTAATCGTATGGGTAAGATTACATGAGTATTGAACTTCCATCACGACAGAGTCGGCTAATATCATTTTATGAACAAGGGAGTTGAGTCGGACATGACTATCACAGGTTAAGAGAGTTGGTCGTTTGTCCCCTTGGAAATAACTATCTTACTATATAGAATTTCATTAAGGTGTGGATAAGAACGTTTAGTAAGTATAACTGGAAGATTAATTTAGAAAATATAAAAAGACATTTTTATCTTGCAGTGTTGTCGAGAATTGTAACGCCATGGCAAGACCCTTGCTTAGGTAGGTAGTCGGACAATAAGTAACCCACATTGTATGTTAGTGAGTACCTATGGGATGATGAGTCGTTATAATGGACTTGGTCATTTGTAAAGTCGCGTAACGTGTTATCAGACCCCCGAGGCAAGTGAATTGAGGGTAAGGGTTAGGGTTAGGGTTGTTATTTCCGCTTTGAACGGGATCCAAAACCCTAACCTACTAGGTACCTACCTATACTATGAAGACTTGTATTCGGAAGCATTTGTTATTGCCCAAGTTATTGAAATACCTAGTGTATTACTTGTGTATGAATAATTCCAACTTTGAGACACTGACTTTCATTATGCTCTTCATGGGACTACTTCTGCTTAATCTACAGGAAGTTGTATTAAATCGGACATCCATGGGAAGGAATCCGCAGTCAAACCTTCACAAACTCCCACGCCGCCCCCTTCCCTTTGCCGGAAGTCTCAATCAACTTAGTACCGCTTTTGTCGATATCCATCTTCATCAAGCTGTCCCAGTGCCGCGTCAGAAGAACATAGCCGCCATCTGGATGTCTTCTCGCACAGAAATGCTCCCAAGCATTGTGTTTCTTGACCCTAGCTACATAGCCCCCTCTAGCATCGCGGCCCATGTACATTCCATGTATAGGATCGCGAAAGCCTAGCCATCCGCCGTTTTCGATGCACTTCCAATGGTATCCCCCCTGCTCGCCTGTATGATGTTTGAGGCCGAGCTCTCCGTGTTCGAGAGTGATCTGTCGTCCTGAAATAGGATTACGAATTATATACGTATTATCCGGGCACGGGACTGTCTCCTTATAAAATGGAGGTGGAGAGTAATAGTCGTTTTCGGGTTCGGATTGAGGTTGCTGACCCTCTGAGATCGAAGAGTCCGAGGGTGGTGGAGTCCGTTCGCCTGCGGCTGTGGAACCTTTCGTGCTGGAAAATACACCAAAATCACGGTCGGTATCCATCGTCATATTGAATCACCAATAGAGCGGTCGTATGTGTGTTGTTGATTATTCGACTTTGGGAGAACTAAAGAGTTGGCTAGAGATAGAATGTTGAGAAGAGAGGGGTAATTGGACGTCTTGTGGGTGGGATGGCTGGTTGACGTTGTTGAAAGGCGATTGCGCAAACGCCGGCGGCCTCGATCACTGCGACCGGTGTCATAGCCACAAGCACTTTTTCACCGTCCAATCAAAGCATAGATTATTGTAGATACGCCAGCATATTTTGCATATCTTCCATTATTTCCTCAATGTCAGGTGATCTCTTGGAACACCTCTACCTATATTATCACGTGTGTATGATAAGGAGATGCATTTAAAGATTATACATGGTTCTAGATGAAAGCTCTTGGATCTTCAGATCATAATATTCAATATATTATTCAAACATTAACAATTGCTTGATTTTAACAATTGTCCAAGTCTCTATCAAATAAATTTGGCAGTTTCCTAAAAATACTGTCCACGTTTTATTGAATTATTAGCTTATGACTTAATAACCTGGAACTCAAGATTCCTTGTGAATTTTACTGATAGAATGAGCGAAAAATTAGTGAATGTTTAGGTACCTACTTACTTAAGTCAGGCCAATTTGTATCATAGAGGTTTCTTGCTAGAAAATTGATTATTCCAAAGTTATCTACCTAACCAACATCTCAGGGATTATGAGTAGATTGGGCAATTACATAAGTAGGTACACTCCTTAATTAAAAGGGGGTGGGGGTGCCCCTAGATAATCTCTGGAGTATCATACTTTAGCAACCTCTAGGGCTGCTTAGCGGGGTTGTAGGGCTGAGTGGGTGGGGGTTACGGTGGACCCTGAACCACCTCAAACCCAAACTCGGATTCAACAACGTGTTAAGGGTATATTTTCGCACTAAGCTACAGCTCCACTCTACCCATATATCTGTTTCCACTAGCTAAATATGGCTTAGCAGTAGATCCGATAAATCTCTCGATACTATTAAATTAAACGATAAATTTAACGTTTATTTATAACGTGTTTTAAATTAAATTTAACATAATATATAATAAAATTTTAAAATAAAAAATTTAATAATAAAATTATAATTAATTATATTTTTTTTTATAATATAATATTATTAATATTTAATAATTAATAATTAAATTATTATTATATATAATTTATTATTATAATTTATATTTATTAATTTATTTATTAATTATACCGTCGATATTTTTTTTAACGTTTAAATTAAAAAATAAATTTAAAAATTAAAATTAAATAATTATTATAAAAATTATATTTTTAAATATATAAAATAAAATTAATTTTATTAATATAAATATTAATAATAATTTAAAAAATTTATAATTAACATTAAATTTAAAATTATTAATTAATAATTATTTTAAAAAATAATTTATTAAAAATATTAAATTTAATTTGATATTTTTATTATTTTTTAAGTTAATTATTTTAAATTTTTAAATAAAAATAATATAAAATTTAATTGTTAATAATTTAAAAATATATTAATTTAAAATATTTTAATATAATAAAATATATATTAAATATTTTAAAGAATATAACATTATTAAAAAGTTTAAATTATATATATAAATATTATTTAATCTCGTTTTATTTAAAATTTTTTATAAATTAATTAAATTATTTAATAAATAATATATTAATTTTATTAAAAATATAAAGTTAATTAAAAATTAATGTGTGAAAAATATTTTCGAGAAATATATTAAAATAATTAAACCATTAATTAAAAAACTTAAAAATTAAAATATTTAATTAATTTAATAAAAAACTACTTTATAAAATATAATATATAATAAAGTTTTTATTTTTAAAAAAGTAATAAAATAAATAAAACATTTTATAATAATTATTTTTTTATATTTATTAAATTAAATAATAAATGTTTATATAATATAAATAATAAAAATTATAAATAATTAACTGTTATTTTTAAAGGTTATTAACATTATTAAAAATAAAATTAAAATAAAAAAAGTTAAAATATTTATTTATAAAAAATTTTATAAAAAAACATTTTTTATTTTTAATAATAAAAATAATAAATTTAATAATAAAGTTAACGCTTTTATATCGTAAAATAAATTAAAGAAAATTAATATAAACGGAAATAAATATAAAAGAATATAATTTAAATATAAATTTTATAAAATATATAAAAAAAGTTACAATTTTTTATAATATTAATTAGTTTTTTTTAAATTTTACTTTAATAATTATAAAAAAATTTTATTATTAAAAAATTAATGGAAATAATATTAATAAATAATTTAATTTTAACATTTAAAATTAAAATAATTAAAAAAATAAAGAAATTATAATTAAAAATAATAAAAAAAACAATTAATTTTTTTATAAAATAAATAATTATTTAATTATAAAAACTACGTTTATAATATTATTCAAATTAACAGTTTTTATAATATTAAATTACTTTTTAAAAAATTTAATAATTTAAATTTAAAAGTAATTTTATATATATTTAATTAAGTTTTACGTTTTTATAATTTAAAAACTATTAATTTTAACGATTATATAATTATTAAAAAGTAATAAATATTTATAATTAAATATAATAACGTTAATATTATAATAAAAAAGTTATTAAATTTATACATTTTAAAATTTTATAATATTATTTATTATAAAAATTTTACTTGTAATTTTATATTATTACATAAATTACGTAAACGAAAATATTAATAAAATAATAAATATTATATTATTTATTTTAAACGAATTAATAAAATTATATTATATAAAATATATAATAAATATAATTAATTTATATTAAAAAATATTTATTAATGTTATTTATATTAATTTTTATATTAAATAATATAAAATAAATAATTATATAAAAAAATTATTTAAATAAAAAAACAAAGAATAATAATATTTATAATTTAATTATTTTAAACTTAACATTTTAAAACATTTAATTAACATTTTTAAAAAAATAAAAATTAAAAGATTGATAACAATTAAATATTAAAACTATAATTTAAATAAAATTAAACGTTAAGTTTAATATAAATTAAAAAAACTTATTAATAACTTTAACATTAAAATTATTATTAACTTTTATAATTGTAAAAAAAATAATAAAAAATTAATAAATTAAATATTAATTATAAATTAAATTATAAGTTTTATATAAAATTAATATTTATTTAATTAAAGAATTAACATAATTATTATAGTTTTAAATAATTTAATAATATAGTTACGTATTCATTTAATTAAACTTTAAATGTAAAAATGTAATAATAAAATATTTAATATTAAAATAATAATAATTAATTATTTAAAAATGTTAAAAATAATAATTAAATTTTTAATTTTTAATATTTAAGTATAAAATAATAAAATTAAATATTTAAAAAGTATTATTAAAAATAAAATTAAAGTAATACGTAATAATATAAAATTATTATATTTTTTATAACTTAAAATTATTAAAGTTATAATATATTTATATAATTAAACGTTTAAATGTTAATATAATTAACGAACATTATTTAATTTATTAAATATATATATTTTATAATTAAATGGGAATTTTATTATTAAATGAAAATTTTAATAAATTTATTTATAAATATATAAATGTAAAATTTATATAATGATTATAAAAATTTAATTAAAAATTAATTGTTTTTATAAGTTAAATTTTAAAGTGTGGATTAATTATTTAATAAATTATATATTTATAAATATTTATAAAATTTAAAATCTTTTTAAAAATAAAGTTATTTTTATTAAAAATGTTATTTTTAATAAAAAATTTTTTTTTTAAAGAATTTATTAAATTTAAAAAATGATTTATAAAAATTAAATTATAAAAGTTATAAAAAATTGTTGAAATTTATTAACCCCGTTATTTTACATATAAAAAATATTAATTTTAACGAGAGTATTTTTAATAACATTATTAATAATAATCACGAGGTTAATAAAAAAATATATATTTTTAAAAACTTTAAAATAGTTAAAAAAAAATAACGATAATAATAATAAAAATAATAATAATAAAAAATAAATTAATTACCCGTATATTATTACCATATTTTTTTTTTATTTTTCATTTAAATTTACTCCTTTTATAGTATTTATTATAAATAATATTATATTTAAATTAAATGATTAAAAATAAAAGTATTATAAAACTTAATAAATTAAATAAAAGTTTTAATATATTATGTTTAATGTTAATAAATTAAATGTTTTAATAAATAAAAAAAGTAAATGTATAATTATTAAAGTTTAATTATAATGTTTTTTTAAAAGTTATAAAAGTGTATATTAAAAAAATTTATTAAAGGTATTTAAATTTTATTAAAAGTTAATAAATTATTTATTTAAAAAAAAGTTTAAAAAAATTAAATAATTATATTTATAAATTTATAAATAAATATAAATATAAATAATAATAAAGTTATTAAATTTTAATTACATTAATAAATAAATTTTAAATTATATATAAATATATATTTTAAAAATTAATAAATATAATAAATTTATTAATTATAAAATAAAATTTATAGTGTAAAAAAATTAATAATAAAATGTTATAAACGATGTTTACGTGTTAATTTTAATAAAGAAATTATTTAAAATTTTAATGGTAATAGTTGTTAAATTTAATTTTAAATTATTATAATATAATGTAATTAATGTATTTATAAATATTAAAGTTAATTATAACATTTTTATATATATATTTTTTAATTATAAAAAATATAATAAAATGTTTAAATTATTATATATTTTATACGGTTTATAAAAGTTATTTTTACTATGGTAATAAAAGTTAATAAAAATGTTATATTTAATTAATTTTAAATTTATGTTATACGAGTTTTATATTTTTATTTAAAATGAGATATTTATTTTTTTTTATGTTAACGATATTATTATTATATTTTAAAAAAAATGTAAAAGTAAAGTTATTTATTTAATTAATATTTTTAAATTATATTTTAAATTTATTAAAAAAGATTTTTTATAGTAATTTTTAAAAATTAAAGTTATTAAAAATTATAAAAATTATTTAATTTAATTAAATTAAATTATTTATATTAAAAAAATTATTAATTTAATAATTAATTTAATTAAATTTATTATTTAAAGTTTTATATTAAAATAAAAATTATTTTTATTTAAAAAGATAATTAATTAATTTTATATATAAATTTATTAATGAAAAATTAATTTTTTATTTTATATTATTATAATTATTTAATTAAATATAATGTTTATTTATTTACGATTAATGTGATTTAATGTTAATTTTAATTTAAATTATTAATAAATTATTAATCAAGCTTTTTTATATTTATATATTATAAAAAATTATAAATTATAATTTAAAAATAATAATAATTTTATAATGGTTAATAATATATTATTTATAAATAATATTTTAAATCGTAAAAACTTATAAAATTATATGATAAAATTATTTAATGGAATAATAAAATGGTAAATGAATAAATAAAATATTATTTTTATTTTTATTATTAAAGTAATATTATTAATATTTAATAAATATTAACATAAAAATAAGGTTATATTAACTTGTATATAATTTTATAATATATGTTTATATAATTAAAAAAACATTTAAATTAATAATTTTTAATTTTAATTTATTTTTATTTTTAAAATTTACTTATTAAACTTTATTTTAAACTTTAAATTTTTATTTTTACAATTTATTTCAATTAAAAACAATTAAATTAAAAACATAATATTTATAAAAAAAAGTCAAATTATGGTAGATGTACCTTTTTCAATCCTTAGACATACTAACACTCATTTAGTATGGTGTCTTGTCTAGCGCGACCCACGAGTACAAGTCAAAAGTGCTAATTTCAACGCCTGCAACCGTAGAAGGAATTAGAACGTCTTAGAAGTATTAAGAGTTTTATATGGTACCGAGTCGACGTTGCAGGTGGCTTTCTGTTATCAAATTTGATTGTGTAAATGTGCCTACTAATAGATAAGTAAATGGAGGTAGATTAGCATCATTTGTAACTGTCCGCATCATAGGAATCGGCCTCAACATGAAATTCGGCCGAAACGGACATATTCGGGGCCTCAAAATCAGTGAGGCCAATTTCGTGACGTGATAATATAAGTCTCACGCGAGGTTCGGGGCTTACTATAGGATGCAGGTACCTAAGCTTAGCCATAATAAGGTATACCTCAAATGAGCATTTAGCCCTGAATTTGGATCATCAACATGGATATGGAACGACCTAATAATTAAATCTTTTCGAGTGGGTAGATGCTTCTTTCTTAAATGCTAGCAATACGTTATTCTTCCAGCATCGGCAAAGGTGGCTTCAGATATGCTCGAGGCAGAGCTCTTAACAGTTCAGTTGACATACTCAAACTGTGCAATCAGAATAAAGGTCATGGAGAGCGCCGAAGCTAGTTCCATATTACATATTGTATTGAACGTCATGTTCTTCTATTATACTGTTGAGTGCACTTAACACAAAAAAGGTTAGGCATTGAATGAATAGCGTCAAGGCCGCCGATATACTAATCCTACATAAGTTGATGCGTACATTTAGTACTGCATAGGTTGGTTCGTTAGACTCTAGGCAACTAACCATCTCTCTATTCTTATTTCCCGTACAATCAAAACACTGAACGAATGTCAATCGCCATATATGTAATAAAAACACAAAGAATCTCTGAAAAACCACCAATCGTTGCCCATGCAGGATACACATATATGCCAAACTCATGATAGGGATTGATTCGAGAAAAGCGTTACGCTATTTCGCCTGATTAAGATCATCAGGTGGTTTCAACCACGAGCGGCGGGCGGACCGTGGGCGACCAGCTTGACGAAGTCCACAGCTCTTGATATGTTGTAGATGTGCATTCTTGTCAAGATGGGTAATATCACATTTGCATTTGTACTGCGCATTGTCGTCCATCTTCGTACACTTTTTTGTGTGGCGTTTGTGATTATCTTTGCGTGGATCCTCCTTTCCGCAAGCACAATGGTACGATGGACCTTCAGCGTGTGCAGCGGTAGCTTGTAGATGGCGGGAAAAGTCCTTCTCGTATTTGAAACTCTGCTTGCATTCTTCACAGAAAAAGTGAGGCTCGGGGCTGCTGACGATACTGGACTTCTTAAGACTCAACGGATCGATTTGATCGGGAGTGCAGAGCATGGTGGATTGGCTAGGGGCGGGTGCGGTGTTCCCCTCGTGATTTTTCCAATCGAGGCCAACAAGGCTAGTTAGGTTGGATATTGATGGGATAACCTGACTATATATGACTGGACTAGTTGAGTGAATGCTGTTTATAATGCTTTGGTCATATACAGCTGGGCTGATTTCGGTAAAGTTGAACCGATTAGGCTGGCTAGGCCTCGACCGTACAAGGGGAACATCAACGCTAGAGATTCCATATCCTTGTCCAAAACTGGAACGATTAAAATCGTGGGCTTGGTATCGAGTTGATACAGCAGGATGAGTCGGGGGATCTTGGCCTCCCACGTAAGTGTAGGCTATGTTTCGTCTAGTGAAACTGTGCTGATGGATTGGTGGGGATAGAAATTCTTTAAAGTTTGTGCCGACGCCGATATATTGCTGGCTGATATTATTGTTGAACTGAAAGTTCAACATATCCAAGCCTGACTGATATGGCATTTTATCGTATACTTCTTCGTCGAACAAGTTATACCAACACATACTTAAGAGGTAGATATCATATGAAATAGGTATAGGCTACCAATCTCTCCAAATATAATATCGATTAAGTACGCGATAGCTTAAAAACGGAAGTAAAATACTCCAATACCCCAGAGTATCCTGAGAGATTACACTTACCATGACTTACCTCTCCCCTTGCATTTGGATTTTTATATAAAGGGCACCATACGAGTAAGGCCAGAACTGCTTTTCATGATTGCGTAGCTTAAAATCTTCTCGACTTCTAGAATAGCAAGTCTTCGGATGAGTAGCCCACTAGCCGCCAATTGAGGCGAATTAGGGGCCTCATTCTGCTGACATCCGTGCGGCATAGGAGTCTCAGGGACTTAATTCTCTACACGGCAATAATTGTCCAACATGTATTTAACGTAAGATTAAATCGTTGTTGCATCCTTCAGCTGGGATGACGGAGAATTGTGAAGCGTGTGTGTAAGAAAAGGTTAGGCAGGCATATTGCCTGGAGGCTACAGAATAATAAATCAGAGTATGGCCAAAGGACAATTGTATGTGTATCAAGTTTAGAAGCAAACCTTGGCAGTACTGATCCCGTGTTTGCATAGCTTTTGTCGTTATAAACGTACGATATAAGTATTTCATCTTCACTCGTAGACCTTCACTATGACCTTCTCCCGCATGACTTATGGTATTAATTTAGCGAGACGATCATATAGGTAGTTACTATGGTATAAAGGTAAGGCTCTCGGAGCCGAAGGGTCTGTTATATGCTTGCTTACCTCTAGTTAGTACTTGGTACGGTACATGTTCTTCCTCTATCGGAATCCCACGCGACGCAATGGTCAGAGCGCCTGGCCGCACAATAGTATGACTACGCATTGTGAATGGGATCGAGTCCTGCTGTAGTCTACTTAATCATGGACCGATCTTCAGTGGTCTCGCTAAGCGTTAGAGGGTGGTTCGGAGATGTTGGAAGAAGGTGGACTCAGAGTAGGGATTTTCCTGGCCCAAGATCGGCTAGCCGAGGTCGCTGACGCACCTAGGTAGAGTAATGCGTAGAGATCAGGAGTATTAGATACAAATGCTTTCTTATGTCAGACGATACTCTAGTTCTGTTCATATTGGAGCAGCCTGGACGTCTTAGGGCAGGAATATGTCACGGGGATGTGTATTTATTACCTACCTACCTAGTTAACTACGCTATCATTACTCTATCTGAAGACAATGGACTTTAATACCTAGTTGCCGTGTAGGGAGAGATGAGCGCGGGGCATTCTTGCCGTATGGAGTCCACGTATGGATGTCAGGTACCTATTTTAGTACATCAGAATCTGCAATGGAAGACAGAAAATTTCAACTACCTATTTTACTGGTGCTTACGGCTTCAAGTTTTATCCTTGTTTCAAAATTGTCGCTCGTCGCTTGTGTTTGATGTGGCTTCGATGGCTGCGCATAGAACGGAGCAAGAACTTGCTGCACAAAGGTAAACATATTCCCCGCATATAAGCATGGCATTTGCAGTGGAAGACGCACTATGATTTAAACAATAGATTTGTCTAGACGAACATATATAAGTGGTTCATTCAGTAGATTCTAGAAACAAGACCTTCAGTGGTAGCCTCGAGTAGGGATGTTTGTAGTAGGTACCTAGTTAAAAGCACCTTCGGTGACGTTGACCTGTCGAACGAGGAGCAGAGTATTCGGTTTAGCAGGCTATGGTTGCTGCGATATCTTGAAAATAAAGTTATTTTTTGGAAATCTCACCCAGCTGAAAGAATTGAATACCAATGCGGAGTTTTGATAGAGAAATTTCCATAAGGTGACCTCTTGGTGAAAGTTGAGCCCGTATGTCTAACTTGCTAAACCGTTGCCATTTGGGCAAGAATCTGCGAGAGGCATTAAAGTTAATGTCAGAATACTACATTCCACCTGACTCATAATATTAATTAAGCTGACGAATTTTGGGATGGGTTGTTACATCAGGATCCGAATGGGATGTGAAGCCTACTGAGGAGCACGTGGATGCCATGGAAGCCATGCTACGGGGGCAGACGCAACTATTTATAATTGTGAGGAAAATTAGGAATCAAGGGAAAAGATTGGCTTTAGCTTGATAGGTATGAGTTATGCATGAGCCTTCATGCATTAGAGAGCATTTTCGGTGACCTCGGAGTGATGTTCGACATCATTGATGGAGGTGAGGTTACGCTGTATGTGCGATTATATAAGTCAGATTATGTAATACATCTTCAAGTTTGAAGTTTGGTTATGTAATCTGGGTTACGTAAGTACAATTCTATCAACCTCGTTATGTAATCAAAAATCCAGCCCCCTGTTGGCGCGATTACCAATTCCGAGATCCGCCGCCCAGCTTATCTACCCCTTTCCCCACCTTTTGCCCTTTGCGACCAACGATATTCTCATGAATGCATCCAATACCTGGAATGTGGAAAAGTTGGCATAGGTAGTCTGGCAGTGTGGAATATGCGCAGACTTACAAATTCAAAACATTCGTAAGAAATGCCATGTAGGAAATCTCATAAAAATTCCCACCATGGATGCGTTCAATGCAAATCAAAGAGGGTAAAGGTTCGTAGCACTCTATCCTCCAACGCCGATTATCTAGCAGATCCCTAACCCGGTTGACAGTGTGACCAAGAACAGCCTGCATGTGCGCGATGTCGAAAGAAAGGCCAAAACTGCACTTATAGGCATTTAATGTCATCATACAATCCATTTGGAGGTCGCAATGATATCGAATCAATACCAGGATCCTCCACTACCCCTTCTACTGTTGACGTATCAACTTCACAACAAAGCCGTACAACTCTCGATCTAACATATTATGCGAATTCTTTCAAGCGATCCCCTTCGGCAGAACTGTCATCGGACATAACGGCCCCACTTTACAGAGGACCTTTAATGTTTGACCGGACTACCGAGCAGCTTTTCTACCACTACGCTACCGAGGTTTCGCCTGTCTTCACTTCATTGGACGTCCCTGTCGAAGTTCTATCAAGCTTCCACGATGCTGTCATTCGCCACTCATTCGAACATGCCTATGTATATCATGCCATGTTGACAGTTTCAGCACTCCATCTTGCCTCATTGACACCTGTCTCGACACCTAATTCTCAAATTCGCTCACCGCACATTGTCACGGCTTTATCACATAAAGCATCCGCTCTCGAAACACTTCGCTCAATCATCCATTCGATTAATGCATTAACATGTGAGCCCGCGCTAGCTGCCTCGGGCCTTCTCACTGTATGCGCATTTGCTATGCTTCATGCCGGCGTTGCTCCAGATGTCATTGATCTGCTAGCTCAGATCATGACCTTATATAGAGGGACCGTGTCCATCTTTCGATTTGGTCGACAGGATTCTATCGCTGTCCTTAGTGATACTATCCCTACTCTAAGACAATCTGTCGTGGCTGCTATATTCGGCGAGCGACCATGGCCAAGCGCCGATACGGCAGCCGATAAAGTGTTAGCTAAGATCCTTGAGCTCGACGAAGATAGCGATGACGCTAAGCTGAAAAAGAGCGTCCTACTTGATGCAGGGCTGAAGCTCAAAGTTGCATTGAGGCGGGTTGCAGGAGCTAAGGGCGTGTATAATGTGGCGTGCATGTGGCTTGCTATGGTACACCCAATGGTAATCGACTATATCAAAGCTAGGGATCCCTTGAGCCTTGTTCTTCTAGCTCATTGGGTGATTGCTTTGAGATATATCAAGCACATCTGGTGGGTTCGGGGTTGGCCTGAAAAGACCGTGCAAGCTGTCTATCAGCAAGTCGGGGAGAGGTATCCGGATCTGTTTGAATGGATTTTTAAACAGATGAGAAGCGAAGTCGAAGATGAAGATGAGACTAATTCAACCTTGGAAACACAATTAATATCGCTCAGCATGACAGCACCACCACTCGATTAGACTCTCACGCCAAGTCAAAACATTCTTGACCAAGACTCATTATTCATGGGATACACGATACACGTTCCACTAAACTGAAGCAACTAAACCGATCTACTAGACGATAGATGGCAAGATATGGAGCGTCATGGATAATATTTTCGGCCCTATTAATCATTTAGACCATCTAACATTTAAATTTTACGATAATACACCTATTTTTCATCAAAGCAGAATGGGGTATATTAGTCGGCGGTGCAAGGAATGATCACGGACAGCCCCACTTATTCGCGATTCTTCGCCCCTGATCTTTGGGTCGTCGTAAACTATACCAAATTCGGCATTCAACTACATCTCGGAACTGTGACACAGCCTTCAACCCCTAATTGTATTGGCGAGACTATACAATTGGCTATCCGGTTGGTATTAGCTTGTGCTTGAGCTGATCACCTAGTTTGAGGTGTTCAGGACAGGGTCTTGGACTGAGGTTTATATAGCAGAATCCAACCACAATATTCTCATTCGATCTCCTGCCTACCTCAGGGCTGTCCTTTCGTTGCAAGGCCACTCAAAGTTGTCCAAACCTTGGCCCTGTCATTCGTTCCTCCAGTCACAGTCATTTATAACTTTTTACATTCAATTATTATACTTTTCAAAATGTTACCCAATCGGCGTGGCCTCGTTTTGGTCTCTACGCTACTTTCGATATGTTCTACTACAGAAGGAGCACCTAACCAGAGTACAAGAAGCATTAACTCATCACTACCCATTGTGAACCTTGGTTATGTATGAGATAATCAGTCTAGCTGTGAAATATACCATATTAACTTGTTGAATAGGAGTGTCATCAAGCGATAAGCCTCAATGTGAGTTACTTCAAGATATACTTCACTGTTCACTCAACTCATAGCAACCCTTAAAGGAGACAGGCGGTTATTATAACTTCTCGAATATTCGGTACGCCGAGCCACCCGTAGGCAACCTCCGTTTCCGGGAACCGGTCGAGCCTCTAAGCCAAGACAAGTGCGTCGTTACTGATGGCTCGATCGGTCGCGTCTGTCCCCAATCCTCCGGCAACTGGACTATCATCGCCTCCGCATTTGCGAAGAGCTATTTAGCGGGAATACCTTTTGATTACACATTAGCCGAGAGCCTGCTCTCTGACTCACCCGCTGCCGTCAGCTCCGATCCTAGGACATCCGAAGATTGTCTATTTTTAGACGTCATCGCGCCGCAATCAGCTTTCGCCGGGAACACTTCAAGCCTTCCGGTGCTAGTATGGGTAAGATTTTTAGTCGCACTCAGAACTTAACGCTTTGATCGTTAACGGGCCATAGGTCTACGGAGGTGGATATTCATCCGGCGAGAAAACAGGGAAAGGAAAATTTAACCCAGCCGGCCTATTAGCAGCTAGTGGCAGCGATTCCGGCTTCGTCTTCGTGGCAATGAACTATCGACTTGGTGCTTTTGGATGGCTTGGCGGCGATGAGGTTGGTGCTGAGGGAACATTGAACGCCGGGTTATATGATCAACGCCTTGCTTTTCAATGGGTTCAAAAATATATCCATCTTTTTGGTGGAGATAAGAATCGCGTCACGGTCATGGGCGCTTCGGCTGGCGCTGGCTCTATCATGCATCACATCACCAGCTTTGGAGGGGCTCGGGAGGCACCGGCTTTCAACCAAGCCATTCTATTTTCGCCCGCATTCTTACCGGCGCCAACAAACGAAATCCCAACTGCCTCGTTTAATGATCTAATGCAGATGATGAATGTCTCATCAGTGGATGAATTACGATCATTACCGAGCGAGACACTCATTGATGCCAACGCTCTACAGATATACAGTCACGCTCCGTATGGGAGCAATATGTACGGGCCATCGGTGGACGGTTCTGTCGTGCCAGCTTTGCCCGGACAGCTCTTGGCAAATGGCTCATTCAACAAGAACATCAGCATCATGGTTTCGCACAACACACTTGAAGGGCTCATATTCACCAAGCCGAGTATCAAGACTACGGAGGATTATCTCGATATGCTACGCGAATCTATGCCGACAATCTCAAGCGAAACGCTGGATTATATCAGCACTACATTGTACCCACCTGTATTCAATGGGACTTATGGCTACACGGATCAGTTTCAACGCGCGCTCGTCACTATCCAGGATAGTACTATCCTCTGCAATACGCGATATTTGGCTAGTGCGATGAGCGACCATGCTTATGGCAGTAAGTTGTTATACCGCTTCTTCATTTCTTCTGTACAATTCGCTAAACCACTGCACAGTTCAATTTGCCGTTCCCCCCGGAATTCATGGGGAAGAAACATCGTACATCTTTCAGAATGGGCTGACGTCAGGGGTGACTCAAAGTGTCGCTGATAACCTGCAACAATACATCGTGGGTTTCGTGACCAATTCGAAACCTACGGACGTGAATGGGTCGTCCATGCCCTTATATGGAGATACAGCCCAATTGACAAGCATGGACGCGTCTGGTTTGACTACGATTAAGGATGATGCTGCTAATTCACGATGCGCCTGGTGGCAACAAGCCCTGTACGCCTAAAGATGCCCAATCAGGGGATCCAAGGGTAACCCAGAAGTTACTTCCCAATCCGAAGATATTCTTGAAATAGCGATTTAAATATGTAAATTTCTCACCCTACCAGCCTTCATTATATGAGGTACATATCAATCTTTCATCAAATTAGAATAAGCAAGACGAGACCTACAGCTTGGATGATGTGTGTCGAAAGTAGTAGGTGACTAGCAGATTTCGAGTCTGCGAACCTACGGTAATCAAACCCAAACGCTAAGCCAAGCAAGCTAACTAGATTATAAAAGGCGAAACGCCTCGTCGTCAGATACAGGGCGTTGCCCAAGTTCACCCTTCATAAAGCCATGAACATAGCACTCTCCGACGAGCAACCAGCCACCGTCTCTTTCCCTAAGCGCATAGATCATCCGACCGCCGCGGAACATGACCAAGACATCCCCTTCGCTCAAGGCAGCAGGACCGATCCCGATGTGACCGGCGACAGTGCGGAAGAACTTACGCCGCAGGCAGCCGTAGCCTAGCGTATAGCAGAAGCGCGACGCGTCGCCGGCTCTGTCCCTGGTTAGGGTCGACAGCGTCTCCCGTATCGCGGTGCCTTGGATAAAGCGGGGAAACTTCGGGGCGCTCGATGCGTCCGTGGAATCGGAGGGGGATTCATTCTGCTCGATGAGGTCCAATATCGTAAGAACGTAGGACGCGAAGTCCGCTGTGTGCTGCGCGATCTGCTCCGGGCTTGGATCGCTTATCTCTTGTCCGATGGTCCGAGCAAGACTCAGTGTTCTCGCGTATGCGGTACAGATTGATTCGGCTGCGTACTGTGTATAATCATCGAGGTTGAGGACCGGGATGTCGTCTGTCTCTTTGCTAGTAAGCTTGTTTTTGGGAGATGGTCTGAAAGAACCCATCAAGGGGTTGTGTGGCGCCTTTTCTGCATCGAGCGCCAGATCGAGGTGGTCCATGGTTTCAGTCACGCGGTGAACCACGCCGCATCGAATGCCAGAAAGCGTTAAAGAGCGATCGTCGCTACATAAGGGTATACGCACAGATTCGCTATGTTTTGGCTTCTTTACAAGGGCCGCATCGAAGTGTTGCGACAGCTGATCCAACATGCCCACAGTGCAAGGACGATCCCAACGGGGAACCCAAGTTGGCCAGGTATCGTTGAGCTCGGGCCCATGGTCAACGTAGGATAAGATCTCGAGATCGCGACGACATTCAATTGACTTAATCGCCACTAGTCTATAGACTTCGGAGGTAGTCTTCATATAATCGGGCTCTAACTCAAAGTGGAACCTTGGATCGCCGCCGCCATGGAGACCAGTTGTCGGGTAGCTTAGCATGGCATAAATCTTATCCCTGGCGTTGGTCGCGTCGAAGTCCTTGCCGCGGCCAATGAGGTGAAGGAATGTAACAGTGTCGGCTGTCTGCCATACCTTGTCTCTCATAAACAGGGCGTTGGAAATGCCGTTCACGTTGCGGTAACGCTTCTGCATGTCAAAACTCATCGGGCCGTAGAGACACCAACCCGCAGCAAGCGCGATGAGATCCCAGGGTAGGTGGAACGTGCCGCAGTAGGCGGTGATGGCGTGACATGTAGCAACCTCCTGAATCACCCACACTCGGTGAAACCAGGCTCGGCCGAAAAACCTGTCCAGCGAGTCGATTCGAGGGTCTTGGTTAATTGAAGCCTGGTCGTCGCTCCTTTCTGGTAGATAGTCAAGAAAATGGGCTGACTGATTCAGCTTTTGCTGCCAATCCGACGAATCGATTCCCTCGGGATGAACAAATGCCTTACAGCGCTCTGATATCACGTTGATCAACTCGATTGCTTCTTTAGTATAGCTGTCGCTATGCCCAAGCCAGACAGCGACGGAGGCGGCTCTTCCATATATTTTACCCATCAATGCTACCTGGTGACCCTTTTCTTGGAGGTCTTGTTGATTGATGCATATTCCGTCAGCCCAGACGATCCTCTTTGCGTCCGGCAGGCGAAGTCGTCGTAATACACCCGCTAAGCTCTTAGTGATAGAGAAAGAGACTAAAGAGGCGCTGCCTGGCTCTGGGGGTGCATTCCCTTCGGAAGAGGAGGGACAATGATCTGTAGCAATACCGCATCGGATCTCCTCGGTGTCTTTTGGGTCTCCCCAGACATAGGATATGCATTCATATGCTGGCGCTGTCGAGATCGAATCAACATGGAACATAAAACAAACAAGGGGATCTTGTTCCTTGCCGGCTTGTAGTTCGAGCAGCCTAATAGAATCTGGTTTCTGGAGTTTCTGGTACAACATTGAATGTGATAAATAACTTATCTTTAAAGATGATTTGTGGAACTGGGCCTCAACAAGAAGGATGAAATGTAACTAGACGAATTTTGCCTGCTCTTTTAACTAATGAGCTATAGAAAAGCTCCGAGAGCAACCAAAGAGGAGCTACCCAAGTCGACTAGGAACGAGAGATGTCATCAAAACTATATTATAAATGGTATTGATCTAACACCTCGGTTATAAATATTTCGAAGTCATGTCAAGCATAGATACCCAAGGTAGAATTTCATCAGGGGGAACAAGGGGCTTAGTGGGGTTAGGCATACTGCTTAAACGCCTCGCGAGCTGAGCCGCGAACCATCTCGGGCGAATGTGTCGAGCCAGGGCCAGGAGGTCGAGCTCAAAGGACATAATTCAAATGTTGGTGCAGTTACGTACGATTATTTAACATCCACATGTATACGGAGATATTTCGTAGCTGATAGGTGAAGGGGGATGGTAATCACAAGCTGTTTATTATCTCAGATGGCCTCAGAGTGAAATTGAAAAAACGAGATTTGGACAATTAACAGTTAAATCTAACTAATAACTCATCTACCCCATACCGCTAAACCAATTCGAACAGCTCGTGACTATACCGAATCAAGCTGTCAGCCCTATATACAGGGACCAATTGTTGAATGTGGGGTTTGTCGGTCTCCGCGGGTTGTACTATACTGACTAGGTATAGTCCAAACTGCTCTATGACAGTAGCTGAACTTCGTCCAGGCAACGACGTGAGCTAAAATATACTAGTATATAATCTCTTTTTCACTCTCCCCTCTCTGTCTTATATCAACTTTCGCCAGACGTTGATACTCACACTCAATCGCTTTACGATCTACTCCCCTTCTAGCTCTATATAGATTCTATATTAGCAAACATGGCTAGCACTTCCGAGGAAACCCAAATCTACGACGCAACTACCTTTTGGGTTGCCCCAGCAAGGAACTTCAGAACCTCAGCACGCTTACATTTGCAACACCTCCTTTTTCAAAACACCCTCGGCCACGTCTTGGAGCCGAACGTCCAAGCCTCCATTTCAGGGCGCAAGGAGCTTAAAGTCGCCGATCTCGGCTGTGGAAACGGCGCCTGGCTAAATGATTTAGATCAGGAGTTATCTAGCAAGGGTATCTCTGCCCAGCTAGACGGTTACGATGTTAATATGATCAATTTTCCCGCGCCTACTTTCTTGCCAGCATCAGTTACGCTGAATAGACTTGATATCCTAGCTAAGCCGTTACCGGAAGAACTACTAGGCGCTTATGACATCGTCCATGCTCGAGCTTTGACGAGTCTCATCGTGAACCAAGATCTAGCTCCTGTACTCTCTACTGCTCTGGCTTTATTAAAGCCAGGCGGTTGGCTGCAGTGGGAGGAGTCGCGCGCGGACACATACTTCGTGCAACCACCAAACCCTGAAATATCTACCACCTCATGCGACACAATCGTTCATTTGCTAAAGGCGGCAGGCGAGGCAAGGGGTACCAAGTTCGACTTTCTGGGAGAGTTAGGACGTCACGTTAAAGAGTTCGGTTTTGAAGATGTTCACCACCTCTCACTTAAGCTCCGAAAGCAAGACTTCAAAGCTTGGACTGAGGATTACTTGATGGTATGGGAGGAACTCTACGTGTTCTTCCCGCCTAAAGCACAGAAGCCAGATGCACCGATGACAAGAGAAGCATGGATTGATTTATTTTCAAAGGCTGTAGGGGAAACTGAAAGGGGTGTTGTGGTTCATCATGGGGAGCTCGTATCCGTGGTCGGACGTAAGGCTACATAGTATATCTATAGACTCAGGTATTTAATCCTTAGCCCTCGTGTCTACGCCCTTAGCAATCTGATCCAAGTATTCCTGATACGTGGGCATTCCACGAGGCATTCCGGTCCATGCCAGATCCTGCTCTTCCATAGCCTTCTTTCTCGCTTCGGTGATGAACTTCCAAGAAGCTCTGGATGCCATCCGATCGTGCCAAGCCTGAACATTTGGAAAATCTTTGAATCGATCTTCCGCTTTCATGGGTATACACTGATGTAGAATGTCGTTCCATGGAACAAACGACAGATCAGCATAGGTCATTTTCTCGCCAACCAGTCACTCTTTTCCTTCGAGAGCACCATTCAGCACGCCGAGCTGCCTCTTGCACTCGTTATTGAAGCGCTCCTGCACCGAGGGAACTTTTTCCGAGTGAAGATAGTTGAACCTATATCTTTAGTCATATACAACCCAAACAGAAGGTAATTACATACCAGCCAGCCTGATGGTAGAACGGTCCCTGAAGACTCATCTGGAAATGGAGCCATTGGTTCAGAGCACGCTTGTCTTGTAGTCGATCGTCCGAGTATGTCAGTTTGAGGTCCTTGTCATACTGATCAATAATATATGTGATGATGGCCCCTGATTCCCATAGTACGACATTCGTATTGGGGTCCTCAATGGCTTTACTGGTTAGCTGGCGGATACTACGGACTGAATTTGTAGGACTCACCAGGGACGGAAGCATTCGGGTTGAGGTTTACGAACGGTGGCTTCTTGATGTCATCGAAACGGAAGGCCACAATCTCATAGGGAACTTGAAGCTCGTTGAGAACAAGGACAACCTTCCATGGGTTGGGAATAGTGGGTGTAAGCCACACGCGGATTGGCTTCGTCATTATGAAGATATACGGGACAAGACCAGACGTAATATAGTGGATGAAGTTGTAACTGAGATACTAGATCGCTTAGAGCGGCGATGAAAAAGTAAGATTAGAATGAAATCTAGGGAAGTATGATAATATGAAAGAGTGAGTCAAGGGTTTTTAAAGTGGGACAAATAGAAAAAGGGATGAAGATTGTGCCCGAAGATGTATACCAAGTAACCAACGACCAACAATGAGCAACGCAACGTGGAGCCCTTACATACTAACTAACTGCTTTAATTTCTTGAGGAGTATCCTTTATGGATTCCACCGTAAATTCCGACGTCTTATGGGTTCCCGACTTAACCTTGTCATCTGTATTTGGCAATAGGTGCTGGGTAGTAGGTAGGTAGGATTCGGCAGCGGAACCCTATGAAGTATACAAAGAATCGCATATATTGCTAGTAGAAGTAGAAGTAACTAATACATACTATACGGTAGTATCTGCACATTCGTAGCCTTGGTCAAGAAATTTGTTATCTCATCCGTCTCCCCACGCATTTAATAACGCCATTCCCCCGGCGGGTATTCTTTGTTGCTGCTGCTGCTGCTGATGATGATGATGATTGTATTTACGTCCAAAGGACGCGATACTATTCTAAGTAGTATATACATCAGGTCATAACGATGGTGCACGTAGATGTCTAGAGTACTCTTAGGTAGGAACAGAGCTAGAGTTTCGCTGACATAATGAAATATCTACTACTCCTGCTCTCTGCGCATTACTCTAGCCAGGTGCGTCGGCGACCTCAGCTAACCAATCTTGAATCAGGGAAAAACCTTTTCTCTGAGCTAACTGCATTCTTATAACATCTATTAGATCTACTTTCTAACGTCCGGCGGGGCCTTAAAGCGGGGTGAAAAACCTGAGATCGGACCGTTGGTTACTATAGCAGGATTCGAACTTACTTGCATTCGCGTAGTCGTACGCTAATGCACTGCCGGGTGTTTAACCACTACACCATGTGGGCATATTCTTTGTTGCGTATCATGACTTTGTCCTAAACGCAAGTACGAGTCTACAAATTAGCTCCTCCACCAGCTAAGGATCATGGGCCTTAGGTCATCCGCCTTTGTGCTTGATAGGCTCGACCTGAGATTCTGCGACTTGCCCTGCTGGCCAGCCTGTCTGTAGTGACCTTGAGAAAACTTGCGACGTTAATGGTATGCTTCCGAGTGAGAAAATAGAACGAGCGCTCCGTACCATGCTATCAATCGTTGCTCCGTTATTTAACAGGTATCCCTAACAGGGTAGAAAAGCAGCTATGATGGAACAGTTCGGCTCTATAATGACGAACATAATCTCAACGTACTTGGAGTCTGGATTTATCAGTAAGGCTCGGTTTTGAGGTGAAAAAATATGGCGTTGGATCTTGCGAGACCCTGCACTTACGTATTTGCAATCCTGCACTTTTTGATACCTTCTCAATATTCTGCTTCACAAGTACCAATCGTACGGCAGCCGCCACGCAGCAATTTTTCAAGGCCAGGTCAGTTGATATTCGTCTCATGGGGTGTTACATACAACATACCTAGCCAGAATATTAGTGCGATAGCAATCTTCCTGCTAGTTTCCATATGCGAGCTGAATATTATTGGTAAAGGGTAGCAAAGGATTGGAACGTCTAAGACGATACTAGTCCACGCTTGAGTCAATCCTAATTGTGTCGTATCAAGAACCCAGCGAGCAGTTTCTGTGAATTGTATTGCCTTGGAACATGAGAAGCTTTCGAGAGTTAGTATGAAGTCTTAGTATCAGTATCTCAGCAAGAGTAGGCTACGTACGAAGAATAATGTAAGGCCCCAGCATGCAGTGATTACAATTCCAATCCACACCGCAATCTTGAACTTTGGGGTAGGGAAAATGCGCTTGTAGAAGAGCAACAATCCTATTTTAACACAATGTCAGGGCAACCTGAGCTACGACTCCGGACACCAGAGGCCCTATGATGGTAAGCGATCAGCTAGCTGTGCTTGAAGGATCGGGCTATTAAGATGAACTGACAATGACATAATCCTTGAGACCTTCAGCTAAGTTGATCTTGTAATAATCGATCCCTGTGATACTCCCAACAACCCATACGTCAATGCTAAGAAAGAGCGAAAACATCTTGGAGACTGCCAGTCAGCTTTTTGGGGGGTGATTCTTCCAGACTCCTGACGTATCTTACCCATGACGCGAGGATCCACCAGTCATCTCCCAGGAGAGGCGCACAAGTTACGTATCACGCCCTAAAGCTCAAGATCACACATATCAAAGATAAGGCAGGAAAGACGACCGAGACGACTACCAATCCCGTCTTCATAAGAGTAGGGACTTTTTCGGGTTCAGAATTCTCCATTCTGTTAGATTTAGAAGTGATCAAGAATTCACCAGAAAGGGGAAAACGAGGAACTGCATAGCTATCTATAGTAGCACTAACACTAACCAATACGCGGGACAGCATAGATATCTGTAAGGGATGCTGTGTTATTTTCCCGTAAGTGTCTGTGAGATTTCTTTTCACATGGTATGAACCAACACTACTAAAGGGGTTTACGTAGAACTTGTTGCTCCGAGTCCTATAACGGAAATTACATTTCCCGCGGACCTTTCAATGTCGCATAAATAGGTAGGTAGGTATTTATTGTCTCATATCAGCGTCAATATGTTAGATTCACTTCATGAACTTATATTTTCTTTTAGTAGGTTATATTGTTATATGTATTGTAAAACAAGTAGCTATGAAGAAATGTATCAAACAGACATGAAATAAATGATTTAATCATGTACTGAGAGTATTTACTTTAATAAACAAAACAATAGAATAAATTTACCAGCGGCAGAAACAATTTGTAGGTACTGGTAGGTATTTGATGTGCTTTGAACACTATCAAATTAAAGGCCTGAAGGTGAATTCTACAAGCGCATTCACTACACTTACGGTCTTCTGGCCAACTTTCTTAGCGGTATCGACAGCCGTATCAATATCATATGCTCTTAGGTGTTGTTCCATCGTGTCCTTAATCGATTCCATCTTGTCAATAATCGATTCCATCTTGATGTTCGATGGACCCTGCTGTTCTCTCGCGTTTTCATGATTTTCCCCACCATCTGTATACTCTTCTTCCTTGTATGTATGCGCTTCTTCCTCATTTACCAATTCTTCTTCGTATATATACGCTTCTTCCCCATTTGCCAATTCTTCTTCCTCGTATGTATACGCTTCTTCCTCATTTGCCAATTCTTCTTCCTCGTTTATATACTCTACTTCCACATCCCGTGTATACATTTCTTCTTCGTTTGCGTGCTCTTCCTCGTTTGCGTGCTCTTCCTCATTTGTATACTCTTCTCTCCCGTTTGCGTACTCGTCTATCTCATTTGCACGCTGGTTTTCCGCCCTTTCCTCCACTCTCTGTTCATGGAGTCTTACTAATTCTTCGTAGTCTCTAGCCCGTTGATCTTTCAATTGTAAGTCCCGCTCCTTAAAACAGTTCCGCAGATGATCTTCTTCGCAACCAATGTCGGCGTCGTAAAGGCAGCGGCCCTCCCAGTTAAGCAGAAAATCGTGAGCACTATTGATCCGGGTCGTCTTCTCCATCGCCTCTACTTTTGCTTCTCCGCTGAAGCGGTCGGGATGCCACTGACGTACTAATTCGCGACGAGCGATTTTAATGGCCTGATCCGACGAACAATCAGGGATCTCGAGAGTTTCGTAATGTGTCAAAGCCTTACGATGCTTTTCTTCCCGGAAACTAGGTACTTTTCTCGCTTTTTCTTCACTTTCCTCTGAGGTTCCACTTTTCACTGAGGTTTTGCTTTCCTCTGAGGTTTTACTTTCTTTCGAAGTTTTACTCCCCTCTGAAATTGTACTTTCCTTAGGAGTTGTATTTTCCTTAGGAGTTGTATTTTCCTTATGAGTTGTACTTGTCTTCCGGGTTCTCTTGCTATCGTCCAGGGTGGTACTCTCCTCTGAGGTTCCACTCTTTACTGAGGTTTTGTTTTCTTCTGAGGTTTTACTTTCTTTCGAAGTTTTACTCCCTTCTGAAATTGTACTTTCCTTAGGAGTTGTACTTTCCTTAGGAGTTGTACTTGTCTTCCGGGCTGTACTCTCCTCTGAGTTTCCACTTCCATCCGTGGGTTTACTTTCCTCTATAGTTATACTCTCCTCCCAGGTTATACTTCCCTGACGATCAGCCTCCACCCCCAGGTTTTGAATACCTGGCTGGCCATATAGGTTGTCTTCCGTAAGCTGAGTCTTAACCCCGATCACTGGATGTGTGTCTGGGACGATAAAGAGTCCACTTCGCTTCCAGTTTCTAATTCCCTGGTCATTGTTCGAGTTTAAGGCAACTAAGATATTCTCACTTAGCCTATCAAAGACAAACCAACAAAGTAGGCCGCACAAGATGGCGCACCCGGCGACGACGAGCGCCACGACCCTGTCCGCAATAACCTTGTTACGCCTGGCGCGTCTTCTAGCTTGAGACCACTCAGGCATGGTAGATGGATCCATGGTAGAGAGTTACGTTGGCTTATGCTATCAAAGTAAAATTGCTTCTTCTCTAATGAGGTACAGGCTTTAACAACTCGTATCGTAGTAGATGCCGGAGATTGATGGTGATACCGAAAATTGGAAAATGGAGCTGGCAACTGGGACTATTATATATACTAAGAAAACAACAAACAATTCTATTGTGTTCTAAAACAAACGCCGCACAATATTAAACGGCTAACTGGTGAAAGAAAGGTACTGAAGCTGAACAATAAAAATAATTGCTTTATCTAAATACCTCCTAGGCTCCTACCGGGACCTACCCCCTTTAGTGGAGATAACTGTCAGGGTCTTGTTTTTTTAACCTACTTGCTTCCATTCCATTTCGATTCTACGGCTAGATAGGTAGTTTAATCCATGACGATAAGCAACAGTTTGTTCCAACATAATCGCCACAGCTATTATTTTTTTAGTATTATAAAATAGAAATTGGGAGAGCCAACAGAACCTTCAGCCTTCACCCCTTTCAATACAATGAGTTTTTACAGACATATTTGTCAACAATGAGAGCTAAATTAGATTTCTCTTATTATTATGTATTTTGCTGTCGTCCCTTGCAATTAGTGTCTAATATCCCGTTCTCCAGTCATCGATAGAAGTTCTACTCCCATAGTAGGTAGGATTCCAATCCGTCAAAGACCCGCGTTCTCTACGGAGTACCTAAAAACGTTTTCGAATACTGACTACTACTTAGCTTTCGAGTCTCACGTGCTCAATAGAATGTTATAGTTTCCCTTCTAAGGGCTTCTGGCTGAAGCCATTTCCTAGAAAGATCTTGCAGTCAATAGTTGCGTCGTTCAGTCCGCCTGGATGTTCTTTTTTGTGTGGGCTATTGCCAATTGCTTGGAACCAAGCGTATCTTGAGGCGATATGAGAGGCGACTTCATCGAACTCTACGCTGGCGTCATAAAGAAGGAGTACAGAGCTGCTGATTGTCTCCAGATAGCTTATAAGACGCCTGCCACGATACTCCAACTCCCTAGGAGAGGATTCCTTAACAAGTGCAACGAGCGCCCGCAACATCTCTTCAATAGCATCACACTCCTTTTTAAAATATTTTCGGCAGTGTTGTAGAGCTCCCAAAGCCCAACGACCAAAGACAGCTTCGACAACGTTTCCGTTAGCGATGCGTTTATCCTTGATGACGCGACAGACATCTTCAGCCATAACACTAGTAGTGCCCTCCCAGATTGTATTAGCGATACAGTCGCGAAATAGCTTGGCCAAGTTCATAGTGCCACCGTCTTCATTGTTCTCACAGTAGCCCACACCACCGAGGCATTCCATCGTCTCTCGAAGCCCGCTCACACTAGCGACAGGAACTCGTGCTTTGACAACGGGAGTCAAGAGGCGCAACAGAGCTGCTTGATGGGCGGGGTCTTGTGGTATAAGGTTCTCTGATGCCGTGTTTTTCACGGTCGCCTCCCACCCTTGAGTACTACATCCTAACAATGCGACAGTAAAAAAGGTGAAATGAGTCGCTGCCCAGTATTTCACAGTCTCGTCGGCCATCCAGCGAACGTGCTGTGGGTGGTCGTACAGGAACTTTCCTCTTGCTTTGCGCACTTTAGAGAAGGCCCTACAAACGGCAAGGCCTCGAGACCAATATGAGATACTCCCGGCGGCCGAATAGATCCTTGTTATGTTTAAGATAGAGGATATCTCTTTGATACCCTTGCCCTCTTGGCCTATGAGCCAGCCGCGTGCCCCCTTGATCTCGAGCTCGGCTGTCGGGAGACCTTTGGTACCAAGCTTATCCTTCAGCCTTTGAATTCTGATACCATTGAGCTCGGTCAGATTGCTGTCGAACGACCCTGTCTCGGGCGTAGCTCGGCTGTGCGCTTTACGCCGCATGGGAATGAGGAAAGCGCTAATTCCTAGGGAGGTTCGTGCTAGGAGTACCGCAACATCCGAGTCGGTCGCACTGCTGAACCATTTAAATCCATCTATGCTCCAGGGTCCTAGAGGCTGTCCTAAACTGTCTTGGCCCCCTTCGCTAGAGATCTCATCCCTAGTAAGCCTACGCGCGACTGTCTCCGTCCCGCTCACATCACTGCCCCCTGTCCTCTCAGTCATCCATTGGCCACTTGTCCAGCTCTCCTTAGGATCCTGGGATACTAGGCGACGATACGCCTCAGCAAAAACAGTTTGCCGACCGGGTTGATCACCGTCGGGATCATCTAGGTGTCTAGATAGAAGTGTAGCTGCACCATCCGTCATGGACATAGGGCACATAGTCATTGCGGCTGTATGACTCCAGACATGACCTAAGCCAAACTGTGCAATCCTGCGATTATAGCTCGTTTTACTCCTATCATACGCTGTTGAAACAGCACCTTCTTCGATACCTATTGCCTTGAGAGCCTTCCACCCTTCACAAGTGTGAAGTGGATCCGTCTTGTTGACCTCACCAAACGTTGTCAAGGGATGTAAAGTCGGGACATTTGTTTCGACATCGACGGAATGCCGGAGGACGGAAGGTTCAAGAACGCGGCACGACAACTTATGGATAGATGCGCCAACTTCATCTTGTGCTTCTCGGGGAAGATAGAGGCTAAGGACTCGGGCAAGGACAGGGTCGTCTGAGAGTTGCTGTGATGATTTGGATAATGAGCTTTTTGATATCTTGTTAGACGTGTACTGGGGCTCGAGGACAGGAAATGGCTGAAAGAAGCCCTCAGTAGACGACGATGCCCTAGACATGGTGTGTTAGTGTAGACGAACATTAAGGATTACATTATCGAAAAGAAAGGCCAAAAGCTACGAACTATTAGTCACTACCTCCTAGGTAATTACCTGTAAACATATGATCAGAAAAAGGTGGTGCGAGTTCAGCTGCTAGGATGATCAGACCGAGGCATCTCCATTCTAGGACAGAAAAGGGGGGTGATGTGGGTCCGGTAGAGGGACCGGCTATAGCGCTGAACCGGGGCGGCCCCACCTCCCCCGCAAACCCCAGCTTAAGCCCGTAATTAGTGGGGGGATTACCTGTAGCTTGGGACTGTTGGGGTCGGGTAGCTGGGATCAACTAACTACTAGGCACCTAATATCCTAGCTTTATCCTAGCTTAAAATTCATTTAGCTCAAGTCTCAAGCTAAAGTTCGCATTATGTATGAATTTTCATGAGGCTAGATGAGGTTTTCATTCAGTATTTATTGATACTAATTACCTAGCATAGCTTTGGGGACTTTATATTGTTTGTCAATGCATCCTCCCTCTAGAGGGTGTTTAGTGCACCATCTCAAGGATAGCCTGCTCAGTTTCCTTCGGATGCGACACATTCAAGAAGTGAACTCCGCCCTCCAAGAAGCTAAGCTTAGCCTCTTTTGAACCCGTGAAAAACTTGATCTGCTCCTGGGAAATAGCCGTGCTAAAAATTGGGTCGTCCGTTCCCTAAATAGGATCAGCCAAGTCTGTCTTCTGAAAACGAATTATGAATAAGGGAAAAGGAGGTTAGCTACCTGGTACCAATGAATAGGACACTTGATATCCCCAATCCTATGAAGCAGCCCATCTCTCTCCGTCAAGTTAATAGTAGCCATCCGTAGCTTTTGGCGCCCCTGATCTCCCGAGTAAATGCGTTTCATGGATCCGGACCAGTACTCGACAGCTGCGGGTGTAGAAGCAGCTCCGAGCCCGAGCCCGAGTACCGGTTGGATCCAATCGTCACCAGCGACGAAATCGGGGGTCGGTGTACTCCATTCCTGGATGAAAGGCGAGGCGAACGCAGCCGGATCCCTATTATATAAAGAAAACACAAATTGTCAGCATGAGCTCCCCCGAAAAATCACAAAGCACAAAGAAAACCGAAGACCTACCAACAGCCCTTCGTGCGCGAATCAGCCGACTCGCAATCCATCGATGTTGCCATAGCCAATATCCCCAGGATCTAGGTATGCACAGTTAGCCTCATCACCGCACACCTTCCCATCCCCTCAAGCCATCTGTACTCACCCTCTCAGGCGCCAACAACGCCATCCTCGCAACAATCCATCCTCCCTGACTGATCCCCAGCGTATACGCCTTACTAACACCAAGCCCCTGCATAGCCTGCAGAGCGACAAGCGCAGTATCCCAGTATGTGAAGTGTTCCGAAGCGCACTGCGTCGCGCCATGGCCCAGTGGTTCAATAGCGACGACGTTCATCTTCTCGGTAAGTGAGGCGCTGTTAAGTTGCCCGCGATAGTACTCGACTGTAGCACAGAAGGGCACAATGGCTACTAATGTCGGTTTCGCGGGATCGAGCTTGCCGCCCGAGACTTCGAAGCCGACGGTTGCGTCGAGGTGCGGGACTTGGATTGTCTGTGCTGAGGCCATGGTGATTTGCTTTTGGTGGGTTGGGTTGTATTGGATTGAAGAGGGGTTTGGAGAGCGAAGATTCTCTTGTCAGGTGAAAGCTATGGTGTACCAAGTAGGTAGCAGATAGCTAGAGAACCATTGCACAGCTGTGATCCCGGGGAGTAGGATATCAGTCTTCTCTTTGATCATAAATACCGTGTAAAATCAAAGGGCTTTGACCCATCGGAGATAGGTGCTTTGAAATACGGGTAGCTCTTTCATCATACATTCCAGCACCTACCTAGTATATACCGGGTTATACTTAACAGGACGTATCAAAAAGCAAAACGCAGTTACCCTCCCATTGGCGGCAATTGAGCCACCTGACATTCATTCAGTTCAATTCCCGGTGCCTACATTATAAGACCGGAGTCTTCGGCTGAAAATATTCAAATCGCGATGGTTGACAGGCTTGATCATTTCTTATTTCATTTCAGTAGGCAGGCTGTTATGCATAGCACTAGCACTAACTCGAAAAAGGTTGTCGCATCTCCCTATCTATTTGAAAGTGTAAGCAGTATCATCATGGAGGATTTTCGGCGTTGCAGTGTCACAAAAAGCGGGAATAACTTAGATTTTGTGAGGAACAGTGTGCCGCTGACGTAGGTAAAAAGCAATCGCGAAGGATGTGATCTGGAGCTGAAATATTTGGTTGTACTATCTTCCACCCTTTTCTGCTTTCATCTCCTTTTGAGCCTGAGCATTTATTTGTATGGCTTCCTTCAGCTTAGCCACCACTTCGGGCTGACCGCCAAATGCAGTCAAGAGCTTCTCATCTAACTCCTTCTCAGTGGTTACGAGGCTCTTAGCGCCGCGCTTGCCGCTCCTTGCTGCATTGATCAATGTCCCCCACCGTTGTGTGAAAGCATAGATGCTTTGCCGCAGTAATTCGTCTAATTTATCGTTCACATCTTGTTCCGGCTGTGCTTGATTCCTAGGTGGTACAGCCTTGCCGTTTGTTGAGTTGCCAGTTGCTGATGACCATAGACCAAGTGACAATGAGCCGCCAATGATGCCACGGAACAGGCCCATCCAATTTTGGGGGCTAAGAGCGTCCCATATCTGGCCGAAATGCTGCATCGCCGTAGGGTGAGGTCTGACATCGCCAATCTCAAGCGACACCAGACCGTTCTTAAGAATGAGTAGATTCTTGATCATGAATAAATCAGGATCGGGATCGGGGTTAGCTGCTTTGTTAGATTTGAGCCGAGACTCTGCACGTTGCATTGCGAGAATTGTCTCGTCTATGATTCGGAAGACAACAGGACTCGACTTTCGCATGAGTCAGTTATTAGATTACTCATTGTCAAAAGGCCATACAGGTTTTACTTACACTTCGTTCTTTTGGCATAGCTTGATCGTACATAGCCAAGAGTTCGAGAGCGCGTTTCGTTATCGGATGAGCATTAGATGACGCAACGCCATTCACAACTGGGGCAATTTTGAGAGAGTCGGGTGATATGGTAGCCCTTGATATGGATTTAGTGACTTCGGCATCAAAAGCACTATCGGTAAAGGGCCAAAGATGTTCAATGAGTAACCGCGCAGTAAGGTCATGGCAATGGACGGTAAATTGTGAGGTTTCTTCTTCATCGTACTCCAATAACAAGTATTCGTTCGTAACCCATCCGAGAAGATTACAGACTGTTTGAAGCTCGCTTGGCTGTAAAGTAGACTGTAATGTTGTCGCGATCGGAACAATGTTTGCAACAGAAACTAGCGCCTTCTGGTGACCCTTTAAAGCCACATAGGCGGATTGGGGATCCGCACTATACTGCGGTTCAATAGCAAATATCTTCGCAAACAGACTGGCTTCGTCATATGATCGTTCGTAACATTGTTTGATGAAGTTGCGGCAGGCAGTCTCTACATTAATATCCTTTATGTCTTTTCTGAAAACCTCCAGGTCGTGTTGGGTCATGGGGCGAAGATCACGATCCCTCACGTCTGAATAAGACGAGAATATACTAAGGGCGGTGTTCGAATAGTAATCAAAGTTCTTTCCGGGTATAGCGTTTCCAAGCTGGTCATAAGAACTGCTAATAACTCGTTGGGCGTTTGATATCAAGCCATCCACTTCAAGTACCATCTGCTCAAACCGGCCATAGGCAAGAGCATGTCTAGCCGATTCGGACTGGGTAGCCGTGATTTGCTTCGAGATCTCTGAGGAGACTCGATCAAGATGGCCTGTAAAGCCAACTTCAAGTAAATGAAGAGCTTTAGTAAGCAAGGATTGGTATCTTGCAAGGTACGATTCCGCATCTCGGTAATCAGGCTAGTTCGTTCGGATTAGCAACACTTTCAAAAGCAACAGTCCGTCAAAACTAACATGTTCCATCATAAATTCTATGCAAGCGTCTAGATTCGTCAGAATTTCGCCAAAGCTCTCATGGTTCACCAAACGGCTAGCTCCCGGAGCATTCAATCTCCTCGTAACACCATCTAGATATGCATAATAATGCAAGTCTGTGCCAACCTCGTCGGCCAATTTTTGTAATCTCCTCTCCTCTGATAATAGATCATCACACTGGGCCTGGAAAGAGGAGGTTTGCGACTCTACCGCGCGGAAAGAATCGGTCAAAGAAGTGAGAAGATCGAGGGCACCATTGGCGTCGGTTATCAGGGTGTCTAGATGGCGTTCAGTCATTTCCAATTGGTCTCTGTAAAGCCTATGTTATTGTTAGTGGTTGAGTTGTTGCACATTTGAGGACAATGTAAGGCGCCATACAGATATTGCCGTTGGCTAGCCTCGATCAATTCCTCGTCGAACGGTTCCAGCTGCGGTAATGTCCGATGACGGTTAACCTGCTCAACCTTCTCGACCATCAACGCGTCAAGATTCCTCTCCTTGGCCTTCCTCCGCTTTTTCTTTGCAGCGGCAGCATCTTTGGAGAGCTGCGCGCGAACGACATGGTAAAAATCGGAGTATGACTTCGCTCTTCGACTTAGGGTTGCTTCAGGAGGACTGATGGTCGTCTCGGGTTCTTCAAGTAGCCCATCTAAGGGTTCAATTGCGTCGGTTTGTTTACTTCCCTAAAATGCTTTCTTATTATTATCGCCGCAAATATTAGAGCATGGCGAAGGATAGGACAATACTAACATTGGGCTGCTGGAGAAGCGATTCTCGTCTCCTATGTCCTGTAATCGAGGTCTGTGGTACGGAAGGGTTCCTCTTATGAGTATGATCTGGTACGAAGTTGTACCAAGAATCTTCATACATGGTCTATAGCGAAAGTGGGAATGTGGGAATGTGACGGCGAATGTGGAAATTGTGAAATCATTGATTAGTTTTATTAGTTTTATCCCTTCGTCGCGGCAGCTTCCACGTACAATTCCATACAATAAGGTTAATACAAATAACGTCAGTGGGCAATTCAAAGTTGCCAGGTGCCTGCCTGATACATAGCTGAGAAGTACGTACCGCTGCGGGTCGGAATCTAAATTGAGCCGCGATTTAGATAAGATAAGGCAAGTACCCCACCTGACCTCGAGCTGTCGCTTTTTCTCTCTCCATCTCCCCACCTATAATCATCTTTAACAAACCAAATTCATCATTGTCGGAACTCTTGTGCTGACAAAGGGTCCCATAGCTCAGTTGGTCAGAGCGTCGTACTAATATTCTCCTTTCCTGAAAAGGAAATATTAAGTAATGCGAAGGCCGAGAGTTCAAGCCTCTCTGGGACCATGTTTTACCATACTTATGGTTCACTTTTTATCATGCGTAATTCATTCCTCAAGGTGTTTATGCCTAACTTTTCCCTTTTTTATTCAGTTGGCGATAGAGACGGTGACTAATCAGGGTATTAAGGTTCATTAACTGAACGTAAGGAATGCCAGTTTCTCACAAGCTCACAATATAAACTTAAACTTAGGTAGTCTCAAGGAGATATGAACTTATATGAACTTATGCGCCTCCTCAAGCTATTCACATACTATGTTCTCTGTAATACTCAATGTTTTAGAGGAGATAGCTCTCAATGTGTCCATTATTTGATCAGGATCAATTCCTCAAGCTCACAAACTTTCTATGTCCAATCCGCTGGCATGTGTGCCCATCATCACTCTAAGATTAGATATCTTACACACCTTGAACACATTTCCTCAACACTCCGGTAGGTTACCGCCATTCCAAAACAACATAGGAGGTAAAAGCTAATAGACTAACAGCACCAACTTCGATCCCAAGAATATGAGCACTAGTACTTGACATTAAGCACCATATTTCATCCATTATCTTTAGATTTCGTTTTCGCATCTATTCTAAGCCTTAGGATTTTCGAAGATGTCTCTTCCTCATTTATATCTATCCGTATATAAGTGTGTAAGTACCTACACACGTAGGTATTTACTATCGCCGCTTACGTATACCATGTCTCAACAACGCAATTTACGTCGCTACGTACTCACATGTACTCAAAGCATGCTCGATCTCGTGTTATATCATGCCGGTATTACGACAGAGCCACGGAACATGGATGTTCATATTGAGGATGATGATGACGAGAAATATATGTCACCATTTCACTATTGCTCTATTTGCAAAGACTTTCAGAACCGGACTGACCCCGTTATCATGCCATGCGGACATGCTTTCTGCAGTGAATGCATCCAGCAGTGGCTTGGTATCGTCAAGTGTCAACGAATACCACAACATTGTCCCTATTGCCGCAGGGAGTTTAAGCATAAGAAATGTGGCCACATCTTATCACCTAAGTTTCTTGAACCGGGTGTTGACTTACGATCACCATGCTCTTTATGGTCCTTCTGCACCACCTGCTGGATACAGAAGGCACTGACAAACATCATCCCCATCGTTTTAAAAATATGGTGGGACATATGCGACCTCTTCCCCGAAGAAGTACGTGAAGAACCTCGCATCTTCCAATGGTTATTCACCACGTTGCTCCTGTACGAAGAGCTTCGCGAAGACTGCTACATCCTGAGGCGCTGGGTTCACAAACAAGACTGGGTGTACCTAGCACCGCCTGAGTCAGATTCGAGCTGTACTGACGAACCAGTACCGAAATATCCAGAGGTGTACGTGCCTTGGGAGGCATGTGTTCCTCTTCTTCAAAAAGAAATGAACGCTCTATTCCCTCGTATAGACGTGCCAGATCTTCCCCTGACAGTGGCTTGCATTGAAGAAAGAGAGTTGATAGAATTCTGGGTATTTAGAAGGAGAATCGAGCAGTTAAGTGATTTTTACAACATATCTGCTCAGGTAATAGATTTCGTCGAGCTAAAGAGGTAGCTAACAGGGTCGAGATTCATTGTTACCTACTATATGAAGGGGTCATGAGCGCTATAGTATTTTTATATTATAGGTATAAATAAACCTACCTAGGTCAGTGCCTTTTGAATTGTTATCAGTTGAATTCATTCAAAAACACCAGTACTCGCTGAATATATGTCACCAAGAACCAATATATGCCACCCCCAACGGCCGAGCCCCTTTGAGTACCTGATCCAGCCAGATAGAAAATGGCGAAATCACCCCATCTAATCCATAGGCTTCGACCACTTGACACACATCAAAAGACCCTATTTATGAACTCTTGTCTTATTTCTTCGTAGAGGGAGTATCTCTAGGGGGTGCGATGGAAAAGCCGTATGAGCGCATGTCGGGATGAGTAAAAGATCGATTCTGGTAATAACCTCCGCCAGTAGACTGGGACCCAGAGTTAACCGATGTTGACATCTTGGAGTCGTAAGGTGTCATTGATCGCTTCTCTAGCCATTGTAAGGCAATACCGATGGAACTGTTGGAATTACTACTACTTCCAGAAGACATGATGTTTCGGACCCTGTTAATGTTTTCCTTGATGGCAGGTCGAATAGCAAATATTTCAATAGGTGAGCGGGGATAAGGATCAAAACCTTGATGAGTTTGAAGACCAACATTTACGATTTGCTTTGGGGTAATTGAAAGCCTTGCAAGACATTCTTCATGGCGATGCTCTTGGATATCGAGCCTTTTGCTTACCTCGGAAATATGAGATATATAAAGGCAAGGTGGATAATCACGCTGCCACAATATGGTGAGTGGATGGACTTCATTAGGTCACTATCAGAGTGACTTGTTCCGAGTCATTGATACACCATCATAATCGATGATTCATGCTTGAGAACTTCGGATTACTTTCTGATCAGACCAGAAATGCCAATCTAGGCGAATAGACGGGTATTGGATGGATATTTTGTACCACACACATTATAGGTAGGTACATATTAAGATGTGAGTTGGAAGAGAACATTCAAGTAGACACCCATCAATCAGATGTAATTTTCATAGTAACCTTGGGAGTTCTTAGGTCAATATTAAGGTTAGCGGTAGACGATCCATTTTGTCGGGACGCTTGTCAAGTTCGTTCTAAGAAGCTTCCATGGACAGCGCTAGACAGGTAAATACGACGTTTTAGCAGCTGCGACCTCGACGACATCCTGGATGACAGCTTATTTCGCACCGTGCGGGGTAATCTCAACGTTGGATCGGGAAGGAGACGTCTGCATGGCGCTTAATGTTTCCAGCTGAACAAACAATGTATCTGTGTACCTACCCACTAAGGGTTCTTGCCCAGCATTTGATTGAAGATTTAACGATTTATGGAGTACATCCAGTGACATACATGATACTGGATATTCTTGATATTGGAGCCCTCTCTTTTTTTCTACCTTTTTGTTCTGTAAATCTCCTCGTCACGACCTCGAGAAACCCAGAATACCGTTCACAAGACTGAGCGTTGAACTAAATATAACATCCCGAAACTAACCCGTCACCCCTTTTTTGCATACAATATCGTCGAAACATCAATGATTGATCACAGATCCATCCGCCGGGTACCTATGGGAATGATCATCGACCCTAGCATCCTAGCAGCTCTGGCGTTGTATCTCGGTACCTCCCGCCGCCATAGGTACCTGTAGGTACCACGTGTATGTACCGGGTCATCCATTGTGTGCAACCTGAGACATCCACAGCATCCAATGACGACCCACATTCTGATTTAATTATCCTAATGCCCCTGCCCTCGTCGCCTCTGCCCCAAACCTTAGTGAATGGCATTCGTCATTGCTAGAAGCAGGAAGGAGCAGCTGCAACCACTTCTACTTTTCAAAAAACGTTTACAATTTTTTTTAATCTCGAAATTTATTCACTTCTTTTCCAACCTTTTCGTCCACTACCTACATTCACATTCGGCGGCACCGAACTTGTTCGACGCCACCTTATCTCTCATTCCCACCCATCATTTTTGCGACGACGTAAGGTTCGGCCTAGCCTTGCGCTGCGCTGTTCTGCCCTGCCTCAGTCTAGTACTCGAGAACTGCGCGACGACTAACACGTGCCAATTAATTCCTACTCGTGTCCAGCTCCGCCTCTTCTCTTCCCGACGAACACCTTTCTCACCCTTCTTTATACGGCACCTATTTAATTCTAGGAACGCCACACACTTTACAAACCCCATCCCTAAGGTACTAGCGCCTCGAAGTCCATCCCATCCTGGCATCACTTCATTGTCATTACGATCCTTAGTTCCCCGTTCTCGACTTAACGATCATCCGTACTCTTCACATCCCTTTGTCACAATGGATCACATTTCTTCGCGCTTTAGGCGCAATAAGAAAGGTCCCCCCACTACTCCTCAACTTGGATCACCCGCCGGCTCGCCTCCGGACAAATCATCGTCAGAACGCAAACTTGGATCTACTACCAGTGATCGGCGTCAACCACCTCCTTCTCTCACTATATCAACCACCCACCTTCCTCTCGATGGCATGCCGACGAAATCTCCCTTTCGACAGAGATTTCACTTCCGCAATTCCAACAAGCGAGCACGATCCCCTACTGCGACTACTCTACCAGCACCTACCTCACCTGCCATCGTTGCTCAAGACGGCACAGTCGAGCCAGAAAAGTTCACCTCCGCGAACGGTGTCAACAAGGACGAAGTAGATGCAATCATGGCAACCCCTAAACCGAAGATTCCAGGCTTTCTCACTCTGTCCGAACAAGGTATGTTTGCTTTACATCGTACTAATATATCAAATGGATATCATCATTGAAGTCTCGGTTACACTGGTCCTCTGATACATAGTCGCTAATCAATGTCGTTTTATAGAAATTGACGCTAAATTCGTCGATCTTAATTGGGCAGAGCGCCTACGCCTTCGAGAAAGCCAAGAGAACCACTCTCCCAACTTCAAATTCGCACGTGTGACTGCACCCGAGGCTAAGATCCTCGACCGCTATGCGAATATCCAACCCTGGGCCAACAACCGTATCAAGCTTCAGGTTCCCGAGGGCCAGGTCGATTACATCAATGCATCTCCCATCGTGCTTCGATCTCCCCTAGACCCCGAAGGCAAGCCGGCTCATCGCTATATCGCTATGCAGGGACCGAAGATAGGAACAATGGGTCATGTTTGGAGAATGGTAGTGGAGCAGCTGCATAGCCCGGCCGTTATCGTCATGCTAACCGAGACACACGAGGGTGGAATGGAGAAGTGCTACCAGTATTTTCCCCGTGATGTTGACCAAGCGCCTCTGGTCGTTGGAGATGTTGATGAATTTGGCGACGGTTTCCGAGCGCAGGTACACTGCGTTAAGGTCGAACAGCACGCCGAGGGCGCTATCGAGGTGCGACAGCTCGCCATCCACGTCGAGGGTCGCGAAGAAGTTATGACGGTGTGGCACCTTCTCTACTGCAAATGGCCCGATTTTGGCGTCCCCGCACTTGAGGATATCGACAGCTTCTTCGAGCTGATGCGCCTATCCCGAGAGAAGAACGCAAGCGAGGATAACCCTCGAATCATCCACTGCTCGGCAGGCGTGGGACGAAGCGGAACTTTTATCGCCTTAGAACATCTCATGCGAGAGATCGAGTCCGGCGATGTCGACCGCCGCAAGGAGAGCGAAGACCCAGAAGAACCAGACATCGTATACGAGACTGTGGACGCCCTCCGAGTCCAACGCAAGCAGATGGTTCAGGCCGAGTCACAGTATCTGTTCATCTATCGCGTCCTTCGCAAGCTCTGGTTGGAGAAACACGGCCTTGTTGAGCAAGACGTGGAAGACCAGGAGCCTGCAGCTAAGAGGTTGGAGGTTGATTGTGACGACCCCTTCCTTGACAATTAGGAAAAACTAACTTGACCAAGATGAAACAACCAGGCGGTACAAACGCCACACCATTTTAATGAGCAATTGCGCCGGTGTCAAGGGGAGAAACACATTAATAACCAACAATTTTCTTTCTCTCCCGACGGTTTTACTACGCACGAAAGCATACCACATCAGGGATTGGAATCGTAGGAAATCACACGGTCGCATTGGAGGTACTACTAGCATAGGGAACGGCATATCGGGCATCGCGAATTTCGGACATAATCCCATCAGTTCTAGGTTTTGGGGGACATGGCAAAGACAGGCACTAAATTCCCCGCAAAGGCCTACGGTTCGGGGGTTTGTAATCACTTGAGATACCCATTGCAATACATTTAGTGGCGTTTAATCGCCATTGCTTTTATTACTTGTTTTTGTTTTCATTTCTGTGTTCTCTAGGGACATTGCTTAGGATTTTCATTGTTGGTGAGGGTCCTTATTACCACTACCACTAATTAATCACAATTGTCTCTTCGTCTAGATAGTTCCTTCGTTGACTACTCGATTATCTTGGAAGCATGAACGGCGTCATGAGTCTTGGAAGCCATCGCACTCTGTCGCGGGAGGGGAAGCGCAAACAGCTGCAGTTACCCCGCCATGATTGTTCGCCCTGCGTCGGGAATTAAGTGAAGGTCGATACGGTAACGTTTAGTGTTAATATTAGGCACTTCAACCTTGAGACCCTAAACTCTCTTTTTCCCTATGACGTCAAAGTTCAAAGGTTCCATGGTTATAGACCTATTAGGTAGTACCTAGTATTGTTCAAATGGTTCGTTCGTAAGAGCTTTCTTGACAAATGCATTATTCCAGGTGTCTGATTCATTTTGTCACACCCACAGATACACCAACTAAGCAGACAAATTTCCATTCAAGTGAATTTTATATCACTACCATACCTTCCAATTAAATAATGGCAAATCCACATACAAGACAGGATCTCCTAGCACTCGGCAAGAAGCTAGTGGAATCCGGCCCCGTCAAAACCCTCCCCACACCCCGGCGGGTACGGATCCTCTTCGACGGGGAGTACATCGCAGACACGACGTCCGCGCTATACGTCTGGGAGCACCAGTACTACCCATACTTCTACGTGCCGCGGAGCTCCATCAAAGCCAGCCTCCGGCTCCTCCACCCGCAGTCCCCATCCCCGTTCTGGACGGCCAGGATATCCGGTTCAACACGTGCCACGGACCGCGTCCTAGTCTTCGGAGAGGATATCGGAGCGCACGCGAAGATCCTGGAGAATATGGTGCGTGTTGAGTTTGGCGCCGCGGACGCGTGGTTCGAGGAGGACACGCCGATTTACGTACACCCAAAGGACCCGTTCCGGCGCGTTGACGTGCTGCACTCGCTCCGCGCGCTCGAGATCCGCGTTGCGGGGCAGCTCGTCGCGAAGACCTCTTCCTCGTACCATTTACACGAAACCGGGCTTCCGTGTCGGTATTACGTCCCCGCCACATCCGTAGACCGGAGTTTGCTACGGGAGAGCGAGACTACGACCGCGTGTCCGTATAAGGGGACTGCGAATTACTATACGGTTGAGCTTACGGAGCGAGGGTTGGAGAAGTCGCGGTTTGAGGATTTGGTGTGGTATTATAGGACCCCGACTTTGGAGTGCGCGAATATTGCGGGGTGTATGTGTTTTTATCACGAGAAGGATGGCGTTGAGATTACGCTTGATGGAGAGGTTCTGGAGAAGCCGAAGACGCCTTGGTCTTGAGGATACCTTCGTATCAGTACCGTACAAGGAAAATTCAGTAATCGAAGTGATTTCGGGAATTAGAAAAGTTTTTTATTGGACTGGGGGTGTACCTCGTACAAGAATTTGGATATATCCGGGCTGCCGGGTAAGATATCGACACCCTTCTATGTGGGTTGCACTTCCTCTCGACGTAACCCCCTATCTTCCGGGATCATCCGCACACTGCCCCTGACTAAGCTATCCCGAAAACCTAAATTTGACTTCAAATCCTACGGAGTACATCGGTTCCATCGATGTTACAATCTTGAGATAAGTATCTGCGAGTAATCGCGTGGCTAAGGATCTACCTATGTAACCCTGTGGGCCGGTATGTGCCAAGTATCAGGAAGGGTGAGGGTTGAACGAAGATAGTGGGACGTGACATGTGATGATCCAATGAATATCGGGCACGCCCACACAAAAAGATGACATGTATAGTTCCTTGATTGGATTGTTAGATATTGAATTTAGACTTAGGTATGATTCGTGTTCGTGATAAAAAACATGAAGCGTTGCGTATATATTATAACTGCGAAAAATCACCGCGACCCAGCCACCCCCCTTGAATGCTCTCGGCCAAAGACCCTAGTAGGACTTTGTATGATAGTCCAGTGTAGACGGATTAGTCTACTGGTTATTATAGATGCTGACTGTTACTCTGTGACAACAACGACATTTGCAACCACAATGTCCTCCGCATGAATTGTAGCCACCGCAGAGGCCAGCACAGCGACCTCCACACCTGGGTCGGCAACGGTCACAACATCCACCGTGCGGGTATTGACTGCCTCGGCTGCCTCTGCTACCTCTGCTTCCTCGTCTCCCCCTCGGGCCAACAGCCCCGGTAGGACCATCACGGCTAGATATCGTTAATAATATGGCTAGGATTAGCACGTGGAATTGGAGGACTAACCCGCGCGGTCCTTGCGGTCCTTGTTCGCCATCAAAGCTATGAGAAGGTGAGTAAAAGAAATTCAAAGATCGGAAGGGTAGATTACCCTCGTAGGCCTTCAGGCCCTTCAGGCCCTTCAGGCCCTTCAGGGCCTTGAAGCCCATCGTGACTAGCTACCGTCAATAAAGAGATCACGGTTAATTCCCTTCGATTGTGGTACTAACCCGCGTGGCCCTTGTGGGCCCATCACTCCGTCTTGACTGTGATAAAATAAGTTAAGGATAATATACGCCAACTTAGGAGATGATTCTTACCCAGATGGACCCATGGGACCCCTAGGGCCTTCGGGTCCTGTGGGCCCCGAAGGCCCGGAACCTCCTGTGGCTCCCCTGGCTCCCGCGGCTCCCGTTGACCCTTGGGGCCCTTCAGGACTATAAAAGAGTCAATAAAATACCCCGGTAAATTTCTTGAGGGATTGGACTAACCCCCTGTCGCCTTTGTCGCCTTTGTCGCCTTTAGGACCAACAGGACTACGAAAGTCAGTAAACGCAACCAAGGTCTGAGAAGGACTCTTACCCAGTTGGACCAGCTTTGCTATTCATAACAAGTCAACAAAAAGCTACATCCAGGCTCCAGTATTGAATACTTACCCCTCGTCGCCTTTATCTCCGGGAGGACTATTTGAAAATTAATGAACTAGGAAACCAATGAATGATTTCAGAGACTATACCCTTGTAAACCCTCAAGACCTTGTATACCTGGAATGCCCTGGAAACCCTGAGGACCCCGAGGACCCTCGAGTCCATCACGGCCGTCACGACCATCACGACCGTCGCGACTACGTAGACGTCAACATCATGAGGTATATATACTTATTACACGAAGCAACAAACTTACGGGGGTCTGCCTTGGCATCTATTACAACTGAGTCAAGGTTAACTATAGAATCAAGGAACATTCTAAGAGGATGGAATACCTACCTAGGTTTCCCTTCTGGACACTTTCCACTATTCAATCGGGATCAGCACACTGGCCTGATGTGATTATATAATATGTATACTAACCATGGCCCGCATCCAGTGAAGGGAGGACTTGCTAGAAGTCAGTGAAGCCCGATAGTGAATTCGAGGGGGGGAATACCATGAGGGTCCAGGGTGTCCCGGAGGACTACCTAGAGGTTAGTAAGAGGCAAATTTGTGTTTTGAGAGGACGACCTCACCCTTGGTCCCCCTTCTCACTATTTGCAAGTTAATAAAATTGTAGTTAATGAGTTCGGAAAATATTGCTTACCCCTTCTCTCCCCGTGAACCTGTTGCCCCCATCCCTGTCGGGCCTTGTTCTCCTTTCTCCCCAGGTGGTCCTCGATCTCCTTTCTCTCCCGGTGGTCCGGTTGCTCCCATCCCTGTCGGGCCTTGATCACCTTTCTCTCCAGGTGGTCCTTGGTCGCCTTTCTCCCCCGGTGGTCCGGTCGCTCCAATCCCATTCTGCCCTTGATCTCCTTTCTCCCCACGTGGTCCTTGTGCTCCATCGACCCCGTCCCGTCCAGGGGCTTGTAGAAAAAGACGTTAATAGAACAATAATATAGTAGAGTAAAACATCAAAGATATTTCTTCGACGTAGAGGAATATGAAATATTGGGGAAATGTGAAGCACAGTAGATTGAAGAAAAGTGTATCTTACGACCCCGTGGTCCAACTGGCCCCTACAAGAAAAATTAATTAGACTGCCGATTGAGATATGCCTCTGAATAGGTATTTACCTGAACAGTGATGACGGAAGGGCAACAAAGCCCGCGGCGATGGGAATGGTGGGCCGCTGGTACAGGCTGTACGCCAGGCGACGGTGGTGGTCCTGGAGCTACGATCGTCTCCGAGCACGGAGGGTATGTTTTGCGACATTTTTTCGGTCGACTAGGTTTTCCCCGGCAGCAGAACCACCAGCAGAGGATAAGGAGAAGAACAGCAATACCAAATGTTACACCGAATATGATCAATGCCGTGTTGGCAGAATCGCCACTTGAGGATGCGGGGGGCGGTGCGGACGTCGTAGTCGAGGCTTCCACGGTTGCAGCAACCGGCTCACAGCAGTCCGTGTTGCCAAGGGCGACGAGCGTGACGCACGTACTCCCATTTTCCGTTATTGTGAGAGTCATATAATCGTCTCTCACCTCGAGCCCTCCATTTGGCAATCTCGAAGGCAATTCGGCGGGAGGGGAAATGGAGGGCTCCCCATCGGATGTTGGCTGGGGAAACGGCTCGATCGAGCGGGTAGGGGCCGAGCGGGCAGGACGGGTAGAATTAACGAATAGAGTAGATATAACGGCCATAATGGTCAATGCGGTCAAGCAGTCAAAGAAATCGAAGCACTGGATATTCTCTCTAGAGGAATAGCATCTGTCCTCAGCATCTCTTCTTTCACGAGCCTGCTAGAATTGCTGGAAAATATCTCAAATTGACAGAAAGGCTAGGGAATGACGCTGCTGCCCGATTACTCGCTGTCTGCACTCTGTCCCAACTCCGAACCCATCTCCCGAATAGCCTCCTCAAGGTACCCCATGTCAATAGCAGGAAAATATAACAAGCTGTATCTGCAGGTCAGAAGCCACGGTCCCAATTCTAGACACGGCATCTTTATCAAGGCCGTCATCGCCGAAGAAGGCTCTGGACGAAGCGAGCCAACCGCTGCGGTGGCAGAGCGACCGTGATAATGCGAGAGGTCGCTATCCGGCAGGGTGGGTGTCCGTAAGGGGCAGTCGAATACATAGTAGCAATTGAGGCGTTCAGATTGCCGCATCGTTGGTAGAAAGTCTACTTGCATAATAGGACTATCAGGCCTCGAATCATGTGTAGACCCGATCTGTCAAAGGGTGGTCGCATACAGAATAAAATGCGCATCACTTTTCTCGTCTTTGTTTTGCTGGTGGACTCACGGATTTGGAGGTGTTCCGTGACTGGTCGACGAGCCTCGTTTGAGTCGCACAGGAAACCGGTGGTAGGTAACAATGCCATGGTCTGGGGCGCTACAGATTGCGTGGCAGGCTAGTATGTGCGAGATCAAGCCCGTTTCCCGGCTACTATGCACACAGCCGTCATACATCAAACCGGCCAGAATCGCATTATGACCGATGACAACTCAACTTGCAAACGCCTGAATAAGAACACCGGGCGATCTTATCTTTCTAGGTCGTAAGTTGCGTTTGCTCCAACCTGCATAATAAGCGTGATTAAGCATGTTTCATTAAGTACTTTACAGGAGCTGAAAGTGAGAGGGAGGGACGCAAGCAGCTGGCCGAAAGTGCATTCTTGTTTCCACGTATGATGAGAAATGTAGAAATTCGACATATTAAAATGGGTCGGGATGCCGGGTTTTGGGGTCTGAAATTGACTGTCATTTTTGACTGCCGGATTCTATCCCTATAAGGCTTGTGGCGTATTTGCCACATTCTGCATGAAACCAACAGCAATCGCTCCAGGTGAGCGGACTTTTACTTCTTGATGCTATGTGGCGAGTTAGCCTCCGGATGAATCTCATTTTCTTTGCAGCAGGGAGTGAGGTAAATGTTCAATCGGAACCGCTTGCCTATAAAATCATAAAATATTGAACCGAGGTGGGAACACCACAGCGCTGTTAAGCCACCACAGTTCTTCTTCGCAAACAGGCAGGGTGAAGTTTCCCCGGTTGTAATAGTCCCCATGTAATCGTGGCCAAGGCGAACTCATATCATTAGCTAGGAAGAATTGTCGTTCCTCATCATGGTCTGGCCCATTAGCCCTTAGGAATGCCTCACCAACGTCCATATATTCAGGTATTTTCTTAGATTCTTCATTTTTCGCGCGGAGTTTTGATATCCTACCGCGAGCGAGCCTCCTCTTGGTAGCATTGAATTGTTTCCAGAGCTTAGAGCGCTCCGAAAAAATGTAATCAGCTTTCTCCAATGTGCACGTGTGCACAAGGTGTACGCGTGGCACATCCCATTGATGCGTCAACCCGTTGCCATTGTTAGACATCACCGTCTGGAGGTAATTGTGAAGGGAATTTCGAAATCGATTTATTGCATAGTCAAAATAAGGGAACCGACTTAGATTAGTACCCGGCCCGTTACGTTTCTTAAAAAATTTTATGCGGTGATATATGGCGTGAGAAGAATAGTCCTCATAGCGGCGTGACAACAAAGGCATGAAATCGAGCTCGTCTACAGGTATACATATATGATGGTCTCTAGGGTTAATGGGCTCATCAGTATTGTATACCACGTCGTCGGGATCCCATACGACAAAAAATAGATCTTTTAAGTTGGGAACTAATCTCATCATCCTTGAGGTATCGGAGATAATCCAATCTCCATTTCTAGCCACGGTTTCGAAACCATTTTTAATAGCTAACCTCTTAACGCGCAGTAGATCTATAGGGCGAAATAAGCCGATGTCCCACCCCTCATTTACAAGGACATTCGGCAACGCGGATGAGACGAATCGAATAGAAAGGATGTCTCGTTCGAAGTGGAACCAGGTGTGTGGTTCGTCCGTACGGGTGCCGAACGCCAATTGGTACCCATATTTCTTAAGCATTTCGCGAGACTCGGAACAGACGTGTAAGAAGGGCGGGATTGGGGCTGGGCTATAGAGAGAGGCATCCCGGGTCATTGCCCATGCCGTATCAGGGTGACTTGCAAGCCAGGTTGAGGGAATTTCCGGCGTATCGTCTGTAGGAATCCACGGCTGGTAGCGGCCCTTTGTGGAAGTGAAGCCGTAGGCTTCCAGAGGTAGCTGATTATGTGAGCGTAATTTCGAGGTAATGCAAGGCCTCCAATTATCGGCGAAGTATGCGAGATCAGGATGCAGCCGGAATTGAATCAGGGTAGTTCGACATGTTTCTGTAAATTTCTCAAGTCTCTCATACCAGGCTTCTGAATAAGCGCCGACTTCTTGCACATTCACAACTCGGGGCGGTGTAGCCAGGATATAAATTTCCCGTCGAAGTTCCGGTGGGAGGAGATTGAATAGGTGGAACTTTGCTTCATTCTGGGGAGTAGGACTTGGCTGATGAGTAATAGGTACGGCACGATCCATTCTGCGGGAGTTGAGCAAAGTCGTAGATTATACCTGATTTCCGTGAACGAGGAGGCTTCGTGTTTTTCCGTCTGTTAATTAACGGTGAAATTTTTTGAAGGTCCGCCATGCACAGATCAGTAACCCAGTAACCAGTCAGCTCATTTCAGCTATGCGAGACCTGAGCTGACCCTGACACTGACCCCACCTATTACATTGGCGAATCAAGCACGATGAGTTAAGCAGTGGTGTTTTGAGATGGAACAGGTTAAACAACATAAAATTATTAAGAATTACTTATTAAAATTAAACTTTGTTTTAAAGTGCAGTTAAAGTTTTAAAGTTATACACTTCTGCATCAATGGCGAAGCCTTTACGTCATTTTGGTTGCTTGGGTCACTTTAGTGCATTTTAATCGGGTCGCGCCGTGCCGCGCTACGCTGAAACATGCCTCGCTAGGTACATCCCTAGGGAATTTAGGGAATTTAGTCAAGCACTCGGGACCTCTTGCGTTGACAACGAGGCTCTACCCCTTTTTAACCCCATTCAATTCACTCATCTACTTCTGCTAGTAGGTAACAAGCAAACATCACACATCAAATATCATGCTAACATACCCATTGAAGTGTCCAGGTGGGCGCACATATTAAACAAGACAACCTTTGAGCAAAATATTCTCCTCCGGTGCCTCAACCGGAGTCCGACCCCAAACCATCGTCTCCCCGCCCCCTCCACTATTCGCTTTCTGTGCATTCCTAGACTTTCTAACAGCCGCAGCGCCTCGTTGGAGCATTTCATCTTGATAAAGACCTAAACTTGAATTGATTTCGCCAGACTTGTTTAGATCAAGCCGCCCGAGTGCCTTTGCGAGATTGAGGGCATCACGAATAGCATGTACCCCGCCCTCACCACGAACTTCGATTCAAAGTCAGTACTAGCACCGTTTTGAGTATAGAATAAAGGAATTCTAAGTTGAGAATATTTAAACCTACAAGGACTCATCGCATGTGCGGCATCGCCTAGGAGTGTGATCCTACCCGTTGGCAATTCATCAATCTCGATGTCGCGGAATATCATGTGGTGTTGCAATATCCCGCTTGTAGGTGTTTCTCTGATGATTTCTGTAAACTTGGGGTCCAATGGACTAGTCGACTTGAGAGCATGCTCTAATTTTTCCGTCTGTGATGCCGAACGGAGCCAATGGTCGTCTTTGCCGGCGTTTTCGTCTTTCTGTGTGACGTACCAGTAGTACTGGCCGGAAGTTCCATCTGGGCTCACTTCGCTCAACCCCACAAAGAGGAAATATGACGTATCTACTGCGCTTTTTACATAGCAGCTGTGCCCGAGAGAGAGCTGGCGCTCGAAGCATTCTCCTGACAAGATGGTTTCTCCGATGATCATCGTCGCTGGTACGGTCTTGAGCGTGTCTTTGTTTGGACGCTGCAGGAGGTATTCGCGTACTTCAGTATGTAAGCTAAGACCAATGTATTCGAACAGTTCTTCTGCTAACTGGCAGAAGTCCCTAAACGTGGTTCAGAAGGTAGGGGCCTAAATGGGATGGATAGAATCAGAAAGACCAACTTACAGATACTATTCACTCCATCGGCACCGACAAGGATATCACCGGTAGCTTTGGTACCGTCTTCGAACTGCACTTGAATTCCTTCGCCGAACCCTTCTACCACTCTGGTAAGTCGTTTGCCCCATTGGACAGGGATTTGGTTGAGAAGCCAATTTCTGAGACGCAACCGGTTCGCTCGAACAATGCGGTGTTCAGGGGTACTCTCTACCACTTGTCGCCCAAACTTAAGGTAAATCCCGATTTGTACCTTTAGATTCAGTGGTGGCAAATGGCTCACTGACTCTTCAAAGGGTGGCATATCTACTCAATAATACTGATCAGTGTACTGTAGTACCTAGAATCGAGCGGGATCCCAGTTAACATGTTCTGAGTTGTATTATGGACGAGCGTGGTGTAGCTGCTGCTATGAGGCTTGTACTAACCATTAGGCATAGAAGATTCGAACTCGTCGAGGATTCTTTATATTTCATTAATAACCTTGGAAAACTTCCACCAATTAACTGTTCCCACGCAGAGAAATGAATAATCAGACCACCTACGTGTGTATGCCGATTGCCCATCCAGAGGGCCTTGCGGTAGGACCATCATCTTTCTCAAAAACCGTACAGGGAACATTCTGTTTCCGCAAACACTGGGCCAACACAAGGCCGCCGATTCCGGCCCCTATAATTAATACATGCGGTTTAACAGAGTTATCGGCCATAGTCAATCTTAGAAGTTATGGGAGTAACTACCGTATGTGAGTGAGTGAAACCAAGTATCGAGGGAGAAGCTAATATTTATCTACCTCGCAACGATGGCTCGAGGCGCCTAATCAAAGCGCAGTGCCGTAGGCACGAGGAAGCGCCATAAAGCCAGTGCTAGCACTTCACAAATGGGCTATTCGGATATCCTCCTACATTCGGCATCGTCGGATTTAGTCGTCGAATTACGACCACGACTACCATTACAACATTACAACTGACTAATATACGCCGAAATAGCGAGAACCGCGAGGAGGGGAAATTGTACGGGGATATCAAAACACGAAAGGCCGAATGATAACCAATCGTGTATCATGCAATGCTATACGTTCGTCCTTAAATCCTCTTTCTTCGGCTTCGTAGTTTTAGCCATGCCGTCAAAAGTTTACTCCTGTTATCCTAGGTACCTGAGTAGCCAATTATATATTGTTGTGGCTCAATGGGATATCAAGAGGATTGACTTGGCAACGTACCTAGGTCCTAGGTGCTTATATCATGGTTCAGATTATGTGCCATCGACCCAATCATTCATTATTGCTAATAGCAAGACATAGAATCCAAAATAGCTATCACTTCGCGCGACGCCCATTATAATATAGATCGTCGCAACTCTGTTTATCCGCTTGGTAACATTGACATGCCTAGAAATATTGCCAAAAGCACATTACAGAGGTACCTCCATGGTCCATCTATACTATTAGGTAAATAGTAGGCACTGCGGTGGTTTCTACATACTGTGTAATACGATCGGTCACAGATCTAAAGATCCTACGAATCCCGGTAATCCCTACCTACTAGGTAGGTAAGCTAGCTCATCTGCATATGCCCTGTACGCCTTCCCAAGCCAATTGTAACACGCAAGAGTGTGATGTGGCTGATAAGTCATGAACTAAGTATGGGATACTCATGCGCAACTTCCAAAAATCCCAGGATAGAGATAGCAATATGCAAGCTCGCTATAATTATACTAAGCGCAGTCTCAGGACCTACGCTTGGTATATTGAAAATTCAGCAGTGCGGAGTTAATAACGTCGTGGATCAGGTATCCAGATAGTAAATGCACTTTTGTCTATCTTCCTCGTATCGTGTGCCTAGCCGATCAGACACCTAGACTTTCATTCGAGGACTAATTGCCACAGTGTAGGTGGCTGAGCCAGAGGTAGACACGGTCGTAAGCCGTCCGGAGTTCAACAAGTTTCTCGGCAGCTTCACGGGAATCGACATGCATGATAGCCAAACCACGTGCGAAGTCTTTATAACGGAGCGCATTCCCTAAGCGTTGGTGAGACAGACGTTTTGAGTTGAGGATAAAGCTTAGGGACTTTGCCTACCTAATGGGTACTTATACACGGGGTTAACATGAGGAGATCACCAAAGACACTAGTGATATACTGCTACTTTCGTACTGGTAGAAAGATACTCTGGGATTTCAATAAACCTATCATAGTAAAATCCTCTAATGATGATGCCCTCATCAAAAATCCAAATCTCAGCCAAGAATTTACCCGGAACCTCGGAGTTAAGGTTTTGGACGGCACGATTGGCTGCCCAGGCGAGACATATCGTGAACAGGTGAACTGGGGTTTACTTGGCGAAGGCGCCCAACGGACTCGCTTACTTCAAGCCGTGGCGTCTTTCCAGAGCAGAATTGGGGATTCCGGGATACCTTTGCGGTATTTCCTTTTTTCTCACCCGGAAAAAGCTCCGCGTTTCTAAACCTCATCGAGAACAAACTTCACGGGACTATATCACATAGCATCGTCCCAAATCGTCGCCGCTATGCCGCACTAAGTCTGAAATCGAAAACGTGGATTTCTTCTTAACCAGCCAAGTACAGAACATTAACGCGTATCTCTTGTTGCGCATCATCTTGATAGATGATCTCTTCTAAGCCCCTCAGCTGTCGGTCTCATATTCAACGATAGATGGACCTGCCTGCATCATCTGCGCCTAAGGCCATTCATACCGGAAGGAACTACTTCAATGCATCAATGGTGGAAATGGAATGTCCGATTATATTACTACTGATTCAGTACAATTCAAGTTGCATTTCCTAGACAAGCCCACACAATATCGTCAGCCGAAACATGCAGGCTCAGACATCCGCAATCTCGCGGTCAGTCTCAGGGCCAAACTGAAACAGCAATTCTTTCAACACCAATCTCTTGATATCTTACGGCTAAGACACAGATAGAAGACATTAAAATAAAGGTATGTTCATATATACCAACCAATCGCGACTATAATCCTCAAAATAACAACAGGTTGATAATTGAAACAGAGTACAATTAGTACTAAAATGGGGCTGAACCCTAGCTAGGTACCTACCTACAAAGAACTAAATGGCAAAACTTTTCCACCAGATATACAGTCCCAACTATACTCTACGAAGTTCCTAGATTCTGAGAAATGCGTTCCATTCAGTGACGGCCGCGAGGTTTCCCCCCATCGTAAAGTATTCGCTTGCTGCTTAAGTCAGACCCGACCCAGGATAACCCGGGCCTCTCGCTACCCCTAGGCCTACCTGCGTTTCCTGAATGCCCCGAGTTGCTATGGCGTCCGGAGCGCGCAGAATACTGGGAGGCCGACTCGTCGGGACAAATAGATCCTCCCCTCGAGATTCTACTAGCCACGCTGCCACTAGCCATGCTGCCACTAGCCATGCTGCCACTAGCCACGCTAGGTGTGTATGGAGAGATAAACAGGGGGTGATATGGTGTGCTCCGACGAAGTTCTTCCTCTTCTGAGAGGTAATGGTATCTCGGTCCAGGCGATTGGGGTCCAGCTGTTGGCCCAGCAGGACCGCTAAACGAGTGTACTGATACTTGTTCTCCGAAGTGCGAGCCCCCAGAACCAAACTGGCTACTGTAATTTGCTGATGGGATAGGAGGTGGAAGCATTGCATTCGGTTGGTAGGGTGCCGCGGCGCCGCTTTGGCGTTGACTACTGCTTGAGCTGCTTGACCCTTTGCGGCCGGAACGGTGACCCGGGTCATACACGACTACTGCCTTCGAGCCTTTACGACGTTCCATGTACATATGCTTCGATTTGTCGCCCGACTTGTCTTTCTTGCGGTTGCTGCTCTTTGTGCCTGAGCTCAAGTAGCTACTGCCGCCGCTCATCATGTCTCCGGGTTGTGCTAAATCGATATTATCAGTTCAAAAGTTGTAGAAGCTTTGTACATTTATATTATATAGCTTACCCATTGTCAAAGACTTCTTTGTAGTATGATATTTGCAGTCGGAATCTACAAATAGAAATATTTCATTGGAGGAGAAAATATGATATGTAATTTATTGTTCTTATAGAACATTAGAAATTTCTGAAAGGTATCCAGTCAGGATACAAGAATAAACGTGTGAGCAGTCATCACAAACAATGCCAACAAGACCGTGATTCAGCATTAGATCTACTCTTAGCTTTTGCAGAGTTTCTGTGATGGATGTTGGGGCTAACCTATTTTTACACGGATTACGGATGAAAGCCTTTATAAAAACTATGAATAACTGCACAGAATTCGTACAGTAGGTAGTGTTTAGAGACCTTTCAAGTAGGCAATGTTTAAGCAATACTTCCAGGTGGCTAAGGACTCATTTGCTATCTAATGTCTAAACAAAGACCTATAAAGCCTCCCCTTACTAGCGGAACCAAGTTTTTTAGAGACGGTGGTGATTTAAGTCAGCTCACAGATATCAAATATCTATGGTTTCCCAACCTTTATTAGGAGCTCAATCTGCACTTTGGCAATCATTGATTATATCATGAACCATTTCACAAATATCATTTACGAGTAAGTAGAACAGATGGGCATATTTCACGCAAACGCAATTTTCACTGGGCAACCTTTGGGTATTATAGAGCTTGGCTAATCTATGACCCGCCCCATAGGTCCTTTTGACATGGACCTGCGATCCTCAACTCCATAACCATGCAAAATACAACATAGATGCTATTGCCGAACGCCAAATAAAGCTTTACTCGACATCCATTATGTACAAATATTTTATGACGTAGCAGTTTTACTTCTTGAAGGTATGGCTTTTCCCAGTCTTCTCTCCATGCATTTTCCTTGCGGGCTTCGGTCCTTGAGCTGTTATTCCGTAGGGGTTGAATTTGGGTGCTTGGGAGGTACTGTTGCTTGCTCTGGAGGCATTCAGGACCGACTTGGCCTTGCTGTAGTCGAAAGGCGCTTCGCTCGCATCTTCATTTTTACCAGTTCCCGAGGCTTGAGCTGCGCCGGCGGCTGCTTCCTCTTTGGCGCGCTTAGCCAGCTTCTTGGCTCGACGTTCCTCCCTGCGGGCTCGTTTACGAGATTTCTTCTCTTTTCGCTTTTCTTCGTCGCTGTCATCTGTGTCGGGAACCGCTATTTCCTCGGCACCAAGAGACCCGCTTCGACTCGGTTCTGGCTTGGATGGCGTGTCAACTTCGCCTGATTCCGACTCTGACTCTATCGTTTTCGCTTTACGCTTCAACCCAGCTTTGAGAGTGAATTCGTCATCAACCGGAGGTGCAACCTTAGCTGGCTGTTCGAACGAGATAACGTCTTCCTCTTCCGTCACTGGTCTTTGCGGTCGCGTGACTACCTCCTCTAATAGTTTGCCTGACTTGACAAACTTGGCCCAAGGCAGCTCAAACTGCGCGATTCTCGAAGACTTGATAGTTAAGGGTTTCTCCCAACGACTGCTCATTGGAATATTGCCCCATAACTTGGAAGTTTGTGAAACAAGGTCTTGAGTTCCTAGGACTTCTGGTGCATCGTCGCTCTTGAGCTGAGGGAAGACCGACTTTGTAACTTCGCCGATGCCTATTGTGGATGTTACATTGTTGCCACGAATGACATCAAGAACAGAAGGTCCTGTTGCTCCGTCCGCTTTGGCTTTGTTAATGATTTTGGACAAATTGAAGGCCTCTCGCTTCGTAATGGGTGGCGCGGAGGCGTCGAGAAGGCTATGCAGAGCCTTCGGGTCCGGAGGCATACGCCTAGCTATGTTAAAGAGCGTTGACATGTTCATGACGTAAACTGTACTTTCGTCTTCACGACGAGCTACTTCATCTCGCCACTGGTGCACAGCTCGAAACACAGAAAATTGCTCTTTCGAGTACTTTCCAGCAGAGTATCTAATGAGCTGGTTATACCAACCAGAGGGGCCCTGGCCACCTTCTGCATCGTAAGTGAAGGTCTCATGCCGTCTTAGGGAGGTATCTTTCGATTTATTTAGCACTTGTTGAACTAAATCCTGTCCTGAGGGCTGCTGTAATAACTCATTGCGCATCATATCATAGATGTAGAGTAAGTAGTGTGTGTCTGAGCGTGCATAGTAAAACATCTCATCTGGTATTGGCCTATTGCCTCGTTAGTAAGCATCGGGCTTGCATTATGGTGATGTTGCCATACCGTATTCTCCAATCAGCCAGCTGGTACTTCTTATCTGCGTCGAAATCAACGAACTTTTTGAGTAAGTAGGCGAGACCTCTGCTAGGATATTGTAACGCCACGGCCGCCTCGAACGTGTCGAACAGCCCGACAATATAAATACCGCAATCTCGTTGTAGCCAGACGATATCCATATAGGCGCCATGAAGTACCTATACAAATTAGTTGTTTAAGCAATGGAAAGTAGATGATTGGTTTGGACTGGACCAACCTTGACTATCTTGGGATCTGCGAAGACTTCGTTTAGAACCTCCAGCTTGCGACGCCATGGTTGAAGAGTGTCAACAATCCAATCCTTTTCACGAGTACTGATTTGCATTAGTGACAATAAGCCGGTGTAAGTCCTGAAGTCGTGATGCTCTGTATCGATGGCAATTTCGGTAGCCGTCTTCAGCTCTTCAAGCATGTCCAATACGCCCTCGAAGGTATCGACAAATGTAGCCGTGGTTGTTTCGACGGGTTGGTACTTGATAGGCTCTTTGGCTTGGAAGACGGTCTTCGGGTATTCAAGATAGCGAATTTCAGCATCATAGGGGTGTTGATACCTAGATATACTGTTAGCTTACCGTATGGACCCTGAAATCCATCTATGTTTCGGTTCCTCTGGGTTAGGACGAACGCGACTTGGAGGGAATTGACTATCTGCGGAGTAAATAGTGATGAAAGGATGTGATCATACTGGATGTACTGGTTTTCGTCGCGGAAAGTTTGCAAACTCTCTTCGAGAGGAACGAGGGCATGCGGCTTAGTAGTGAGTATTGGTTTCCAAGGAGAAGTGCTGGAATTATCTGGCTTGACTTCAAACGAGTCTTGGGGTTTGGCAATATCGGCGCGGCGCATGGAATTTTCTAGTCGGAATTTCTTAGATGAAGGGCCCGGTTGGTCGGTCGGTGCGGATTTCCGCTTGATAACACCAGTATATTCATCTAAACAAGTGTCGGCTTTCTCTAGTAATGTATCAACCACATCAACGATGCGCGACCAGTGAACGTCGATCTCGTCGCCATCTTCGATAGTCGGAGGTTTGATATCTGTAGATTTAGTAGCAGATTTGAGAAGCGACGATGTTAAGGCTAGTAGGCGACCGGATGTATCGTCGAGTTGCTCTTCAACTTCGGGATTGCTCGTTCGTTGGAAACTGACGTCCTCGGCGGCGATCTGATTTGCGAGTCTAGTAGTTGCGACCAGAGCAGATTGGATTTTCTCCTGTATGGACTTAAAGTCCTGAGAGGAACCCATGTTGACTGATCATCAGCCGAGAATAACGCGACAACAACAAAGTTGATGATGATTTTGGGAGTATTGAGGAATGAATGCGCTGGACTGAGCTCGAAAAAAATCAAGCACAGGCTTAAAGATCTTATCGATAGTGAGGATGGACCCGTGCGCTGCAGGTGCTGCCAGTGCTGCCAGTGGGTTTGGATTCTGGAAGCAGCACCTGGCATCCCCTGTATCGTCACGTTGGATGTGGATACCCCACCTGTAGAATTAGCGGCAATACACCTATAAAGACTTTAATCACTCTCTTTTATTGGCTGGACTGAGCTGCACCCATCTACGAACTACTCATTATTTTCATCTTCCATTTATAAACTAGGTGATATTCAAGGTTCCTTCACTTGGAATTCTTAGAAATACTCATATTCAGATGTTATAAAGAGCTCCAGGCTGGATTTAGTAACATGTCCGCTTCCCTTGCACCGGAGTGCAATGAGGTGAAAGAGTAAGTTAAGTTGATTGAGATTCCACACCATTCATCGCTTGAGAGGGTCTCATGAAAAAGCTAACTAGCATTCAATAGACGGTACGATGCCTGTTTTCTTAAGTGGTATAGCGAGAGTATGTTTCACTTTGTTTTTCCTTTTTTCTTCATTCGGTCTCACATTCATTTAGAATACCTTCGAGGCAATGGGAAAGCAGACGACAACGAATGTTCTAAGCTCTTTAAAGATTACCAGAAATGTCTTCAGGTAGGCAGGCACTCAACACGCGTACTCGATCCGACGGGAATCTTTCTTCATAACCTTAGAAGACATGGTTTTGCCACTAACAGCAGATTCATCCCATAGGTCGCCCTGAAAGAACGGGGCATAGACAAACTCCTAGATGAAGCACGCAAGGATACTAAAGAGAGCGACGCCCTCCATATGAAAAGAAAGTAACATTCATCGAGGGCGAAGATCAAGACCCATCGACCAGCCGTGCCGCAGAAGGTGCCGAAATTCCGAATCACACCAATCGACGTAGAATTGAACTAGGTCAGATTTTATCTAGAACCTTGGAAGTCTGGGCGGTCTGCAGATACCCAGATACCCAGATACCCAGATACCCAGATACCCAGATACCCAGATACCTGGGTAGGTAGATACCCGCGAACAGTGAGGCGTAAAAATGATCTTGGCTAATGTCATCGCCCTGATCAACCCCGCATGGTTACCATTTGGTGGGATTTTTGTCTTGAGCTGTGTGTCTGAGTCGTGGAAGCTTAGCTCAGCCTTACCGCACGATGTTGCTTGCCGCAGATGAGAATGGCGATCTTTCACAGAAGAAGATGGGGATGTGAAGTGAAGATGCAGGACTCGTCCAATGCAAGTGTTACACCTTAGCGGATTATTGGATTATTGTAGCCTAATAGAATTAGGAATTGGGAAGAGCTCGTATTCATTACCCTGGGCTACCTGGGCTACCCTACTCAGCTCCTACCATTTACATGTATATAAGTGTATAAAATCCCCCAGATTACCTCATGAATAATTGCCTGCATAGCTAAGCTTCTTACCTCAACTTGCGCTTCAATCGGAATGTCCAAAACACCACAATTTGACTTGGCTAAGTATTATTTCATTGTTCCTGAGAGTATTTTTTTTTTCTTCCATGGTGGCTTGTTCAGTCAGAGCGATCAAGAACTTTTGTTGTATTATAACTTTTCTGCCTATTGAAGGAAATAAAGTTAAGACAATTTATATCTTTCAATTGTTCCTGATCTTATTAACCATGCACCAACCACAACGGTCAGTAGAACTCAAGAGGATTGAAACTTCCTTCTTCATATTGAAGGTAAAAATATGAGGCGCAAATGAAAAGCTTCAGCAGAAGCTGCCCTGGCGGCGGAGGTATGTTTTCTCTAGCGGTTTCTTTAGCGGCGCCGATTAGCAAATCAGCAAATCAGAAGCTCTCAGCGTTACACCACCTGCGCGCGCTCGACGCCGGGGTCATGGATCCCGCTATTTAAAACTCAATCGCCCTTTAACGATTTTAGGAATCCACGTATATCGATTATCGATAAACTAAAATGTGTACACGCAATACCGCAATGCAACTCTGCAAGTCCAACCCAGAACAGAACTGCAAGGGGCAGCAACAAACAACCTTAACGTTAACGCCCACTTCCAAGCTTCGACTTCGATTTTAACCTCGACTTTTTATCTATTCTTATTTCCTTCCAAGTTTCCGAGTCTTCGCACAAGCTACACCATTCCACCTTCTACCTTCTACCTTCTCCCTCATCAATCCTCGAACTCCGTCGCTCGTTACGTCTGTTGAACATTACACGACACTTAGACCATACCCAATACAAACCAAACAACTCGATTCCTCGACGCTTTTCGAAAAGCCTCGTGCGACAACAATTGCGAGACTGGCGCGGTCCTTGCAATTCTTGTCGCTGCCATCCCATCTTTTCGAATCGAACGAGGGTCATCGATCGCACGAAGATATCATCGCCTTGCGAAAAGGAGGAGAGTGAGTGTAGGCGATGCGACTCGAAAGAGCATAGTTACCGATCTCCTACATGCACCCATTTTCCATACTCACCCTCGCGATCTTCGTAGCTGGCTACACTACCGCTCGATGGGACCTAGTTACTCGCCTCTACGAATTGACAATCTTCGCTTGGGATAAGGGTGTTATTGTGAGCACATTCCTGTCCCCTTCGATTGTTCCAACATGTAGTATATTATATGGATGATATATATGTGTCATATGTCACGAGCCACAATATGTATAGACTTCATGATAAAAAGCCATAAGAAGATAAAGGTAGCCAGGGAACATGTCTAACTCCTCTGTAGCTTCGCGCCGGCCAAGGATTCGCTTTGCTAAGTCTTGCCTTCTTCATAATATTCATACCTGTACAACACATCGCTGGAGTCGAGGCCGACTTGGTAATACACGAACCCCCCTATCAACCAAGACAACCCTTACTAACTAGCATCACCTAGCATCCGCGATCGCCTAGTCTTGGAATATCAGCTCGAGAACAACTCCGGCGCAGAGGCTCCTTCTAGGCGGAGTGCTCTGACGCTGGTCCATGGTCATGCCAGAATGCGATGGATTGATGAGGGTATTCTGGCCGATAGACATTTCCACATCTGATGCCCCAGGTGTTATTGTCGGCTGGAGAAACTCGGACCTAGATGTTGTCGTTGTAGCCGTCCTGGATCATGTCGATGTAAGCCTTTCGCTTCCCACCTTCCCTAACACGCAGTCCATTTTGACAATATCGTAGCCGAGAAATGTCGAAAGTGCCTTGAAGACGGGAATCTTATTCCGGAGTGCTCCTCATCCCGTTCCTCGAATATTTGAGCTTTGCGGACAGTCGTCGATGCGTGTTCTTGGCATTACAAATCGCATTCCCGATTTCGAGCTGGATCCTTCATGGGTACGAGCCACCATAAGGCCACCCAAACGAGTGCCTCAGATTTTCTGTCCGAAAGCGTCTAGTATACAAATTACCCTATTCGAGAGGCCAATCCCGCTCCGGATGCAATACATATCGTTAAATCCTATTGCACTTTCGCTAGCTGACAAGGAAGATCGCGCATTATATCACGCATATGATAGTTCTGAAGCCGAAGATGAAAAACAAGAACAGAAGAACAAGCAAAAGCGGCGGTTTTTAGTCGATAAACTGAATAGACATTCGGTTTCGAAGTATAGTCCATCTCAAAAAGACAAGGCGCTTGGTAGGACTGTAAATCAAATCAATTGGGCATGGGAGTTGGAACATCTGCTACAGAAAAATGTGTCACTCATCGGTACGCGCCCTAAGCGGACTCTCAGCGTATCCGAACGAGTGGTGGAGCATGCTACGAATATGAAGGACTACGTGATTCTATGGATATGGGACATGATTATTCTCTACGCATTTCCCATAATCCGCAGAATCTTCGTGCTTTTCCTCCTCGGTCATCGGATTGCCGCTGAGGCCCTATTATTGATTCTGGAGTGGAGGGCCAGGCCAAACTCGCCGGCTCTCAAAGACGTATCCGCGACAGCCCAACAAGTGGAGATTCGCCTTCAACAATTTTGTTATTGGCCTATGCAATATGTCAAACTCCGACTGCGAAAAAATGACTGGGACAGTGTCACAACTAGTCATCCGGACTATATACGTTTTTATAACAGCCTCTGGCTCGTGGCCAATGACGTTATCATGGGCATTGCCCTCGGCTCGTATATCATCGATAACGCAGACTGGGTGGCTGATACGATCAGCATGCTTCTAGGAAGATACACCATCGACGCGTTACATAGCAGCATATCGTGGCTTATGGGCTGGCCTGCCGGTCTAAAATTGAACAGCGAATTGGCGCTATTTCTGGGCGATTTGTTTCTTTGGGTTATTGATTATTGGTCAAGCTGCATCGAGACCCTGCAGCCATTGCTGCCGCATATTGTCTGGTTCATTGGCTTTTCCAGCTTTGGCGGCGCCAGCATGCCTATTGCACTTTTCTCTGATTTACTCTCGGTACTCACGATCCACATTTATTCCTTTTACCTGGCCTCGGCACGCATCTTCCATTGGCAACTCACGATCTTGCTCTCCCTTTTTCAATTATTCCGAGGCAAGAAGTATAACGTACTGCGAAACCGTGTTGACGCATGCGACTACGACCTCGACCAACTTCTTGTCGGTACCATCTTATTCACGCTTCTTTTTTTTCTGCTTCCTACTGTTGTGGTGTTTTATCTCAACTTTGCCCTTGCGCGTATGGTCATCATATCGTTCAAGGCTATTTTCGATACATTACTTTCTTGTCTCAACCACTTCCCGCTGTTCGCGTTGATGCTCAGGGCAAAGGATCCTAGGCGTCTACCGGGTAAGCATACCACCGAACCCACCTACTATTGCTCTTTATCTAACTATAATGAGGCGGCATTCGTTTTGAACTTCGTGATACCCCAAATAGACTTAGTATTAATTCCACCACCTCTCCCTCGCCTTCTCAACCTACATCAGTTATCTACCTCAAGGTTTGTGTCATCCTAATGATCATCGTGTGGAACTTGAATTGACGAGATATAGCCTATCCCTCTTACATTCGCGGCTATGTTCCGCCAATACTTTCAGATGGGTAGCCGTATTCGCAAGCATTACCTGTCGCCCCGAGTTTTATTCTGCCTAGTAACTGGCCGGTTTGTCCCACCGATTCATCGGAAAGCCCTGTATTCTCTCCAATACAGCATGCTCCCCGCGCGTAGGGCCGGTATCATGGAGATGTGGGAGGCTCTAAACTCATTACCCGCTAAGAAGCGGCCCGTGAATGTTTACCCGTACGCGTTCCCAACGACTCCGACGATTAATGGAAGGCGGCACATGAACGGGCGTGCCGGAAGGGGGTTTTAATGCGGAAATGGGTTACGAGGGAGGCAGAGATAATTCCACGGCGTTGGGTGTGGTAAAATAGGATAGATGGTAGAATAGGGTTTGACGACGGATTATGATTTTTTGTATAGAAGGGTTAAACCCTAAGCGACTGTAAATGCAATTCATGATTGTTGAATCATAACACCAATAATTTTAGGGCAAACGGAGATTTGTGTGACATCTACGGACGGTTTGGACTTGGAATACCTCGCAAGCTGTTATGGGTTTACTTCAGGTAAGTTACTATTGAATGTATCCACCTTGGGCTAAATTTATTATACAGGTACTTGTACCCTACTGCTACGCAACAATTCCATGCTTTTACGATGATATCATCTGACATTGCTTCGCACAAACGCCGCCTATATGTGTGATGAGTTCCTCGATACGATACGGTTTTGTTGTTACTCCGTCCTAGATTTTAAAGTCAGCTCTAGTCATGAAGGTATAGTGCATTTCCCGGACTTCACACTCACCATGCCTACTTCCATAGCGCCACTGACCTGCTTGCTGCGCACATTAGCCGTAACTCCGAGAATGGGCACGTGTCCCGGCAGTTTCCCCTCCGCCTCAAGTCTTCGAATCTGCTTCGTAAATTCGATGCCATCCATAACCGGCATCTCAATATCGCACAAAATCACATCGAATGTGGTATGATCTTTCGAGTCGTCCTGGACAGCATCGAGAGCATCTCGTCCATGGTTGGCGGCTTTCACTTGAAAATCCCGGTTGCGTAGCTGCTTACACAACACCTTTTGGTTGACGAGATTGTCCTCGACAACGAGCACCTTCAGATGCGCATCCTCATTTTCTGAACTCTTAGGTCTTTCAGGAACGCCGTTTTCTTGATCTGAATCTTGAGGCATCTTCGGAGCTCCGTCGGGGGTTATGTTGTGCGACCGCTCAAGTTTGCCGAGGGGCTCTCTAGATATCGGAGGCGACATGCATCTTTGAGTCTTGACGTAAAAGGCAAAAGTAGATCCCGAACCAGCACTACTCGTCATGCCTATCTCGCCTCCTAGCATCTCCGTAATCTGGCGAGCGATAAAAAGACCGAGCCCCGAGCCACCATACTCTATATGCGTCTTGGGAGATGCCTGGGTAAAGCGATCAAATATCTGCGCTTTCTCATCCTCGGTCAGGCCCTTGCCCGTGTCTTTCACGGAGAAGGAGACGAATACATCGGATGTCGGATCACCTACGTCCTTATAATCAGACGCTTGGATGGCGGGTGAGAACCGTCGCGGTACGAGCTCTACCCCAAGGTCACTGTCGAATGGACGGTGTGTGTGAGCCGCTGCCGTTACCACTATCCGTCTTGAAGTTGACGGCTTAGTAAACTTGATGGCGTTTGTGACGAGATTGATTACAATCTGAAGAAATCGATTTGGATCGAGGAGGACCCAATCGACGTTAAGTGTAGACAGTGACTCGTCACCTACAACCACCATCTTGATATCTGCCATTTTCAGCTCGGCATCGAAAATCTTCAAGCATGACCGAACAAGTCCCATTGGCTGGACTGGAATCGGTGATACCACAAGTAAATCGGAGTCCAGCTTAGAAATCGTCAGCACGTCGTCGACAATCTGCTTCTGGTGTTGCACGCAGTATACAATCGTGCTAGCAGCATCCAACGCATTGTTGATTTGCCTCATCATGACCTTATCTTTCTTTGTGACACAGGTCGACTGATCTTCGGGTTTGCGATCTATTGCAGTAACGCCTTTCTTCATCGATTCTATTATCTCTTCGCTGCAGTGCAGGACTGCTGAGAGAGGATTCCGGATTTCGTGGCTGATCATGTCCATGAAACGCTCCTGTTGAGTCTTGGACCTGATAGCTTCTTCCATTTTATCTATTAGGACCTTCACAGCTATCTTTTGCCCGCTAATGTCGGTCACCCAGAAATCCATGTAATCAACCGTTCCATCCGCTTTGAACTGGGAGAATCCAGTGGCATTGATATATGCGCCATCGGTAATAGTGTTTTCGCCTCCTGAAATAGAATACGTTTTGTTCACCAACTGGAATTCGACGGACTCGGGTCCAGGATGTTTCTGGAGTCGATTAAACATCTCCTTACAAGCTGGCACATGTTCCTGCCGGATCCATGGTAGCCATGGGCATGGTTCTTCGGGAATACGACCCGGTTGGAAGCCGTAAAGTGCCATCCAAGCATTATTTCCGTACTCAACGTATCCTTCACCATCCGTACGACAAATTCCAAAAGGACAATGCTCCGCATAATTTCGCCATTTTCGCTCCGATTGTTCCAGCTCATTAGAACGGGAGAGCAATTGTTGTTCGGTCCATTTAAGCTCGCTAATATCCATCGTAAAGATCATCACACTCTCAACTTCGTCCCATTGATTCAGATCCGAGTAACAAGCGCATATACCTGTTCGATGATCTGAAGCCATGTGTCCTCGACGGAAAGGTTCTCTGGAACGGATTTGAAAAGTCCCCCCTTTCTTCTCATCAAGCACTTTCCTGTGCCATTCCATAAGTAGCTCAGTATCTTCTGGAACAACGCTATCAAACCAACTTAAGTGTGTCTGGTCTGCTGGGCTTAGCCCAGAAAACTTGTACCAAGCATCATTTGCGTATAGAATCTAGTGCCAAGTTAGCCTGAGATCTTAACGAATTATCGCCGGTGGTACAATACCCTGCCATTTACGTCGCTAACAGCCAAACCAACGATAGACCACTCTGCAAACCGCGAAAATCTCATATCACTCCTCCTGCGATCGAGCTGGGCTCTCTTTGCTAACTCATTGTGGCGGGCGACTTCCTCCGACAACCGCGCTCGCGCTATTTGGGGTGCTGCAACGTCTGCGATGAGCTGCAAGAACTCGCAGAACTGGGAACTGTACCTCCTGTACGGATTTAAACCAACCACCATAAACGCTACTATGCTCCCGTCGTCTTTGATCGGCACAACTGCAAACTGCCCTGAAGATAAGTTGCTTCCTTCGCATCCGCTGCCATCGAGGAGGCTGAGCAAGGACGGATCGCTAGCTTCTAATATCAACATCGAGTCGTACTGAAGCGCCTTGAGCATGATTGGTGCGAACCCGTCTATATCGCATGAAAGATCGATATATTCTTGCCCCCTCAGACGTCTTTGATCCACGCCAACACTCCCCTCTAGATGACATGGATAACTGGGATTATTCGGTTGATCACTTATCCCTAGCTGTGCATCCAACGAATACAACAACGCGAAGGGGATATCTTTAGCATTGTCACTAATACCAGTTAGTAACGTATGCCAAAGCTCCTTCACATTGCTCGCCGTGCCAGTGTGGCGGCAGACTCGTTGGATACACTCGTTCTGCCGTTGACGAATAACGTCCTGCGTCCGGTCCGAAGGGATACCGTAAGACCCCTTAACAACTCCCTCGTCGTCGGTCACAGGAATCAGCTTCCAGTCGAAATAGTTCTCTTCCTGATGCCCCTGCGTCTCGATTAGAAGCCTGGTACCATAACACGTTTCCGTGCGGCACGTCCGACGTTGGTTGTGGATCTTCCCCGCCAGTTGATGCCAGATGGTGGTGAAAACGCTATCAGCATTCATCCCCATGGCGGAGGGGTGTCTAACCCCCAACAGTGGTAGATACGCCTCATTGTAAAGGATGCAGGAAGACTCTCCCCAAAACAGCACCGCCGGACTTGTGTCAGCTAAGAGGAAGCGGGACATATGACGGAGAACGGTGTCCCAGCCAGCTCCTGGACCAACAGCAGTGGTGCTCCAATCGATATCCTGGAAGAACTTTTGAATAGGGGCAATAGGCGGAGGACTAGGACTGTGAATACGTTGCTTGTCGATTTCTGCTGGCATTGTATGGGGTCGTTTTGGCCTTAGCTGTGCTTGCCCGTCTAGGGGCAAAGGTGGCGAACCATCTTTCCGTGGCATCGCGACACCATTGGCAGTCACAATTCAGAATGGTGATAATTCTTACCACCTAGACATCAAGTTGAAATAAAACCTGGTAGACGAGATATAACTCTGTGAAAAAAAATTTCATACTAGTATATAGGTAGGACATATTCAATGTTCATGATGCTTACATAGCTGTCTATGTATTCAAGTAAAATTGCTCTTCCCCAGATTCTCCTTTAGTGCGATCATAGCTAATGTCATGAATGTCATGGGGAGACTGTCAAGACTACTCGAGGTCATGCTAGATCTAGACAGCTCCAAAACAGATCCCCATTACTCGCCACTGCATTAGATAATGATGCTTCATCCTATAGATTTAAACTCTCGGGTCTAGTTTTGTCAGCATAGTGTACTAGATATAGATATACCATTCCGGATTGGCGAAGCACAGGTGGTTTTAAGTGGGTTCGATATGACGCTTGATTACTTACCTTACACCCGATCTCCATATTACTTACCACCATCACGGATTCGTCATAACCTCAATCTTTAGGGGCCGCCTAAGTATCTAATCGGTGTCAGTTGCTTAGGTAACTACGGCGTTCGTCCGAGTTGAGCTTCGAAAGCAGGAATCAATGTATGATTGCTAATCTGGATGCGCCCAACTCACGATAAACAGATAAGCCACCTTCAGTACTGAAGTCGAACAACAGAGGAACTAACGATGAAAAACGTAGCCCCATAAAAATGTATCTGAAGATAACAATTCATTGTTCATATTCTCAGATGCTATGGCCAAGGACATCCATTCAATATGCGCCGGTCGAATAGAAAGAATGACTAAACAAATCCATCAACATCAAAAATAAATATAAAGTTCAACGATCGTGCTTCTAAAGTCATGTAGTCTATCTATAAAATCTATAACCCCTCCATCCTTTCGGGATTATCCCTTACCCCTGAACGTCCGAATCTGCTAGTACTAGAGCTTGAGTGGGTCTCCTTTGAAAATACCTGACATCCGCCGACGAGTCAAACGTGCTCATTAGTAATGCAACCTTAGACCAGCCTTAGACATAGACAAGTTTTAGGCATCCATCCGGAGTAAACGTCCGACGTAAAAGTTCTAACAATAACAATAGTACCTATACTCGGAATCATGGGCTCTCTAGCAGCTGGCTCGGATCTTGGCTTAGCGCCGCTTCCGCCCAAAGACGTTATATTGAGCTTACGAACAGGGAAAATTAGGCCGTTCGGAGGTGTAAAAGGTTTGTCATCGGCCATTAATAAGCAGTCCCGGAGCGGAAAAGTCAAGCTCACTGTTGGTGGCCTTTCCGGTGATGAGAGGCAATATGTCCATCACAAGAGCCCCGACAACGACATTCATCAATATGACCCCCGTCATTACGAAGAATGGAAGAAGATCTTGCCGGAACGTGAACACAAGTTCAAGGTCGGTGCTTTTGGTGAGAATGTATCTTCGGCGCATCTCTCCGAAGATAATCTCTGCGTTGGCGACAAGTTTCGGTTTGGTCCTGAAGCCATCGTCCAAGTCACGATGCTTAGGCAGCCTTGTTACAAATTGAACCATCGGTTCGAGTACAAGAAAATGTCTAGCGTTATTCAGAGCACCGGATACACTGGTTGGTACTACCGTGTAATCCAAGGTGGAGAGATACAGGAAGGTGATGAGATAGAATTGATTGAGCGCATCAATCCCCAGTGGTCGCTTAAACGATTACATCACATCCTATACACGGATACCAATAACGTCGAGGCAATAACTGAGCTTAGTGAGTTACGAGGATTAAGTCGGGAGTTCCTGGAGTTATTCCAAAATCGACTTGCTAAGGGGACTGAGAACATGAACGGTAGACTGCAGGGTGACTTCGCCGTGCTTTGGCAGCCGTACAAGTTAGTTGAGAGGACTCGATTAACACCAAGAGTGCAAAGGTTCGTCTTCAAGTCCGAAGATCAAGATATTGACTCGGAAGAGCTGCAGTTCGGACGGTTCCCCCATGTGCGCCTTAGGTTCGGGCCGGATTCTAAGTTCACGAGAGCTTATTCGGTCGTATCGGGCGATATGAGGTCGTTCGAACTAGGAATTGCGAAGGACGAAAACTCGAGGGGTGGCTCCAAATTCCTTCATGATGACTTCAAGGTTGGGGATGTCTTGGAAGTTGCTAAGGGGCATAACGCTAGCATGCCCATAATCAGCAATGACCAATACATTGGATCAGCAAAGCACATTTTCATCTTGGGAGGTATTGGTGTCACCGCCTTCATCAGTGAGATCGAGATGTTGAGGAAGAAAACTTCCAACTTCGAGATACACTATGCGGTCCGTAGTAGGAAGGAAGCCGCATACCTCGATCGTCTACCAGAGGCAAATACTTCCGTCTACGCAAAGGATGAAGGCCGGCGGCTAGACGTTTCCGCAACCATCCCACCACCAAATGATTGTACGGATGATTGCATCAAGCCTCTGGTTTACTGCTGTGGCCCATCGCCATTGCTAGCCGCTTGTCAAGATATAACAGCGAAGCTCAGTTATCCGCGATCGCAGACTCACTTCGAGGAGTTTGGCGGGGCGGGGACCGGCACAGGCGAACCATTCGAAGCGGAAATCAAGAGCAGCGGCAAGGTCCTCCAGGTACCCGGAGAGAAGTCGTTACTCGACATTTTGAATGAGGCTGGGTTTGGCATAGATTCGTCTTGTCTTGTAGGCAATTGCGGGACTTGCATGGTAGAAGTGTGCAAGGGCAAAGTCGTCCACCAAGGGACCGCCCTTGAGGACGAACAAAAGGAGAGCAGTATGTTGTCCTGCGTAAGTCGTGGCAAGGGGCGAATCGTTATTGATTGCTAGACCAATCATGTTTGATTTTGGAGCGAAATATACCCGTCATATACACAGTACATGAAGAATACTCCCATATAAAGACATAGACTATAGATAAAAATATCTCAACATCTAACCCCCTTTTGAGTCAGTCTCATTACTTATTTTATTGCTTATGTGATTTTTTCATACTTATAATATCTCTCCGTAAATGGATGATTCATCCTACTAATAATACCAGTATATAATGTTTATTGCTCTCCCACTACCGAAGTTCGTAGACTGCCGCACATGGTCCGATTCGGAATCCGGCAATCTGAGATGACGGCTAAAGTACCGCAGTTCCTTACCTATCACGGAGGAGGCAACACCTACCTTTCCCACTCCTCGCGGCCTAGACTCCCCGCTTGATCGTAATTGAATGTAGGTAGCCAATCTATTTAATGTCGAGTTTGACAATTAATAAAAACATCGAAACAGGAACTAGATACTCCAACTTACTATAACTTGTCAGTTCTGTAAATAGCAGTATATCCACATCAATTGCAACTGCCATACCCCCTTTAATAAGCCGGGATATAAGCCAAAATGAGGCGGCTTAGGAAAAATTCAGGAGCCCCTCCTTTTTCGGCTGTACCCCTTACAAAATAAAGCAACGTCCTCGACACCTCGCTACTCACCTACGTAGTATACTCGGATTCAAGGGAATCTCCCAACTTCGAAAAATCCCGTGTTGAAGAAAGAGCTAAGAAGAAGCTATGATCTACTCAACTCTCCTCCTGAGCGCCGCGCTCGCCTCCACGGCCTCGGCGGCGTGTACCCGCGAGCAGCTGGTCGCCGCGACCGAAGCATACCTCAAAGCGCAAGCCGCAGGCGACCTATCCGCGCTCCCCGCTCTGGCGGAGAACGTGACGTACCTGGAGAACGACGCGCCGATGGACATAACGACGGGCGTGCTAAGCGAAGCGATCACGATCGACTTCAGCCGCAGCCTGCACGACAGCGTGGAGTGCGCAACCTTTACCGAGATCTCCGCCGCGACGAACAGCGCGCCGTACGTCATCGCCACGCGCATGCTGTTCACCGACGATAAGATCACGACTGTGCAGTCCGTCGTCGCGAATGATGGGGACTGGGCTTTTAACGCCACGGGGCAGTTGTACTGGACGAAGACGGAGACCTGGGATGTGATTCCGGAGGACCAGAGGGATGCGAGGGATGTTATTAAGGCGGCGGGAGATGCGTATTTGGATAGTTGGGGGGATGGGACGGTGAAGGTGCCGTATGGCACGCCGGTGAGTCTTGCTCTTGTTACATGCTTTATAGCTTAATGCTTTTAGTATTCCCGCATGAAGAGGCAGCGACTGACTCTAGCTATTGCAGTGCGCGCGCCTCGAGGGCGGGTCTTACACCGGAAGCCGACAATCGACAGCCAACACGTGCACGATGCCGCAATTCCCGTCAGCGTTCAAGATCGAGAACAGGAGGTACGTGATTGACGAGGAAGTTGGAGGTCTGGACATCTTCAACGACTTCCCGTTCATCGACGCGGCCAAGCCTGACGGTACTTCGAGCACCAACTTCTTTAGGGTTGAGGGAGGAAAGATTAGGTACATCCATGAGACTACCATCTGCACGAACCGCAACTGCGGAAGATAGAGGACTAAAGGGGGTGGTAAGAGGAGAATATGAGAAGCCTTGATGTCAATAAATTGTTGTTAACTTTGCCATGCTTGAATTTTGGTAAAATCTCAAATTGCCTTTAAAATACAGATGCTGTAGCCTGCAATGCGATACACCTACCATGGGACGCGAGGGACTCCAATAGTTTCTGCACGGATATTGGTAGAGCTAGTAGACTTCTCCGTTTGAAGGTCGTAATTCGACCTCGAAAGGTTTCTACCTTAAACAACCAATGCGGAATTGTATTGAATTTCGTCGCGTGTATTCACCATGAACCTTGAAGCATCGGAGAAAATAGGGGTCTTCTCAAATAATGGATTAGGGAAGGAAAGGGACGGGACGAAACGACGGGTATGGGTAAAGGAGCTACGTCACCTATCGGATCTCGGATTAGGATTTTAGGATGCCTTGGGGTAGTACAAGACCCTGAAGAAGCAAGTCCGCCCTGTAAGTGCCCGTGCCCATAGTGTATTTGGAGGCAACTAGCACAGGATTGGCCAATGATAAAGCGTCATATGTACCCCGCATGACTGGATTCCGCCGAACCAGTCAATCAAAGTGATGCCCCTCCATTGACGCTTTCGGTGCTTTCTCCAACAGCTCTTGACCTGTAGCATCATTGTTTGTCTGTAGCCTGGAGCTTGTCTTTCCACTTACATCCAACCATTTTATTCAGCGATCCACCATCATTCCACCCAAACGACGACATAGTGCAGCATAATAGGAAGGGTAAGCGAAGCCATGTTCCGATCGTGACTTTCGGCAGTCATAGTCATTATACCTGTTTGGCGTAATTCGTCACCCTAGTGACTCGATAGTGACTCCAACAGATATATATCTTCCATCACAATCGCCACCATCACCGGTGTCATCCATCTTATCTATAATTCTGTCATCTCAGATATTAGCTTAGCCAGCAAGTAAATTCAAGGTATTTTGAAATAACCGAAACATCACACTGTGAACCTATTCGTATTATTTAAGATGGAAACTCAAGTTTTTATTCCTTTCAGACCAAATCCTTTATCCGACGACTCTCGCAAAATGTCGGACCCTAAAGAGAAATTCTTTCGCTATTTCCAAGCGGAAATTACAGGTGAGATCTATTAAACCGTCGTTGGGTGGCCGTCGTGAACTAACCTGACCAAGCTATCCAGGGCCAGATCGAAGACCTAGCAACTATTTCACACGTAGGCGGAGAACGACAAGACTGCATAGATACGGTGTTGGCTGGCATATCTCGTCTTTCTAACGAAGTGATGGATGCCGGTGACTATGTCCCTGCTTATGACCAACGAACGTACTCCCAGGTATAACTTTTCGCTGCCTGGCAAATGTAGATCCCTATTCTCACGTATAGACAGGCCATGAAAGCTCTGACCGAGAAGCTGAACGAGACGACCGCCAGCTTCGCCCCGAAATCCCGCTTCCAATTCAAATCCAAGTCCTCGAAATCTGCTTCCGGCTCAGGGACGCAAGTGGATTCGCGACTGCGCACCTCCTTTAGTAATGTCGGTTCGAAACAGTCGCCGATCCTCGACGCTGCAAAGCGCGACGCCATAAACGCTGCGAACAACGATACCACGTCAGCTAAGGACTACAACGAGGACGTAGAGCAGCAGTCAGGCGTGAGGAAGCCGAGCTTCTCTAACGCCAAGAGCATTTCCATCTATGACCACAAAGGCCTCCATATCATCCTGCCTTCCACAGCTTCGAGGGCCACCTCTTCGGGATGCTTGACGAAGTTGGAGAGATGTGTTGTGGATATGACGATCGCTACGAGTACCGGGGCGCCGTTTGCTGGGTTGGCGATGAAGGCTATCAAGCACAGCTTGATTATCGCTGGCCATGTCGCGGGGGCCGTACACATCACTGGACTAGAGAATAGCATAGTGGTGGTCGCTGCGCGACAGGTTCGCATCCACGAGTGCAAGGACGTCGACGTGTATCTTCACTGCGCAAGCCACCCCATTATCGAAGACTGCTCGGGAATGCGATTTGCGCCGTTGCCTGAGTTCTATGTAGGTGCCTGAAGTGACAGTCGCTAACCTGATTGCTAATAATCCTCTGTCTAGGCATCCAAGCTAGAAGTTAACGGCGAGAATCAGTGGGACCAAGTAGACGACTTCAAGTGGTTGAAGAGCGAGCCATCGCCAAACTGGAACACTTTGGCCGAGGACAAGCGCATCCCTGCGGACGTCTGGGAGAATTCGGTATGCGGGAGCCCAAGCCTCAGCACAGACGACATATTGCGAAAAGCAGGCATCCTCAGCCCGCGAGCCTCCTAATGATATGCGAACGCTGTTTCTTCAAAATATTTCTTCGCTGTGATTCGAGAATGATCATCACACGAACAAGGGCTTAGCATGGCGTTAGTGTTGACGAGGATTCCCCTTTTTATTCTGTAACGCTGGGATGCCGAATGGAATCAAATTTGTAGTGTACTAGTTTTCATCAATAAAGAGCCGTGACTTCCGTGAGATGTGTCTCCAAGTGCTCTTCGTGGTATCGTAATTAAACGCCGTAACTCCCTGACCATTCGAATGTAGTAGTTTGTTTTTCTTCCCAAACTTTGCCGTTCCTCCACATCACCCTCCTCGTACTCCTTGGCCCATTCGTATTTGTCTTGACTTGAGTGGCTAGGTTCAATCAATCACCATCTTCTCCCTCTCCTCATCCGCAACAGCCAACCGCGCCCCCATCTCCCGCAGTCGCGCAAGCATATCCCTCTGCCTCGCAAGCCGCGCCTCCAGCGCCGCGATCTCCGCCTCCTGCTCTGCCATCCCGCGGTTCATATCCGGCAATCCCCTGACCAGGACCCGCGCGCGCTGGAACCTGTGTTTCAACACATCGGCCGCGGGCGGGATCTCCTTGAGGGATAGCTCGCCGGTGTTGGTGGTCGTCGTGGCGCCGTTTGCGGTTTGGGGCTGCGAGTGTGGGTGTGAGGGGGGAGGAGGTGGAGGGGGGAGGGGAGTCGTGGCGGCCCCGGGTGTGCCGTTCGCGGTGCTGGTTGGCATGCGCAGGCGGTTGAGGAGCACCGCGAGCTCGGTTAGGGTGTCGAGGGTGTCGGGGTTCAGGCCGTCGGGCATGGCGATGGGTTTGGGGGGTGAGGATGACATTGTGGATGTGGTTGATTGTGGTGGTCGGTTTTGGTTATGACGGGCGGATGAATGGATGGGTGGGATTGATGGATAGAATCAAACGCGAGATTCGCGACCGGTAGACGTGTGATTCCAATGATCGATTGGTGGGAAGGTCGAATTTGATATATTAATTTGCGTAGAGGTGAACCTTGATGGCTTGCGGGTAGCTGAATGCAGCTTCGAAGTTATTAACGGAGCTAATGATCAGGTTCGGTAATCTTGTCGATGATGATTTGTTGATTCTCGATTGTAGCTGCCAGCTGCTAGGTACAAAGAGCTCCAGGGCTTGCAGGGTTGCGCTGTTCCGCTGGGTCGGAGCTTAGGGCGGACCTCTCCGACGTGCATTGACGTCAAGCGAAAATTCACTGATAGTGGGGTTATCCGGTGTAACTTCGATAGTTCACATGGATGTGAATATAACGCATTGAGAAAATGTTTCATTCAAAATTTGGAGTAATTTTAAATTCATTTTCTCTTTTTTTTCTTTGTATATGTAAATCATATACACTTGAACATTTACAGAGCCCAGGTATAAATCGCGGTATTTTGGTACTTCTATAAATATAATCTGAGGGGATAATTGTTATCGATAGGCGGATTATTGGACGGAGCATTAGAAAATCCCCCCACCATAGGTGATAATCCATACATAGCATCCCACCATCATGCGAAACATCTCAACATTTAACAACTCCCAGGCCATTGCGTCCGTAGAAAATAACTCAACTTCTCTCTTCTTTTTTCCCTCCCTAACATTCTCCTATTGTTCAAATAGACACGAATCGTTAAGAAAGAAAAATTAAAAAATAATTATTTAAACAAGAATGACTACACCAAAGCAAAAGGCCTGTTTGAGTACGTCCGAACCTGCTAAATCTCCTGTCTCTTCCGCGTCATCACTCGCCCCTCCTGCTCAAATATCTAGAACTAGACAACCTGATTATTTTGTTGTTGCTTGCTACATCCTCATATATCTCGAGATCTGCTGGCTAATCTTTTACGCCTTGCGAACTTACAGTCGTGATTGACGGCTGGGGTATTCCCTCCGCCGAGTCTCCCAAAAATGGAGACGCGATCGCTGCCGCCAAGACCCCCGTCATGGACGAGCTGTCCAAGAGCGCTACCGGATTTACCGAATTAGAAGCCTCCTCCCTTGCCGTTGGTCTTCCCGAGGGTCTAATGGGCAACTCCGAAGTTGGCCACTTAAACATTGGTGCTGGAAGAGTCGTATGGCAAGATGTCGTTCGAATTGACCAGACTATCAAGAAGGGAGAGTTAGCCAGCAACGAGGTCATCAAGAAGGTTTTAGACAGAGCCAAGAGTGGCACTGGTAGACTTCACTTATGTGGTCTTGTCTCTCACGGTGGTGTTGTAAGTGAACATGATTTGGAAATACCGGATTTAAGTTGCTGACTCGGTCTTCCAGCACTCCAAACAAACCCACCTATACGCCCTCCTCAAGGCCGCCAAGGCTGCCGGAGTTCCCAAAGTTTACATCCACTTCTTCGGTGACGGCCGTGATACCGACCCCAAGTCCGGTGTTGGTTACATGGAGGAGCTGATCCAAACAGCTAAGGAGATCGGTATCGGTGAGATCGCCACTGTCGTCGGCCGATACTACGCCATGGACCGAGATAAGCGATGGGAAAGAGTCGAGCTTGCCTTAAAGGGCATGGTTCTTGGCGAGGGAGAAGCAAGCTCTGACCCCGTCCAGACCGTCAAGGAACGTTATGAGAAGGGCGAGAACGATGAGTTCCTGAAGCCCATCGTCGTCGGTGGCCAGGAAGGTCGCATTAAGGACGGCGATGAGGTCTTTTTCTTCAATTATCGATCCGATCGTGCTCGACAGATCACCCAATTACTTGGAGGTGCCGACCGGTCCCCCAGGCCCGATTTCCCCTACCCTAAGATTAACTTGGTTACTATGACACAATACAAGGCCGACTACCCCTTCGAGATTGCCTTTGAGCCTCAACGTATGGGTAACGTGTTGGCTGAATGGCTTGGAAAGCAAGGCGTCAAGCAGGTTCACATCGCCGAGACGGAGAAGTACGCCCACGTTACTTTCTTCTTCAACGGTGGTGTTGAAAAGGTCTTCGCTTTGGAGACCCGAGATGAAACCCAGGATTTGGTACCTTCCAACAAGAGCGTTGCTACTTACGACAAGGCCCCTGAGATGAGCGCGGATGGTGTTGCGAAGCAAGTTGCTAAGCGACTGGCTGAACAGCAGTTCCCATTCGTGATGAACAACTTTGCCCCCCCGGATATGGTTGGTCATACTGGTGTGTACGAGGCGGCTATCATTGGATGTGAAGCTACCGATAAAGCTATTGGTCTAATCCGGGACGCCTGCAAGAAGGAGGGTTACATCCTCTTCATCACTGCCGATCACGGTAACGCTGAAGAGATGAAATTCTCCGACGGCAAGCCCAAGACCTCTCACACTACCAACAAGGTTCCTTTCATCATGGACAACGCACCGAAGGGTTGGTCATTGAAGAAATCCGATGGTGTTCTTGGAGATGTTGCACCTACTATCCTAACGGCTATGGGTCTTTCCGTTCCCGACGATATGACTGGTTCTAGTCTCTTGGTTGTTGAATAGATAGCATGGTTTACTAGAGTATTATGGTAAGGGCATTAGGTAGGGTTAGGTGAGGAGTTAGTAGAATTAGAGACGGTTTGGGAGGCGTAGAGAGATACCAGTAGTATAACAAAACAATAAATGGTTATTATAATGGGCATCAATGTTTATATACTTTTGATTTATGGATGTGTTACTGGTGTTGCTTGTGTTGCTTGTGTTGCTAATAACTACATGTATCCTTCTAGATAATTTAGAAGTTTGAGTCCTAATTCAATAAGCTGGCTTAGATGCATACTTGCATTGAAAGCGGGGTTATAAACTTAATAGGCGCGGATTTCGACGCCTATCCTCTTATGGATTAGCGCGCACAAGCACAAGTGACAAAACCAAAACTTCTTCAACTTTCGCCAACTTGATCGTTGCCCCACCAAAATCGACTTTTCTCCCCGAATCTCCATCTACATCATCGTAAAAGAACTCGCCTCGCAACTCCCCGCGAGCAACTTACAAGATGGACGCCGAAGACCCCCAAGAGCGCCCCGAGGAGGTTTCAAACATCATCAACGGTCTCGAGCGGTATAACCCCGAGGCTGTCGGCAACCTTGAGGACTACCTGCGTCTGCAATGCGAGAACAGATATACCGACTCTAATGCGAACCGGACGTTGTTGAAGCTGTGAGTACCTATTTATCTTGAAATAAAAATTATATGAAGATTTATATTGGTTTTTTGCGTCTTCGTTGGTTGGAATGACGATTTATTTATACACGTTTCCTATTACCTGACACACGGCAACATGCCGTTCGGATGTTACTATATGGTTTTATCTGACCTACCAAATTGGCTTGCACTCACCTTACTCTCACTTCATATTTTTGAAGGCTATTTTCATAACAAAGCTAACGATGTACTCTTTCAAACACCAGCTACCAGCTTAACAACGACCGCGTAAAGGACGAGGTCATCACCAACATCCTCGTCAAAGCCCTAACATGCTTCCCCTCGCCCCAATTCGCCCTCGCCCTGCACCTCATCCCGCCCCACCTGATGGCATCTAACCCGCGCGCCGAGCTCCCCGAAGCCATCTCCAAGCTACGCGAGCTGAACTCGCAGCTGCAAGGCGCGCAGTACGCGCGCTTCTGGGCGACCCTGGACTCGGACGACCTGTACGCGGACCTAACAACCGACATCGACGGCTTCGAGGAGCTGATCCGCATCCGCATCGCCACTTTGGTGTCCCACGCCTACCGCGAGATCGAGCTGTCGGTGCTGGAGCAGTGGTTAGGACTTGAGGGCCAGGCGGCGCTGAAGTTCGTTACGGAGACCGCCGGGTGGAAGGTCGAGGGGAACGTGGTTAAGATCCCGAAGAACCCCGAGAACGAGGCGAAGAAGACGGAGGTTAGGGAGGATGTTAACGTGGATATGTTCTCGAGGGTCATTCGACGCGCTTGGGAGGAAACTGTATGACGAACGAACCGTATGAAATGATCAATCTACTTGCCTACTGGGTAGGTACCTAGATTGTTTCGCATGGTCTTAGCACCTCCATCCGCGTCCAAGTCTGCGTCGAGGGTATGGTCACGGTGGTGGGTGGATCTACGAAACCTGCATTGGGAAAAAGGGACGGGGAATTACCACCGTCTTTGGCGTTATGGGCGATAGTTCGGGGATTCTGAACTTGACTTGATGGGTGTCCTGCTTGCTTGCTTATCTCCAACGTCGGTAGATACACCTAGACGAGTGGTTATGAGTGGCGTGGAGCCAAATGAATAAAAACAATGATATAAATTGTTGTCTTCTGCTGACACCTATTTGCGTAGTTTTTTGGCCTTTCCTCTCCGTTAATATCCGTCTAGGTTTGAATGCCTATACTGCTTTACTACTTCCATTATGCAAAGGCTATCTGTAAAATGTAGCCTTGAGGGATTCGTATCGCCCAAGGGAGGCGCAGCAGATACATCCATCATGCAGCCTCATCTCTCTGGCATGCTGCTGAGCCATTACCAGCTACCTGGTCTCCAACACGTGGTCTCTGCCAAAACAAATGGGCTATGCAGATAAGGGCACCCTGGACGGCAGCAAGAGAACCCGCCAACCGGTCGCATTCCTTTGCGCAAGCTGAAAATGAAGCTGAAAAATGACCCATTTTTAAACATCAAGGAACCAGTAAAACAGACAGTAGTCTGTGCCTCCGCAATTTTTGAGTTCCAGGACGTCCCTATCACCCTCCTAATATTTACATTTTGCTGAGCCATTATATTTGAGGCATTGCGAGCTTAATTCAACGTTGCCAAACGTACTTAGATATACTTAGATAAACAATTACGAGTCATGGACGATGATATGAATGACTATTTTCTCCTTAAAATGTTCTTTAATGGGGTTTACCTTGTCCACATCTGTCCCGATTTATACGTCTTCCTATGCTTTTTTACATTGTCCTAGAGCTACCTACCTATAGAAGGGGTTATAGGCACAGCCTTTCTAGATTCATAACATCTAAACGAAGCGGATGTGCTGAGCCGTTACCAGCTACCTGGTTAATAGTCCATCCTCGCCTACGCACATGGGCTGTGCAATGTGGGGGACCAATGAGACAGATGGTAGTCTATGCCTTCGCAATTTTTGGGTTCTGGTAGTGGATGGAAGTACAAGCTTCTGCATTTTTCAGCCGCATTTTGCTGAGCCGTAATATTTGAGGCACTGAGTGCATAATTCAACGCTACCAAAACATGTACATCGTATACTAGTATCTACCTAGGTAGACGTGCTTAGATACACCTAGATACACCTAGATAAGTACCTAATTACGAGTAGTGGACGATGAAACGAATAAAACCGATGATACAAACGACCTTTTTCTACTCGGCATACTTGCGTAATCTTGTGCTTTCCTGCTTTATTAATGTTCATCTAGATTTCTGTATTTACGTTTCTTGTGATTTTACTATAAATTGGCATCCATGAATATGGGTTCATCTATACCCGTTAGAGGAGGCTGAGCAGATAAATTGTCATACACCCTCAGAGCCTTATCTCTGGCAACTTCCAGGATGATATTGCGCCATTACCGGCTACCTGGGTAACGCATGGGCTGTGTAAGTCGGCATTTGTGGGGGGACCAATGAAACTAATGGTAATCTGTGCCCTCCCAAATTTTAAGACTTGTATTTTAATACTTGTGTAAGCAGCCTACCTGCTAAGCCGTAATTTTTGAGGCATTGCGTGCTTAACTCAACGTTACTAAAGGAGGCAAAGCGGATACACATGGGCAGTGAAAGTCAGTATTTACGGGGAGACCAATGAAACTAATCCTAGTATATGCTTTCCCCAAATTTAGACTTGAGCATTGTACATGAGTGGTTGATCCCGTGATTTCATGCTAAGCCGTAATTATGGAGGCAGTGCTTGTCTAAAGATATCGTTGGTCTAATTCCCACTTGCCATAATTCCTGGATTATGTACTCATCGAGCATCTCCGATTACTTTCTTGTATACCTATCAAGGATCTCATCTATAGTCCTTTCCATAGTATCATCACTACCGCCGTCCACCAGCAGACGTCAACTCCTCCCACTGCACGCCAGCCCACTCCTCCACATACCCAACCTGTCCCTCCACCACTCCCCGCGCCTGGCAATCCCGCTCACACACCCCCACAATAATAGTCCCCCAATCCATACCCTCAAGCGACAGCTCCTCAGCCTCCAACTCCGCAATAGCATGCGGCGTCAACTGCACCTCAAAAGTCCTCTTCGCGCCACAATTCGCACACCTTGGCATCCCCCCTCCCGCCCCCCCTATCGTAATCACCCCGTTCCCGTTCCCACCACCTGGAGCCGGTATGTGTAACATCTTCCCCACAGCATCCGTCTTCGTGTACAAAAGCGGTTGTCCGCCAAACTCGTACCGAATAGCCTGCTCGGGATTCTGCTCCAGCCGATCCGCGAACTTCTGGAACGTGGTATCCATGGTGGACTCGAAGACCTCTTTGTCTTCTTTCCCGCCCTTGCCGTTGGGAGTGTCTGAGTCGACGTCCATGCGTGTGTTTTGTGGGACTGGGGCGGGTGTCGGGTCGAGTGTCTCGTAGTCGGCTTCTGAGAGGTAGGAGATGGGGTATGGGGGAGGCTGCTCCGAGACGGCGGGCCAGGGCTCGGGTGGGGTAGTGGGAGTTTGGGATTGTGGGTTGTTGAGGGAGAGGGTTTCGGCGAAGGTTTTGGGGAGGGCTTTTATGGCGTCCTCAGTTGTGGTTGTGGTCGTAGTTGTGGGTGGTGGTGATGCGGACTCGGATTCGGGCTCGGGTTTCGTTTCCTTGGCGGGCGCTGAGGGGCTGCTAAATGGGTTGCTGGGGCTGGCGAAGGGGTTGCTGCTACCAGAGGACGAGGCAGCTGTGGAAAATGGGTTTGCAGAGCCGGATGATGACCCTAATGTTTTGGCGCCGAAAAGGGTCTCTCCTAGGTTGGATGGTGGTTGAGGTTTTGGCGCTTCTTCTTTCGGCTTTGGCTTCTCCTCTTTCGTAGTTTTCGCAGCGACATTCACGGTGGCGCTGCCTGGCGCTATCCGCACACTGCGCAAAGTGCGGATACTTCCCTCTCTTCGGCGACAGCTTTTGCGTCGGCAAGAGAAAACGTATAACCGCCGTTCATGACCAGGAAAGCGCTCTGGTAATTCTCCGTTTAATTGTAACAGAAGGACCATCAAGTCCTTACATACCTTGCATCGCGCAAGTGCTGCCGATGGTGGATTAGCTTCATCCAGCCATTCCTATAAGTGATGTTAGTCTCAGTGGATAATAAAGTGATGCCATCGCATGGAATATCGCATACAGGACGGCCGCCCAAACGACTTATAGTCTCGTCGCCTGGGTCTTTTGATGCGTAACCTAGAAGAACATTCGTTTCGGTGAATTCTTCCTCCTCTCCAGCAGATGAATCGCTATCGTATGGAGCCATCTGTCAAATTCTGCTGGTAGAAGACGGCGTTGTCGAATGTGAATTATTGCGACCAACTTTTTTCCTGGTCAACTTTTGGAGGGGTTCAATTCAGTGGAGGAGGGGCTTATCGATTACATAGTAGCGAGATTCAGATGGTCTGTGCACGAAAAGTAGTTTATGTAAGCTGGTTGGCAGGAACAGGGATCGGAGGGTTAAAGTGTGGGTCACAGCCAGATTTCGGCGATAAGGATCAGTATAGCTTCACTATACGAAACATGCATCCAAAATTTGGATGCCTATAGATATAGCTTTAGCCTCTAGGAGGCCTCTTCAAGCCCCATATCATATCTTGACTAAATCGCTTCATTTGGTCTCATTTTTCTACTATTCTTTCGAATTTCCCCATCGTTCCCACTTTTATTATCCCTGGCTTCTTTTACTACCTCTAAGTGGCGATGATGAAGATCATCGGCAACTTGGATCAACTGAAATACTGAACATGGTTAGGTTACTCCATACTCTCCAAATCTCCACTCGGCGTCGGATTGCGTGGACGTTCATGTCTGAACTCGGGATGCTACTTCAACCCCTGAACGACCCATAACATAGCGGTGTCATGGGTCGGCTAGCGAATCCACGAGCCTCATGAAACGGCTAAACAACGATCCCGACAACTTATGATGCCCCATCTCTTGACGGGCTAAGAATTGGACATAAAATTGACCTATCGGGAAGGATGCGGAGCCACACTTGACTATTTACGTCGGTGGCTTGATTCCTGCCGAGGTACCGCATCTTAAAATGAAATTCAAGTATATGTATGAGAATGAGTCCATGTCTCAATGCCTGTATTTGCCTTGATTGCTCGTGTTCATTCCGTGTCTTATGTGGCCAACGTAGGTCCAAGCTCAATCCAGTACAATTAATGTCTAATTCTGTCTTTTATTGAACCCAAATCGCTTGTATCCTCTTGCAAAATACCCTCATATTCTTGCTAAGATGAAGGAATCCAAAAAGACAGCTAGGAGCGACTCCTCGTCCACCGAGTTTGACGTTATCATAATAGGGGCAGGGATATCCGGTATCAACACGGCCTATTACCTCACCACCCAGGTGCCGGGAACTTCATACGCGATCCTGGATGGCCGGAACCGACTTGGTGGAACGTGGGATCTCTTCCGCTACCCGGGAATACGGTCTGACTCCGACATGGTAACATTTGGTTTTTCGTGGAACCCGTGGGTGAGACCCGAGAAACTGGCCGGCGGAGAGCAAATCCGCGCCTATTTACAAAAGTCAGCAGAAACATACGGCATCGATAAGAACATCCGCTTTAACCATAAAGTCCTTTCGGCCAATTGGAGCACCAAGTCGAAGTCGTGGACCCTCGCTGTGACGAACAATAAAGGCAAAGCACAGACCTACCATGCGAAGTTCATAGTCCTCGGTACCGGATACTATGACTATTCGAAACCCCTAGAGACCAAGATTCCCGGACTCGGCAATTTCGACGGGCCGGTGATTTATCCTCAGTTCTGGCCTGAGGATTTGGATTATTCGGGAAAGGATGTAGTCGTGATCGGGAGTGGCGCCACGGCCGTTACGATAGTACCTTCGATGGCCGAGAAGACGAGAAGCATAACGATGCTGCAAAGGAGTCCGACCTATATCCTTCCACAGCCCAACCAGCGACAAGAAGGCTTCTTTGTGAAGTTCATCCAGCTATTCATGCCCTCAGGTCTAAGATCGTGGTTTAGGAGGGTGCGTTCCATCGTCACCTCGACCATGTTCTATAACTACTGCATGAAGTCTCCCGCCAAAGTAAAGGCTTTATTGCAGAGTGTTGTCGCCAAACAGCTGCCAGCAAATATCAGTATAAACCCGCATTTTAATCCAACGTACAATCCTTGGGCGCAGCGGCTGTGTCTCAGTCCCGGAGGAGACTTCTACGAGGCGCTGCGCTCGGGCAAAGCCAACGTCGTCACGGACACTATCAAGACCGTGACACCGACCGGAATCCAACTCGTCTCCGGCCAATCGATCAAAGCTGACATCATCATCGCAGCCACGGGACTCAAGCTGCAATTCGCAGGCGGCATGAAGTTATTCATCGACGGCGAAGAATTCAACCCTGCGAAGAGATATACCTGGAGGGGATCCATGATTCAGGACGTGCCGAACCTGATGTTCGTCGTGGGCTACGCGAACGCCTCGTGGACCATGGGTGCGGAAGTTGTAGCCGAACATCTCGTACGCCTTCTGAACGTGATGAAGCGCCGTGGTGCTGAGGTGGCTGTACCCCGCCTGACGAGAAAGGAGCCTATGCCCGAGAACGACGTGTTCAAACTCTCGTCGACGTATATGAAAACCGCTAATCAGGTATTTCCGAAGGGCGGAGAAGGGCTTTGGGACCATAAGAGGAGTTATATCTGGGATATGCTTGATGCGCAGTACGGGGACGTGACGAAGGGACTATCCATAGAGTAAATGTGCAAAATTCTTCGTAAAGGCCCCGAGATTAGGCTAGAAGCATAACTAGGATTTAAGGCAATAGCGCCGCGGACATTAATCGTAATAGTATATGAGAGATTGTCTGAAAACATAATAATGATAATTAGCGATTCTATCCTTTCGAAGTAGTCTTGGACTCTTGGTTGGAGCTGTGCCACGGATGTATGTACCCTGAATCGCCGGATTACTCGGTCCCGGTGCCGCCGCAATGTCTTAGATCGGTAGCGAATTAGAACGCGATATACTGTATTTGTAACACCCAGAAAAATGAAGAGGCGCTGGCTAGAGACCGAATAGCGAATGCGGCACAGGCTGTGACGACGCCCAATCATGATTTAACTTAAAGTGGTACGGCAAGGGTGAATAATCAACTTGAACTTCCTAGATAGATGTTGGTGTTGTTTCAGTTAACTCCGGGGAAGTAGGTTAGCGCTATAGTGTCAGCGTGTCCGCACCAACAGCATCGTCGGCCTCTTCGCTACTATATACCTCGAAAACCTGGGTCCCAGGGCCGGAGACCAAGCCCTATGCGTCATCTCGCGTTTTCAAGGCGGCTTACGGATCCGTTTTTTCGGCAGGCGTCGTCATTAGCATTCGATATGCATCGCGCCGCAGATATAAGACCACCTATGCTACACCGAAGGTAGCTCGGACTTTCTATAGTAGCTCGAAACGTCCCCGAAAGTTTGAACTTAGGTGTATTTGCAACTTCATCTATATTTCTTCCATTCAAATAGTCAGGATGTCTCCAGCGCTTCTAATAACGGATGTTCGTATCTTCGATGGCGAAAACGAAATAACGTCTGGCAGCGTCCTCGTCGAGAATGGGTTGATTAAGCAAGTGTCGGAAGGGTCGTTGGATGTACCTGACGCATCGACGGTTGTTATCTCGAAGCCGCGGCATACGTTGATTCCGGGAATTATCGACGGGCATATCCACGCCCACATTGACGAGCAGAACACGGTTCTAGGCCAGGCATTGAAGTTCGGTGTCACCACCGTTTGTGACATGCATCAGGAGGAAGAGAATCTTGCCGAATTGCGATCTCGAGCTCTTAATGATCCTAACTCTGCCGACTTCAAAACCTCTAGTCAAGCCGCTACCATATTAGGGGGGTGGCCCGCCGCTGTCATCACAGCCCACGACAAATCGGAGGAGGTCCGTGTATTCCCCAAACCCTATGTATTTCCCCTTAGCTCACTCGTGTTTAGACGCTAGCTCAGATTGCTACTTGGCCGGATCTAAAGAGTAGGGCTGATGTTGAGTCTTTTATTCGAGATCGCGTCAAGGATAAGGCGGATTATATAAAATTGATGCACGAGGATGGTAATGGTCTGTCCGTGAAGCCAAACCTTCCGTCATTAAAACTGCAAAAAGATGTTATTGATGTTGCCCACCAAAACGGTTTCCTTGCTGTTGGCCATGCAACAAGCCTTCAGGGGACACTAGACCTCTTGCGCCTCGGTATTGATGGACTGACGCACACGTTCTGCGACCAGCCACCTACTCAGGAAGTTATCGACGCATACCTAGCTAACAATGCGTATGTACTTCTACAATTCGTTTTTCTCGTTCGAGTAGGGGTCCTTAAATTGACATTTGGCTCTAGGCACTGCAATCCAACCCTAGTCGCGGTAGGAAGCCTAACGACAGAAGGTCAGCAAGAGCAAGAAAGATACGCTCATGATCCTCGCGTGACGAAATTCTTGAACTCTCAAGGCAAGCAAAACCTTTGCAGATGCATGGCACTTGCAAACGACAAGTCTAAGGTAGAATACGCCTACCAAAGCGTCCGAGAGCTGAAAGCGGCGGGAATTGACATTATTCTGTAAGGATTCTTGCTGTTCTAGTATCTAACCCCCTGCTAATAATATCTCTCTAGGGGTTCCGACTCTGCTGGCCCTGCGCTCGGGACTGCTTTTGGACTTTCGGCACACCAAGAGCTTGCCACCTTTGTGTCTAAATGTGGTTTCACCCCAAAAGAAGCATTAAGGGCAGGGACTTCGTTGGTTGCTCGGAGGCTTCACTTGAAAGATAGAGGTAGGATCGGGGAAGGGTTAAGGGCGGATTTGGTCTTGGTTGAAGGAAATCCCCTTGAGGATATTGATCGCACACTCGACCTTCGTGGTGTCTGGAAGCAGGGTATACTTTGTTCGGCGTACGATTCACTTGTGGTATAGACAAATGCGATCGGTACTCAGTAGGTAGGCGGCGAAATAGGATCTTGTAGCATCGAGGACGTTGCAGATCATCTTGTTTATTTCTTTCGGGAGGAATTTATCGATGTAGATAGTTACTGTCGGTCTATCGGCGACGTTTAGGACCTAATTTAGCTTTGCGATTAGTATAATAAAGTGACCTCGCCGTCGCCGACCGTGACGCGAAAGAGAAAGACTATGAAATCGCAAAAGGAAGACAACCGCACAACAACAGAAAAAAAGAAAACCAAAGGAAATGGAAGACTTGCCGTCTAGATTGCCTAATTAGGCAATTTCGTTGTCATTTTCACGATGATCAACCTATCCCCCCGCCGACCGGGCGGTTGTCGTTAGCAGGATGGTCGTCTTCTACTTACCCTTTATTGTCTTTCGTGATGCCCTCGGCGACAACATGGATGGAATTGTCTCAATAGGTGCGCAATAGTGGCGTTGCGATATAAGCCTACAAATACTATTAGTTCTAAGGCCCAGGCTCAATGTGAAGGGTTCAAAAAATTATTTTTCTGAAGCCCCATCAAATACATCTTCGGTCTAAACCCCAGACCATGTAAAGAAACTCGCAACTTCAATGTTATCATTGAGAACATCCATACAGAGAGTCTAAGGAAGGCACATTGGTAGGTAGAATACAAATAGCGATTTAATTAGCGTCAACAGTGGGAATTGTTAGGTGTTGCCCACCTACTAGGTAGTAGGGCCATAAGGGGGGTCAAGTGGAAAACTCAAGTTCTAATACTTCTAATTACCTATCTACCTCAACTAACCTACCTACCCACATCACGAGTCTTCCATAAAACGAGCAAATATATGAATACACGGTTATAGCCATATTATCTTGCAAAGAATTCAATTATTAACTCAGTGAATTTTCCTTTAATGAGAGTTAGGTACCTAGGTAGTCTATCAGATACCTGGGTAAGTATCGAGGTGGGTAATCGCCACTGCCTTCTAGAGAAGCTCCCCGATACCATCCTTCTACCTACTACGATTAGTAACCCTGCTCTGGGCACGATATGGCATACACGCTACTGCCTAGCCGGATATTTCACTCCGGCGACTTCCATTACAAGTCACCTTATGTCTATTTGCTATCTAGCAATGACGTCTTGTTACCTAGTTCTACTGGTTGTTTTGTGCAGTTGCTTGTATGCCCTTTCGCATTTTCACGTGAAAGAGACAATTTAACGTAAACTCACACATTCAACATCCACCACCCCTCTCACATTACATGTTCATTACCTTTACAAACCTTGACATTCACAACATGTCCTACGTGAAGTTTCAACACAAAGAAAATTTATCAATCTGAACATTGCCTTGCCCGTCATGCTTGGGTACGTTCTCCGACTCGCACTGATACAGGTATTGCGCATACCCTCCTTGATACTGAATCCACTCAGTCTTGTCCTTAGGCAAGTTCCATGCCAACCACGACTAAACAAGGCAACACAATGCAGCCCCAGACCTTTTGAAGACAGGTTACTGTGTTGTACAGCATATATCTTGCAGATATCTTGTGTTCCCACGATATAAAGCTCTGTTATCAGCTGCTTGCTCGACGAAGGTATGCCATTCTGGACCCAAGCCTTACGTGTTCACTTGAATCATGCTTCCTTGGTGAGTATCGAGCGCTATAGAATCCGATCTCAACTCACAGAGATTGCCTCTAGTCAGCCAGGGTCATCATGGTCACGACAGCAGAAGTTTCTGATTCACTTGCCGAAGATAGCACATGTCAGTGTGGTTCCTGCATATCTCGGCGACAATAAAGTTATCGGCAAGGGTTTATTCCAAAATTCCTGGCCGTCTGATATTCTTCTTGCTACCAATAATGACACAGTCATAGACAAACCTGTTCGAGATCTTCCTTCCCAATTCTCAAATTCGCTTGCCGATATCCGTTCCTTCCTTGCCGACTTTTCTAGAGATCTCTCTTGGCGAGATACTCTTGCCCGCCGCAACGCATAAAAGGGAGAAGGAACGGCGTACTCTCTTTCCCCCATTTCTCACTCATCTTCCACACATTCACACATTCCAGCGCAACAACTGCTTAGACTCTTTCCGATACATCGCTATACCTTTAGTTATATCTCTAGCTACATCTAGCTATTCATGTCCCCATGCCTATGCTCGATCGCCGACATCCCCTTTTCGCGACTGTCTTCTTCCTCTACCTCTTCCTTTTGATCCTCTCTCTTATCCTTGGACTTTTACAGCTTTTCCGCGCCATATCGGCCATCGGAGACAGCTCTATAGTCATCGACGACAGCCATATAGTCATCCTCGACTTGTTAGTGGCTATACTGAGATACATTCTCTTTGGAGAGGTCGCGCACATTTAGGTAATCAGTAAGTACTTGCTCAACTCCATGTCACCTCTTCAACCATACAAATGTGTCGCGTTACCCATATCAAACTCTACTGGTCACTCTGTTATCTATCTCGCTCTCTGCTTGGGACCACCTGAGTGTGAGCTGTTTGATGGATCACCACTAGAGTACAAACCTTAAGTATCAAGTGATATAAACAAGGGAAGAACAACTGGTATAACTTGCTCAAACCTCTCCAGCCATATTCTATATGAACTAATCTATTCCCACTTCAATTCCTCTTTTCCCCTTCCTCCTTTCCCCCTTTTCAAGTTAATAAAGTCTTGGAACATCCCGAGGACTTGTCTCCTAATAATCCCCTTTTTACCTACCCAAGAGGTTTCATTGCCAATAACTTGGTACTTGATGTTCTTTTAATACATTTCTGCACTCACACACGAGACTGGTCGATCCAGCACGAAGCAGTGTAGTTCATTAATTTAATTTTAATACCCCTGGATTCTTTCTCTCTTGTTCAACTAGCTTGAACATCCTTCTGCCCTTGGACAACCACCCAGGCTTCAATTATATAATTCATTATAAGCTATTGCTAAATGGCTAACCCAAGAATTGCTCTTCCGAGCAGAACAACGATCATGATTTTTGCGCAGGCAGGGGGCCGCAATGCCACGGACCGACACTCGACGGGGTACGTACCCCTTCACCAGAGACGACGCCTAAGTGCGTTGTCTACCGAAGCGTCGCGTGGGGAGGCCATTACGCGTTCGGTCGACCCAAACTCCCCGTCAAGGCTCTCCGTGGAATCCATCCACGGCGCCACCGATGAGCCGGCACGCCCGCAAGCCAATTCAGCTGCAAACCCCACCCCATACACGACCTTACGAACGTCTATACGCGCGAGGACGGAAGACCCGGCGACCTCGCCGACGACTGCCAGTCCCGGTCCTGTCCCTGAGCCAACACTCCGACAACACTACGATGATGTCGAAGGTCGACAGCCTGCTCAGGACCAGGAAACATCGTCCGCTCCTGTCGTGGAAGTCTTATCAACCGATGCTCCCCAAAGCGACCCCACCACCATCATCGAGGTCAATCCTCCGCTGCAAACGATCCTGGGTGCCCCAAACCCGCCGCAGATCTCCACGACGAATATCGCAAGCATACTCGTGGGAGCCATGATGGGCTTGCTCATTATTGTGATTGTAGCCTTCATGTGCCTTAGAATCATTCTCAGCAAGCGGAAAAAGGACAAGGAGGAGGAGAAAAAGAAGGGTAACAATGCCGAGAATGGTCAAGGGGGAAATGCGGCACCGGCTCCGGCGGAAGGGGCTGATCACGAAGCGGGTCATAACGATACGACCCATCATGATGGTCACCATCACCCACCGGCCCCAAGAACCACTGGCACGAATGCACAGCGGAACGCGAGCAACGCCGCTGCAGCAGCCACTGCGTCGGGCAACACTGGTGGTGGTGGCAGCCCTTCGATTGGCGCGGGGATGCACTAGGGCGCCAGATGTTGGATGCGCGCCGGTGCGAGAAGTAGATTCTTGGGAGATGATAGGCCAGGGGCACTTGACCGTGGCATGCATTTCTTCCATTTCTCCTCTTACTCCTAGTATTGTTGATGGTTTACGGTATAATGGAAAATAGCGTTGGATGTCTCGACGATGCGGGGAGATCCATACAGCGGGATAAAAAATCAGGAGTCTAAAAGTTTGTCGGGAGATCAAGGGATTTCATATTATTTCATGTTACTGTCTCGTGGTATTCATTGTTGAGGCTATTCGGACTAGCCCACACATATGCAGGTACTTACTAAGGTACCAAACTGTCTACCAAGCTTAGTACCCATACAAGAAACACTTAACTAAAAACTCAATAAAAAAAGAAAAGTTTTTGGACTTGGTTGCTTCTTATGTGATGACTTGTATTCTTATTGATGGTATGTGGATAGCCGTCTAACATATGTAGAGTGATGTGGACGGATTCTAGCATGACCACGGGCTTCCACTTGGCGCCCTCGCGTGCCCCTGAATTACAGTTAACGATGCGCCATCCCACACGATCTCAGGGGCAATCTGTAGGACCCTGCACGCTAATTTACAGTGGAGGCATTTCGAACTGCCGATCCAAGCAATGCAACCCCACTATAGATGTCCTCGGAATCTCGGTATTGCCCTTTGGAGTTAGACCGGTCATATCTCCGGGCTGGTGGGGTCGCGGGAGAAACCTTAATGTTAGCCCCTCTTCTACAGCGGCTGGTTCCATTCCGTCGGGTCTAGGGAACGAACGTAATTGGTATCAATGTTCAAGATCGATTGATGGTTTGAAACTTCGAGGTTAGGGAATGCGTTATTCTTATGGGTAATAGCACATCCATTGAAACAAGATTGGATGATTGATTCATGGTACTTAGTACATCAATGTATATGTTCGTCTTGGTGCGGGGTAGCAAATGGCATGCTAATCAATGATCGGCGATCCCTACACCACTGGAAGCGCGTGGGGTGAATTGGGTTGTGGTAGTGGGTAAGGGTCATTGGTGCCTATTGGTTCTATTTTGATCAGTTTTAATTGCAAAATGCTATGTAGGACATGTTCGTGCCATATGTTTAGCCGGATATGAGAGGCCTCCATTCGCCAACTTCGTACGATGGAGGAAATTAGGGTGATGACAAATCCCCTAGTTTCTTACAGCTTCCTCGCCGTATTATTCCCGAGTAAATCTCCTAGCGACTCGATTCAACGGCCGCGTCCTGGTCCTCTTGAACTAATCCATATAACGTATTCCTTTGGTGGGTACATAATTTCCACCTCTAATGACTACCATGCCGAGAATATGGTAGTGAATCAAGTAGGTTACACCAAGCGGGATAGAATTGCCTCGAGCTCCGCAGCGATCTTTTTTTCGTGGGTTTTAGTATCACCAGAACCGGTAACACTTGCTCGAGGTACGCTGCTGGGACCGCTCATGTATGTCTGCAGATGATAGTTTTCGAGACTTTTCTTGTCGACGGGGTCTTGTGTCGGAGGATTATGAGTGAATCGGTGGTCTTGTCTTGGTGTAACTGCACTACTAAGATGATTAGTCCTTGGACTACCTAGGTACTAAGCATGCTGTGAAGCCTCTAGAATATGGAATGTGTTGGATGCGGGATTACTAACCCATTACAGGTTGTCTGGTTGGAGATGCCGGTCATGGTTTAGGGAGAATAATGGTGTTGAGAGTAACGAGCGACGCATTTACTGCAGAATGCTATTGATTTTGAAGGGTTGGTGCTCTGCTCATATTTTTGCTGTATTTTCAGAATTATGAGACGGCACTGTTAACCATTCCATGGTAAGTATTAGATATAGGGGGATTCCTCAGACGGAAATCTTGATCAAACAGACATCATTACAAAGATATTTTAAGCCTCAAGTATCTTGTATCTAACGCTGTCAGTATTTTCGGCATGTTCATAAGATGATACTTAGGTAGACCGGTCTTAGGTGCGATATCGACGAGGCATCCCTAGGCATCGACGCTATGAATGCACGGTCAAAGACAGATTCGGGGTTTTCGTGAGACGAAGCACTGCGCTGATAGTATTACTAGACGTCAATATAACGGGAAAACCGATATAGGACCGTCTCGCAAGAAAGCTACCTACTTCTACCTAGCTAACCCACTATAATTAGCGATAACCTGCTATATGAGGCCCAATCCTAGTCAACGTGCTTGTGATGTTCTTCTTTGGTACCTTTGATACCGGAGTAGCTCAGGTACATCTCACTAGGTATCGCATGTATCTTGGTTCCTTAAACGCGTCTGACGAAATAATTTGATTGGCTCTATTCTAAATGGGTGGTGCTATAGTAGAGAGTGATAATAGGTCCATCAGCCGAGGTTGATTACTTGGATCCATGGTCACATGTAGACTGAAAGAGACGATCGCGCATCTTCCTGTTCTGGTATTGATCAAGTAAAAAGAAGAGATTCACTTACTAACTTTGCAATTTGGAACCTACCTATCCATGATTTGGTGCCTACTGTTATAAAGTAAATGTCCATGTTCATGTGGTTAGCCTACACCTCGCTTGAGGCAGACCAAAGTAGGCAAGAAATAGGTAGTAATCTTTTCCATATGGAATTCCAACACTCATTGGGACAGCTAGGAACTCCTGCTTAATAGCCGTTACTAAAGTCCTGGCGAAATATGGTCGGTCTCGGCATCTCAACGTATTCAATATCAAAGCTGGAGAGCAAAGCATCGTGCTCCGGATGAAACATGGCTCCATGGGTACATTCTGGCCGATAAATCGATCGCATGCTAAATATTAGATCTCTGCACCGGTTCCATAATAGGGCAATGCTAGCAGAAAGTTCGCCTGACAATCGCTTAGTTCGCAACTGAACGGTTATTTTAACGTGTAAATCGGCGTTTCGTGACCGTTGCGTATAATTTAGGTCGTTGACTGCTGAAGTTTAAGTCAGTAAGCCGCCACTGAGGCCGCCGTGTTGATGACGAATGAAAAAGAGTCCTTCCAAAGACTATTCTGGTGTCTTGCGTTAGCGTGCTCATACCAATCACATAAATGTGATAGCCATGCATCGACTGTTGCCCGACTTGTTAGGGGTTGATCAACCTTAGAGGGAGCCTTGTCGGAGGGACGTATTGCTGATATGCATGACAAGGGTTCGACGTCGGAATTTTTCGGTATCGATGATCGATGATGATTTCCGACAGTAACCGGAATAGCGGTCTGACGCGTCTCATCAAAGATGTTGGGTAGTACGGATTCGACGCAGGCCTATCTCGCTATCATGGACCATCGATATGCCAGCCTGACTCTTCGAAGTTCTCATGCTTTCCCTCATCCATCGACACACTAAAATAGTCGATGGTCGCGCACAACAGATGTAGATAGCGTAGAGCCTCGTGTACGGATGTCGTCATCGGCAATAGGGAGGCGGATGGTAGATTTGACCGGTTCCGCCATGGTATAAGATCACGTGAAGAGGATTCTGGTTAAACACAGTTAGGATATTTTGACCCACGATGGAGTGACCAAGTGTACTCACCTAGGTGAGAGAATGATGTGTACGTACTTGTGGATGGCTGATATAATTTTGCATCGGGGGGGGTATTCTCTGAGAAAATTGGACAGTGCTGAAGTCATTGCAAATATAGTGATGAAAGCTCGGTTGAGAAGAGTTACTAGTAAATCTAGGTGACATGAGAATTGAGGCGTTGAAGTCAACACCATCGAGCCGCCGGTCTGCGGAAGTCGTAACATGTTTATATCAGTGCCATTGTAGGAATTTATGAGCGGTAATCGGCTTCGGGTAAAGAGCTGAGAGGAGAATATCACGAGATGACACTGCCCAACACTAAAGAAGACACGTGTGGGTAGCACACGGTAAGCTTCTAAGTGGGTGGCTCCGAGCCTCATCCACGAATTCAATCTGCAGATTGTTTTTCTCCGGCAGATGCCATGTGCGTAATCCCTGTTATATTCAATTCGCACCCCACTTACACTGCCCTGATTACCATTCACGATGCTTCGGGGACCTCCTTCGGGGACCTCCATTACGATTCTGCGTCTTCATTACGCCTAGATCCTACGCATGGCTGCGCTATCATGTATCCGCAATTAACACTTCATATACGATTGGATCGTGGGCTCCCACACCGAAACTTCGATTTTCAATGCCTACCTCCCTCGTCCTGCAACTAACCTCACATTCATGAACGATTCCCCGCCGATCAGAAGGCCGCAAGCCACGGACTGCAATGAAACTGAAAAATACAAGTTTCGCATACAGAGAGTAACCACTTGGAGGTCACAGCACACCGAAAAGAGCCTCGTTTTACTTGATGTAAAAACCTAGAGATTCATTGCATTTCCGAACGTGCATATCCAGTAAGATGTACCTAATTTCTAAGAAGTTTACCTACATACTAAGTTCCCTTTAAGAACTATTAACTTCCTAAATACTGACTCTTCATGTGGAGTGGGATAAGTAGAAGCTTAATAATTAACTCATATATATTAGTTTGATTTAGAAAGCGACAGTATGGTTGACGATACGCCGCTTAATTCTGATGCTGTTCCACATGTTTAATACTGTCGGGGATATGAAATTGCCTAAATGGGTTTCCCGATCAAATTTGGTTGGACAATATCTTATTTTTAAGTGTAAACTCGATTCTTACTAGCGTCATCAATATCTCGCCGCATGAACATGCATATTTCACCCACCTAGGAACTTTAGCACCAACTCTTCTACTTGAAAAATAGAGCTGCTGGAGACTCGAAAGAAAAGCAATGCCATCGGTGTGTCCTAAAAAACCTAAGATCAAATCAAGCGGGCAAAGATCTCAAGACGCTGAAGAATCACATATGGCGCTAAAGGCAACTAAAAACCAGCTGAATGGAGCGACCCGCTGTGATCCTGCATTGCCAGAGCCTCGGTTAACTTCAATTATGTTATTTCGACGGCAGCTCAACCCCTATTGGTTCTCTTGACGCCTTGAACCAAAACTCGAGCGAATCCCATCGCGATGCAGTAAAATAGTTTTATTGGTTGCCCACAACACAGTTGACGAAAATCTACGGTTCCTTGAGCAGGGGGCGTTCCGTAATTGGTAGATTCAGATCGGGAATCACAATTGTGGGGTAGGAAATAATTTGAAGATCTCGTGAACCGCTAAACAACACGCTCTCGCCATCCACACGACGGACAACAGATTTACCCTACTGCTAACAAGGCTTTGGCGATTTTCGTAAGAAACACCAAGGCTTCAGCAGTGGGTAACTCAGTAAGCCACCCTTCTTAGATACCTATTATCACCAGCCCTGTCCAGTCATATCTATTCCTGTCCGCTGCGAACCGATCGACCAGTCATTGACCCAACATATTTTCTCAGCTAATTCCAATGTAGCGACCAGCTGAATGATGACTAGGAGTGTTGGTCTGGGGAGGTTGAAAGGGTGCGACGGGTACGACAGGTACGTTGTTAGGTCCATGGACGAACTTCTCGAGACGATAGGACCTTAGACTTTGCTGATTGACAGGGTCGTCCGTCGGCGGGTTTCGAGAGAAGTAGTGTTGTGGCTTTTGCGGGGTGGTCCTGGACAATTATATTTTCGTGAGCAACACCATGGATTCTAAGTATGTAAAACAATATTAGTGGGTAGAAATCAACCCACCCATTGTATACCGTAACGTCCGAATATGCCATGATTTAGAAGCTAGTAAGGAAACTATATTTTTATAATGGGGTATTATCATAGGTATTTTCGATGCTAGGTCATACACAACATGAAGTAGTATGCTTCACAACTAAAACGGTCAGAATGAGTAGATACTCAGTATTTATCTTTATCCCGGAGTTTTTTAAGATTATAGAAGTATCTAGGCGGAAATTCTAGATACATTAAAAACCTATGACAGCAATACTATCTTCTCCATACCTACCTACTGAAGAGGCTACCCTCCGGCTATGACGCGCCTATCATCTCCTCCCCTCTCGCAGCCCTTGTAATGTCTAGAAACTCCAGCGTTGAATTGGGCAGCAAATGCCCCTTCAGGAGATCCAAGGGCGTGATGTGTTGTGAATGTGACAGGCTACATAATAGCTCGACTCACACGTTATGATGTATCGATACAAGTTATAGGGTCGGCGAATAGTGGCATCGCGGAGAATATCGAAACACAAGATAATGATGCGTATCAATAGTCCAGCCTGTGAGCTGCTCTAGGAAGAATTCTCTCAGGGCGCGATTCGATTCGAAGTATCCTAATCAACTGGATTGAAGGTCTCATTCGAGCACATCGCTCAATGCTTCCCTTCAGCTCACTATTCGATGCCCTCCAGGAGATTATTGCTAATTGGCGACACAGATAACACCGTGCAGAAATTAATCTCCAAAAGGACTGTTGATAGCAGAAAATAGATAACCAGCATCGACATCGATCCTGTCTTGGCGCAAATATAGGTAGGTAGACGAGAGGTACATTAGGAGGCCTTTTTGAACACTGTGCTCAGATCCGACCAACCCACGTGTTGGAGATTAAAGGCTGGGGGTGCAGAGATAGCCACCATTTCACCGAATTTAAAAGGATTTAGGGGGGGGTAAAACGGGTTAGTACCTACTTGCCTGCATACATATTCCGCATAGTTGATCCAGTGATACCATGCAACCATCGCGCAGCATCGTTCGCCCTATTAATGAGATCAATCCTCCATCCATAGGTAGACGCTCATTAAGATAAGCATATATACCCAATATTGCAGGATTATCTCGTATTGGCAATTCTTGAGCGTAGATCACCAGCGGATTCGCGACGGCGTACACAAAGGAGCATCATGTCGCTCTGGCTCTACCGAGACTAATTGATATTCGTTTCGGTAGTGCCAAGACTGGCCAGTCACCAAGTATTATGTTCAATCGAATTGACTGGGATTTTCCAGTCACGTATCTCATAGTTGATTCTCCTATGAAGTAGTATTAGCTAATGTAAGTCGATAGAACTTGCTGTAATGGTACGTACTAATCATAGAGCAAGCTGTCTGGCAGAGAAGGAAAGGATCTTCCACTTGTACACTGGTGGCGGGCTGGCTCGGCAATTATTCACCGAAGAAGACTCATAAGAAGGATCGGATTGCGGGGGATGAATAACACGATTCCCGGCCCTGGGAGGACGACGGTGTGAACGCGAGAGAGCAAAAAAAGTAGGAAATCAGTCGAAGAAGACGAGGGTAGTTATCTATCTGAGAGAGATCACAGTCGAGAGAATGTTCATTTCTCCCGAAGCCTTTGATCCTGACACTATCATATGTGAGTCGACTCTTTCGGATGAGGAATTTGGCTGACAACTCTGTAAATCTCATGCATCTGGACTAATTCAGATGAATGTCCCCCACGCAGCGACCTTGCCTGATCATTAATCGAGGACTACCTACATAATAGGGGCGCGGCCAGCCCGGCCAACTGAGGCGAAGCAAAGGAAAATTGCTTGGTACAAAACACGCCTGCTAGATAAATCTTTACAGCCAAATAAAATCGAATTTAATTTTAGGGACAGAGGATAGCTTGCATCAATTACTTGTAGAAACATGGCCCGATTGAAGTTCGTCCCATAAGCGGATTACCTACTACCTGGTAGACTTTCCCGCAGTACTGGCTGGCATCGTCCCACTCCTGGCCTTCAAAGCAGGTCCAATTGTTAGGATAATGTTTGAGTTAGTCGTCCTCAACAAGATCTCATTCAGCTGGACGTTTTCTTCCCCCGCATGCATGAGGCAATTTAGGAAGTGCCTAGTACCCAGGTATTTTTTTCTCTAAAAGAAGAAGAAAACAAGAAAAACCCTGTAATCTTATGTACATACGTACAGCCTGCAGGGTACTTAGCTACCTGCCTACACATGTACACTCCTAATCTACCTACGACACCCGTCATCGTAAAGATCGATCTCGGATAGCTGTATCGGTCCGCTGTGGATAGGGACCTCATTCAATGTCCTATGTTCCAAGGTTACTAAAATTGGAATACTCCTCTACATTATCATGTTCTGACACATGTACTTCATCTCTAAACCTACATGTCTTATGAATGAATATATAGGTATTCAATATACTTATAAATCACAAAGCATTCAATTACGTTGCTACTGTGTTATGAGATGGTCTTCTGTCCACGCAAATAAACTACAGTGAAATAGGTATCTCTAGCACGTTTTTAAATGGCAATCATGCATAGGCTGCAAAGGAATAATTAGGTAGATGAATGTGTGGGTATTTTGATATTGCCATTAAGCTACTCTATAATTAAGCCCTGGGGGAGCGGGGGCAAGACACGATCCACCGTAAGATATCCGCGGTACTCGAAAAGCCAAGGTTGTCATTAGGCGTAACTAGAAGACTAGAAAACAACGGTTCCGTTGTGCGATGAGCCTAGCTTCTAAGGCTATGATAGTTAGAATTGCAGTCGCGGTTGCCTCCGGCTGTATAGCCTCCTTTCGGGGTGACATCCGATTCCAGAGACCTTCAGCTGACTCTAGCATGACTTTCGGTCATCACTTGCTGTGAAGAGTGCTTCTGACAGCCCCTCTTATATCATTAATAGTCTGGGAACTCGAGACCAGATTTCTTATATCGGAATGAAACCCCGATAACCTGAGCTGGATTTCTAAGTGAGGCGAGAAGTAGAGGTGTTTGTTCCAGTGGTGTTTCGACTCTGGCGACAGTTCAGGGAATCATCGCGGACGCTAGGCTGAACGCTCGCAAGAGGGACGCTACTGGAACCATAGATGAATTGATTAAGACGGTAGGACCTAAGATTCGGTCCATCTACAGGATGGGGAGTTGGTGGGTTGAGTGAGAAGTAATGACTTGGTTTTCGTGGCGTATCACTGAGCAAGTCCTTTCGTTAGAAATATTGCAAAGCGGCCGAAGTAGTATGATGCTGGAAAACACGGATTATGCTCACCCGTAACAAGTTGATTTGTTGGATCCTGCCATGGCTTCTGAGTGAGCGCGGAATCAAATTTATATGCCTGGTAGACGGGTTATCTACCACAGGTTGCGATAAAGAAAAATTGTGTGTATTTGGCAAAAAGTGATAGAGATGCTGTTAAAGATTCGTGGAAATTGACTCAGTTTGCTATATATACAATATTATCCTATAATACATCTACGTAGCTACTTCAAATTTGTTGGGCAGCAAAGGCGCGTCAACTACTTAGGTAGTCAAAGGGATAGTATCTGATGAAGGCGCGAAGTCGCAGTGTAGTCCGCCTCGCACGTTATGAAGTATTGATACAATTGCTTCGACCAACCGATACCTACGCGTAAGAAGACTTACAAGGCGTAGGCACGCAGGAATCGAGTGTAGCATCAAGTGAGATTCTGATTAGTCGAGCTTTGGTAGAGGTTTCAATGATAGCCAATTAACACCACCCAATTCTGTATTCTGGACATTCGCAAGATAGTCTTCTTAGAGGGTAAAAGCGATGGCATTAGTCTCCTGAGGTCGAAATACCCTAGAAATGGACCGGGATCTAGCTCGGCTAAGAAGCCGAGAGGATAACGAGATGTTGTGTAAGAGGTAGGTAGACGTAGATTTCGAGAGCATGCCAAGACATGACTGTCAAAAGACCCTAGCAGGGCCATTGGTATTCGATCAGTCTCGATACGACGAAGTTGGAAGTGAAAATTGAAGAAGGCACTATATACTATGATGAGACTTTGACATAGTTCTCTAGGTAGGTAATCATGTACCTCAGTACCCACCTGGGTGGTCGACTTACCTATAGATTATCCCCATAATTCCGCGATACATGTAAAAGGGCGAAAGACGGTCGACGGTGAATGGTCACTGGTGCAGGAGCCCACACTTTGCAACACTGTGTAGTGATCAGGAGTCCAAATTTGTTGTGAATGAGATTCTACTCTGAAGTGGTCAGTGCTTCACCGAATATAAGGCAATTTGAGGCAATGAGGGGTCAACGGTATTATGCGTTACAAGTGAGACAGGTTGCCTCGTTGAGTAGGCAATTGTATGGAGGTATCGTTTCGGGTAGCTGCATTGCTGCGCCATGTAGGATACGCAGATTCGCTGAGTGTGGTGTCCAGATGGAAAAAAATCGCATCAATACGTCGGTGCTTCATAGGAACTAGCAGCCTTGGGGGTAATCGTGCCCAATATTGCAGGGGTTACTCCGAATCGACATTCCTATCTAATGGAGAAAGGAATAGCGGTCTGGATCTCGCAGAGTGTGTTCGGTCGCCTTACGCGTGGTGTACTCGGTCGCCTTATTATCGTGTAATCGTTGCCAACATAGCAATAGCACCCTATAGAAGGACTAGCAGCGCCCCTTGGGTCCAACAATAGCTAATGTCTTTCGTTGTAGCCACGGCATGGTATGTGTAAGGTAGATCGTTTGCGAATGGTGTGTTTCGTCACTTCCACAAACAATGTAATTGAAAACCGAAGATGGGCTTTGATGTTTCTCGGTCACTGGGTTCACGGTGAAAATTAGCTAATCGTGATCCATTGGTTGTTAAACAGTCCGTATTTCTGTTGCTTAGTCATGGATAGAGGACAACGTGAGGGGATAGAATGGTAGATTTCGTGGAGTATGTAGGTACTCACGTAGTTCCGTCGCCATTGCGTTGTTTGTATGACTGACGAAAAGTGCCATAAACCAATGTTAGGTAAGCAAAACAGAGTGACACAAGTAACAAAAGTCAAAATCATCGACAAGAATAATTGAGCATGACATGGAATCTGAATTGACGAACCCTTGAGCTTTTATTACTTTCATTGTTTTCGTTAGGACAACCCAAGTTTCATCTAGGACAATCGTCAGTACCAGTGTATATTCGCTTACTACATTCGAGGTACCTATGTACATGTAAGAAAGGTGTAGGACAACCTTGAATCTTGAATTGAGAGTACCGACCTTTGAAACGATGTTCGGTATAACCATGATGTCCTAACCCCCGATACATCTCGAGTGCCAGTTTGAATCCGTATCCATTTTCTCAAATAGCTCCTATAATTCAACCACTTAATTTTTAAGGACATTCGGGGATAAGGAAAAATAATTCGTTAGAATACTACTATACCACAGCGCGCTAATGCAGGGTTGTTACTCTACGTGTAAGTGGTAAAGTACCTTGTTACTAATAAGTTTTGAGCCAGCCATGGATAATATCCCTAGAGAATTCTTAGATACGTAAGAAGTAATAAGAGGAGCTACCCGTTCGCAGATTCCGTACCTAGGAAACATACAATTAAACTATCGAACCTATTATTCACAAACTGAGTATAGAACCTTGGGACGCTTGATGAATTGTGCGCTTTTCATTGATGATGGTCTTGTTGTTTCCGGTACCTACTAGGTATATGAAAGAGGGATGCAGAATTAGAGATTCTGGGCACACATGCCGCTTGAAGTTAGACCTATCTATTTTTATGTATCGGTAGTTACGCTGCAAGAGATGATAAAGATGCGTACCTACCTTAGGCATTCCTTGGAGGCTTGAGTCAACTCCGGACAAATTTCTCGTTAAACACATATTTGCGGCCCCACTCCCCGCGAGCTCCGCTTCGCTATTATGTCCGATATCGTCACTTTGAAGTACGCCAATTGAGCGAATTTACAACAAAATAGCAACCCGGCTTTCATTCTGCCATGGGCTCACTTACGAGGTAAGTACATATTCAAGGCGGGAATGAGTTGTAGACAATGAGAAAACTTTGAAGGCATAGAATTACTTTGAGTTGTGTCTAAGTAACTTCTGCCCTTAAGATTGTATTTATGGATAGGTAAGTATGGTATGGCAGAACACATTCGCATATGTAAAACTACAGTGAATCAAGGCTTAGGATCTGCTATAACTGATATTCTTTTCTTAATTGGGCTTCCTTATATGTAACTTCGTAACCCGTTGCTCAAGTCGTTCTTAGTCCTGCTAAGAGTATAGATACGAATTTTGACTCCAAAACATTTCTCCTTCAACTAATTCTTCTATAATAGATCTGAAGTCTCGTTGTGTGGTTATCCAGGATGAGATGAGGTTGGTCCCACTTCCTCCGAGGCCTTCATTTCATTCTGTGCCTGGGTTCCACTTGTTGCAGAAGCTTGAAGGCTCTGTAGGGGTACGCTGTTGGGTCCCTTCACGAAGTTGTCGAGGCGATAGTCTCTCAGACTCTGGTCGTCGACGGGGTGCGAAGTTGGCGGGTTCTCCGAGAACCGGTGGGTGGGCTTGGAAGGCGTGGCACTGCGTAGATATGTGAGAAGCTTCTTCATCAGAGTTCCTACATGCCCAATATTTATTCCTCATTAGAATGCGACTTCACTCACCCGCCATAGGCGCTGTTCTCAGATTTGCTAGTCATTGTTTTCGTACGTTAAAATTTGCCGTGGCTAAGAGAGCATTCAATGTATGTGAGTCTATTGCGGGTGACCCTTTGAACGAGCTTAGAGACTTTGAGACGATACATCTACAGTCAGTGCGTAGACGAAGCCTTTATATTATAAGATATCTGAGATACCACAGCATCTTCTAGATGCCTATACAAGTTATAAATTGATCTTTAGGCATTGCCTGAGCGAACAATCAAAATCCAACATGTGAAGGCTTTCGGTCCGGTATAAAAAACGCCAAGATAAGAATGTATACCAGCTCGGCAGCTTCATGAGGTCTGTCAGCTTAGCCATCATGTTGAACAGAAATATTTTGGCCAGACGTCCAATTTCGCCAAGACCACAACGGCACTTACGCTGAACTCTATTCTCAAGGCTAGGAGAGCGGCTCGTTCGGCCAAACCTCGTGGTATTCATTCAGCTCTCCTCATGAATCTTGTCGCGATCCTTGGCATTGATATTAATGAAACGTTTCTGTATAATCAGCATGGACATTAAATAACTGTGAGTCTTACCGGGTTTCCACCAATCATCTGCCATGGGTGGCAAAACGTAAGAGTGGCAATTGACATTGAGATCAGCCATGATGCTGATGCTGCCGAAGATTGACATTACAATTAACAATATATTCTACCTTTCTGCTAATTGAAAGGGCTCAACTCGGATTTGATGATTTTTATATTGGTGTGGATGTAGTGAGTAGTATACCTACCTAGTAAGCTTCCTGGGTTGTAAAGGAATGATGTGAACGGAATAGCATGCAAGATATCTTTCATTTCGATACCACAACTTTAGAACCAACAGCCCACGACGAGAATCCCAAGAGACTATTGTAATTATATCGGGAGTATCTCTACTACGGACTAGCAAAGTTAAAGAGCCTTCAAAGCAGCAATTATCCTTGGTGTTACGTTGTTCTCGGTACGGTAATACAGGGAAGAATGATGGTGGGTAGTCTCAGGTACCAACCACTGGGAAATGTGCGGCTATCTCTTTAAGCCTCAAGTTTACCTACCTACCTAGGCATTGACATCAAGAGGCCCCCAAAAATGCAATATGCAGTGGAGTTGTTATTTGACTCAGAATACGCAAATCAAATATCGAATGCGACACAGATCTTCGGTGGCTGCAGCAAATGAAAAGCAGATTTAAGCCATTCGGATAGGACCCTAGAATTTAAGTATATGAACTTGCACCAACTCGTAGCTCGAACCAGTGAAAACAATACAGATACGATTGTACTACCCAATGCGAAATGCCGTCCGTTCTATCCGGCGGTGGGACATTGCGTTGGTGTACTCCGAGAGATGCCGATTGGAGAAGAGTGCCGTAATGGAACCAGGTGGCAAAACCGGCCGCAAGTAATAGGGGGTCACGGATTTTACCCACTTCAGTCCGGAGTGGGTCTCTTCCGATAACTCCACTCGGAGATAGCGATGCATCTACGCGAGGTACATCGTACTTTCTTCCGATCGTCCGGGGTGTACCTTCCACCGCCTTCTCAGGTATGTATCACTAGAGATTTCGGATAGATCCGAGGAGCTCCTTCTTGAGGTATGTGACATTGTTGTGTAACCCTAATCCTGAGCCCTATGAGATCGTCGAACCTCGGCTTCACCTGAAACTTGTAACAATTGATAATCATTTTATGTATGTCGTTTTTCGGTAGCAACGATGGTTCCTCTCTGTTGGTTATGGGAAGATGTTGGGATCGACACGTGATTCCCCTCTACTATTATTCAAGATGTTCTAACTAATCAAGGGATGACCAAATTTTCTCCATTTCCAACATGCGACTCTATTAGGAGACCTTTATGTCCTAATGGCCTCGAAAAAGCCAACTGTGGTTATCGTTCATGGTGCTTGGCATGTTCCTGAGTGCTACGACAAACTTGTGGCCACTCTTCAGTCTGCTGACTATGAAGTGTATGTTCCTCACCTCCCATCGACGAACGGGACAAGACCCCCCGATGGCAACCTCGTTACTGATACTGCGCTGGTCCGTTCGAATGTGGAGAGTCTAGTCGAAGCTGGTCATACTGTCATTGCTCTTTTACATTCTTACGGAGGCTAGGTCGGCACCAATGCCCTCTACGGATTATCCTACCAGGTACGCATGAAGCAAGGACTGCCTGGTGGCGTCTTACATCTGATATACATGTGCGCCTTCATCTTACCAGAAGGTTGGTCTACATTGGACCAAGGCAGGTCAAGAGGCATTGAGATCGTAAAGGCGACACAACTGAAACTCGTCTTCGATGATGAGGGCTATTGCACCATGGTCGATCCTAGAGGGCAGTTGATCAACAACGTGAACGACGATGATGAAGCGGCAGCTTACATCTCCAAGCTTGTGCCCTGGAGTGCCAAGTGCATGACTCAACCCCTCTCACATTGCGCTTGGAGAGATATTCCAGTCACCTACATCCACACGACCAACGACAAGACTATTACGTTCGTTGGTCAAAAGCTCATGCTAGAACGACTGAAAGGAATCGGTCTACCGGACCCGCTCCTGGTTACGCTGGATACGGACCACTGTCCACATATAACTGCGACAGGTGATATCGTTAATATCATCGGCAACACTGTCGCAAATGTTAAGAAGGGTATAGGTTTGATGTAATCCTTAGATATGCAGCTAGAAATTGAAATGGATGAATATATCTACCTAGTAACTACGCCCCAGTGTCTGAGATTACCCCTATCAGAAGATTGGTATCTTGACAGAATTGTCCGGCCAGGCTATCTAGTAGTCTATTGACAGTATCTGCCCAGATAGTTTCGGCTAGACTGAAACAGGGGTAGACGACCAAGGGTTGCCATGGGAATCGAGCTTGGTGTGCCGCATAGTTGAATCGACGACCACGTACACAGAGAAGCGAAGAAGATAAAAGGAAATGCATTGATATATTCCGTACTATCAACCCTACGGTGCTATATCGTGTCAGACTCACTACACAACGGTATGGCTTAGGCTTGATGCGACCAGATGTTGTGACCTTGTGACCTTCGTTAACTGACAGCATTCACAATAAGTATGCCATTAGGATTGAATCTATATCGAGCCCTCTGCCAAGCCTTCTACGAAGGTCCCGTGATAGCTACAGGGCTAGGATCGACCCATGGAGGAGTTCCTTGACAGGGCATCTCTTAGCGTTCTGATAGACAAAGAGGCATTCCCGTATATATCGTGTCTCCCAGTACGAGGTAGCTTAGAGCTCCTCGTGCAACAATAGAGTCTTTTCCTTGCTCCTAAGTTTGCATCGTGACACCCTCACAGTACGATATACCGTAATGCAAAACTTATTATTGCGCACAACCGTTGAACGTTGACGTAGAATGTAATATTTGGATATCGAGCTACTGAAGATGGGGTAGAATAGAGGCAACTGTGGCGGTGACCTGCGCGACATGAGCAGCTTCGATAACACCGGGGTCACGGTTTTGAAGGTGGGCGACGGGTACACTGGAAGGGCCGTTTGTGAATTGGGTGAGTTGATATCTATAGTCGCTTGTATTGGTAGGATGAAGGGCTGGTTCGCCTGTAGAGAATCGATGGCCGGGCTTAGACGGGGTCACGCTAAGTTAATAGGCGATGATCTATTAGAAAACACAACACAAATGGAGTCATGAGACACTCTATAATCGAGAACATACCCATCATACGCCGCCTTAGCCGAATCACACGTCATGATGGCTATGAACGAGAGGAATTATCGAATTTATGTGGATATTAGGAGTATCAATGTTGTTTACAATTAGTGGAGCATTGATGGACGGGAAGAGAGGATTTGAAATTGGACGTAGTAGGTATTTCTAGTAGATTACTTAGGTAGACACAATGAGTCCTTCGGTTGCTTTAGACGCAGAAACCATTCCCCTATCCCAATGCATCCCGAGGATGGATATCCAGCGCAAAGAAAAACGCAGAAATGTGTCGAGTCTCTCAGATAGTTGATCATTCTCGATAACTGCCCCGCAGCATCGTCCTCTTACCCCTGTCAGGTATTCAGAGTTATAGTACCTGGGATAAACAGAGTATTAACGCCTCGCACGTTGTAGCGCAAGTTGGTGACAGCGGAGATGTTATTGAGTTAACCAATCAGGTCCTCGTTCGAAATGCCGCTAGCCCCGTCGCCTTAAAACTCGAGGGTGGTCATTGATGGTATCGATTGTTTTGTAGGAGTACCCCTACCGTATCCATGGATGACATGCAATGCTGAAGGAGCGAGACAACCTTAGAGGGTGAGCTATTCGGTGAGTGTGGCGCAAACATGATTGGCGAGAACTGTGCTGTGGAAGTCCAGATAGGGATCATATAGCTGACCATCGCCAGCAACATTAGTGTCTTTGTTGATACGGCTCAGGTGCACGTAGTGCCCTCACTGAGTTCCGGATTGAACCAACGATGGCGGGGCACTCATTCAATGCGGTTCAAACACCGCCCGCATAATTTGAACTCACTCGAGCCGTATAGTATGACCAGACCCTCATATTGTTACATTGTAACTTCAACACTAATACAAAAGTTCGACGACTAGACTTGACATTGAGCCTCTCGTACTATAGCATAAGCTATGTAAGCTAAAGCCAATAGTAACTGGGGTTGTCAAGTTGTTAATTTGAAGCACAAGTGCGGACTCTAAACGGGAGAATTGCCTTCAAGACCACACCCAACATCACTAATGAGTGACTTCCGGGTTTTTCGTCCTAGCCTAGTAAGACTGCGTTGGGTCATATCCGCATGAGAAAAGATACGAACAAGATTCAGTCCCTACTAGAGATAAGAAGTAGACTGTTCGGTGATACATAGCTCAGCGTGTGCTGTGCACTGTGAGCGATTTTTGAAAAGGTGGTATGCGGATTCAGCATTTTGACGCAGGTTGACCAGGTGGTTCGGTAATGATGTGTAGGACACGGATTGAATGGGAGTCGTGGATGATTTTGCTTCCCTTAGTTCAGAAGGTACCTAGCAAAGGGACTCCTTCGTAATTCGCGTCAACCCATTGTGGAATGTATATTGCCCTCCCCATTCGAAAAAATCAGTAATGAGAATCTCCCCGTGGGCTAGTCGCTTGACGATCTAGACCAGAAACTGGCGGCAGGCTGCCTGGATTGCTTCGTGTCGTACCCTCATTGGCAGGAAAAGGGCCGACAGCATGCATGTAAAATACAGACATGACGCGTCCATGCAAGCGATCGACGATGCTGTTCTTGTCATTCGGAAGAAGCGGCAATGTGTCAACGTCAGCCTCATGATAGAGACACCGAAAACTTCAATGTGAGAGGGGTCCGAAGAAAGAAGTATCGATAGCAAGAGCCTCGCTTATCTAATCAGTATTCGGATAAAGCTTTTGTCGACTCCGTATGTACTGAGTGATATTAGATGAGAGGTATCACGTGACCTTCACTGCAATTTTAGCACCATCAAAGTGCTTAGGTGGAACAAACATACCATGAATCGTGAACATAATCCAAGCTCATAAAGTAATCAAACCTTGACGTTTCAATAATGAATTCTCCGTAGGTGGCCCCTTCCCTAAGATAATATTTATATATGAAAGCTTATGTAAATGAGATGACGAAAAAGGTTGAGATAAATATGTATTATTAAGCGCACAATGTTTAAAACTAACACGGGAAAGACTGGTTTTTTAAATGATCGGATGTTTCAATGTTTTAAAATTCTAAAACTTAAAAGTTTAGAAGTTTCTCAGCAGGTCGACGAACCTTTTATATAAAATATACAGTTATTAAAGTGACGTGTGAAAGCCGACTACCTACTTAGTATCAAATGAACCCCTTGCCCACCGCTCCAATCAACGTTATCTAAACGTGCATAAGGCTCCACTCGCCTAATGCAAGGGCATGGATTAGGTCGACTTGTATACTACATTCGTCGGAGACTTGCATATCCGACTGTATACTATTAAGTACCTAGGCATTCGTCGGCGACTTGCATATCCGACTTGCATGTGCACCTCTTGCAGCTCCACTCACTACAATTGGTATATTTCCTCATCCTCCAGCCAACTCCTTTGTACACCTCACTTTTGTAACATGTACGATCAATTAAACCCAATTCAATGGCCAGGTCGGTCAAACTACATATACATATAGTTAAAGTACCTATCCTAGCTACAAGTTTACCCTGACCTCCAAACCGAACCTCCACAACCTTAGTTCATTAATTTCCAAGGTTAACTCGGTAAGTCGGTACCTGTAATTGACTTGCAATAAAATCAATACTGTGCTAACACCGTCCATCCAATCCTCAACATCAAAGTCTAATGGTTGCCGACTCCAGAGTTCCTCAATACTCTAGACTTCCCCACTACGAGGTATCGTTCCACAGGCAAGCAATTCGCCCCTCGTCAGTACCTATCCGATACATCTACATATTTTTCATTATTTCCTTATCGTCTTATATAAGATAAGGAGTTTCTAAGGAGGTCTATGTGTTTTGATGCCCTCAAATCTTAGGATCTCACGTGATCTCCTCTGAGACTTAGGTCTTCAGAAAATTCATCAATCAATAATTCAATTATCAAGAAGTTGTCAAGCCTTCTACGAAGATTCCCATGAGCTAGGATAGACCTATAGAGGAGTTCCCTAGCAGCATCCCTCGCTACCTTGGTAGTTCTTAGATAGATAAAGAGATCCTTCTGTATATAGTAGGTCTCCTGGCATGAGGTAGCTTAGAGCTCCTTGTATAATAATGAAGTCTTTTCCATGCTTCTTGGTTTCCAAGGTTGCATCGTGACAGGTTCATCACCCGGATTGACACCTTCGACACTATCTACGTCACTTCATGCTTTCGAAATACATGGAAACCTGACGGGACACAGCTCAACAGATTGATAGGTAATGTATTCGACTTCTCTCTTTTCATTAAATAAACCAATAACCCGGGACTCCGTTTACTGGCGTTGACGCTGTGAATGGATTCGAAAGTGTTCGCTCTTCTCTGTGATGAATATTCTTTTCTTGTTCGTTGCATTCATCTGTTCCATTTGGCGACGTTGGCGCTGGACTTCAATATGTCCCCGCTGATATCCGACGACGTCAAAGGTTCGCAGGACCGACAGCCTCTATTTGATGTCACGCCAAGCATAGGTACCAGAGTTTGCTTGTTGTTGTGGCATATCGCCAGTAAAAGCTAGGAAAATAAACTAATAACCCGTGCCTTGTTGATAGCTTTGAATAATACACGGATGCCTGGTTGTTTTCGGAGCTGTGTAGAGATATCCGAGCTCCATGACGTCGTAGTGGTACCGGATACATTTTCCTGGTCCCGGTTTGGTATGGGATATCCTTCATTATCCTCACCCCGTTTACCAGCTCCCCCCTCGTTTCCACTACTACTCCCACTTCTACTTCCACCTCCGTTTCCACTTCTAGTTTGGTTTCGTCGATTTCCAGCTTCTATGAGCTTTATTTTTCGTTCGTGGGAGGTTTTCCTAATATCCTCTAAACCACGGTATCTTAGCTCAAATGTGTCTTTGATCCAAAAGACACACGAATTGGTTAATTGAATGTCCTTAAACGTCGGATCCATGATCGCATTTTGTAAAGTCTCGTTCACGCTGCATATTAAAAGGCATTGGCGCCATTCGTCATCATCATCTTGGTAGGCATCCTCATAATTATGGAGGCGTGTCGTAATGAAGTCGAGAAAGATAAGGCTTAAATAGTTGAGGGAGGTATATCTGAGTATTCAAAGCTTGAGCCGTTATGAATAATGAGGCGCTTATGTATTCGTCTACTCCCAGAGATATTTCCGGGGCTGAGCAAGCCTTGGTTTTGTAGATTTTCTGCGTCGAGTACTCCCAGGATAGGAAGATTGTGTGCCATTTTGACTGGAGCAAAATAATTGCCAATTTGAAAATTCTGAAAGGGAGCGTTCCTCTTGCCCCAAATATATAAAGCCATCATAGAACTTAAATGAGCGTATTTGAGTTCTTTTAATTGTTGAAAGGAAAGAGGCACGTTTAAAGTAGCCCTCGCGATGGAAATTATACCGGAGAGTTTACGCCATCTAAGCTAAAAACTACCTCTGAGGCAATTACCTATGTTAATGGCCTCACCATGTATTATGAAAATTAACTTCCAACAAATGCTAATTAGAGAAGTGACGTCTAGGTACCTGCTAGAAAGGTAAGGAATTCTCTTGGACTTTGTCATATTGGTATTGGAGCCAGCCTTCCTTTATCACCTTCCAAACCTAGGTGGATACTAGGTACCTACCTACTAGGTAGGTAGGTAGGTATTTTATAGAAAGTGTTATCTACCTCGTTTAAAGCCCTAATTCTTGTAACCCGTCGAGCTCTTTCTTGAAGCCTTTTTCGGGCTTGTAATATTTCCAATGATACCCGGCGATTGCATCAGTCAAGTCTTCCTCGTTTGGTCTGTCCACACTAGATCTTCCATCTCCATCGGCGCCCCCAGGAAGCTGAACACCCTGGCTCCACTTGAAGAAGTTTCCTCTATCCCATATCTCTTTCACACGACGTAGTTCTTCGCGATTATCTCCAAAATATGCTCTCTCATGGGCGTTCTTGCACAACACACCGTCGGGAAAGTTGATGAACGCGGCTTCCCCATTCAGGGAATATTGCCTCAACTTGCTCTTAATATTCCCCAAGAAACCCCGCATGTCTCTTTCCATCCATTTATCTTCCCACTCTATGGTGATGTAAGTGTGGTACACAGCTTTGCGCCAGAAGAAGGCAGTGTCTGTAGGGTCTTTCTCTGCAGCCTTTCCCCCTGAATGGATCCACGTGACCAAGAACTCGACTTGTTCTCCTGCGAAGCGACGTCGGAAGGTGGTCATTTCTTCTCGTATCACAGAGGTCACACTTTCAATTGTGGCTCTCTCATTGTTGAAGACGAAGGACGTGTAAATGCTGTAAGTCCTATTAGTGGGAAATGATCTAGTAGTTTCCTCCGACCACTGGTTGACAAGGGTTTCGTGGAGGAAGCGAGTGGACTTCTCAGGTAATGATCTTCGTTTGAGTTGCTCTGATAACGCTGGATCTTGTATGTATCTGTCGATGACTTGATCAAACTCATCTTTATTCCCATCATAGTATAACAAGAATCTTACCCCGTCGCCCGAAGATCGTCGGAGGTCGCACATCCATGTACTGTCAATAGTCATCTGCTTGGGCCACTTTGCTGTATAGAAGCTGTTCATGGTGGTCATGAAGTCGTCTGTTATACCCAAGTTGGGAAACCATTGGTATCTCCCAGCTACTACACCATCCCTTCGACGCAGTCTTCGAACCTCAAGTTTCATTTCCACCAACACACCAAAATTGCCACCGCCAGCACCACGCAGTGCCCAGAATAGCCTACCTTCATTCGACCAGCGGTCATCACTATCCTTCACAGTGACCAAATCGCCATTCGCCGTTACCAAGGTGGCCTCCATTAGGGTATCACTACCCATTCCAATACTTCTAGTGAACGGGCCTAGACCACCCCCAAGTATAAAGCCCCCTACTCCCACATAGGGGCATCTCCCACCGTTCACTATATACCCATCGAGCCTCCCGTTAACCAATGTTTTATAAACATGGCCCCATTGGCAACCAGCTTCCACCGTAACACTTTTGAGGCCACAATCAAGCTTGGCATTGTTCAACCTTTTGAGGTCGAGTGAGATCCCTCTAAAGGCGGTAGAGTGCCCTGCGTAAGAATGGCCTCCACCCTTAATGGTAACTTCAAGCTTGTTGGCTGTGGCTTGTACAATTATTGCCTGAACCTGGGAGATATTCTCGGGCTGGATAACACAGTCGGGCCTCGAGAAGCGAAATAGAAGATTCGAGGTCGCAACGGAACGCTCATACTCTTCCTCTCCGCGGTCAAGTACCGGTACCCCAGCTGCCTTCAGTTCTCTGGTGGCCTTTTCGATAGGTTTCGGGGGCATGATGTCATGCTCGTATCAAGATTCTTTGGGTTTTCTTACGTTTGCAGCTAAGAAGTGAGTGGTCCAGCAAAGAACAGACAACTCAGTTAATATAGGCTGGATTATTATTAAATACGATAGTTGAGGCTCTGTTGCATGAATCAGAATTTCCATCGATTGTACGAGTGGCAGGAACATTCCAGCCAGCTATATACACGTCCCCAGGAAGATACTTGCCACGATATTCGAATTCGGCACCCTAGTTTCTGAAAATCCTACTGGACGTAATCATGATACTGGGAGGGTACATTATTTAATGCCTGAGCTATAAGCGCATGATGATAATCAAAATTTTCTCTCATGATCTTCGCTCACACCGGTCAACTCTCATTCCTATCGTATGGCGATGATCAGTAAGCTGTACCGATTGGTTTCATTTCTCAAAATGAGCTTATATTTCCTCAAAGTGTTACGATTGGTTCACTAACAATCTTGATACGCAACTATGTGACTATGGTTGTATCGGGCGGAGGGGGAAAGCAAATACTACCAGAGAATGTGACGTATCGATGAAATATTAAGAGATAGATTTTTCAGAGAGACTTTATGAAGTACCTGCAGGTACATAGGTAGGTAATCAGGCTTAATTCAATACCACTTGTCCATTCATCTTTGGCTTCATGCATGAGATGAACATTGACATCCAAGCTGAAACTTGAATCCCCGGAATGAAGGTAAAATTCCATAGCAGGCTGGAAATAATTAATTATGTGTCTTCTGATTCGGTAGTCCTGTCCTGTTGATTTGTCCTTGGTCCTAGCCTTGACTGACACCGCAGCTCAGCCTCATCTGTCCATTATGATATCAGTATTCCAATATTATGATATATTAATAGAACAGATTTATGGTGAGCCTCTTGTGCGAACCCGGATGAAGCCTGCTTGTGTACATTCCCTTGTACCGCGAAACATTCGAATACCTTTGAGTGCTGTATATCAAGAATTGGGCACGAATTAGCATATGTAATCATGCTGCCCGATGCGGCTCTCGGAAAGTACTTGGGGTCAGCCTCGATTAAGGCATTGAGCCTCAATATTCCAGGTCTTCTCATATCCCCTTGGTATCATTTTTACGGTTGAATCCCTAGGTAGCTAAGCTTTACTAAGGAATATAATTACCTACCCTGTCCTATCCCTTGAGACCCCCAAATCTCTATGACATACCCAAAGCTTTCACAAGTGCGAAATTAACTATTTTTTTATCATATTCTATTTACCATCACAGCCTCTTTTCAATCTGTCACTATGGGAATACACGAAGACGTCCGGCGCGGGACTGCTCTTGGAGATACACTCGATGGTTATATTATCAGTAACCCAAACATCCTAAAAGAACAAGACCCCGTCGAAGGACTAACACCATTAGCCGCGGCGGTTATCGCGGGACACGCTGAACAAGTCGAAGAGATCCTTAACAAGGGCGCCCAAGCAGATGCGCGTTGTAGAAATGGCGAAACTCCGTTGCTCCTCGCCGCTTGGAAAACTAACCACAATCGCCCTCGAATAATTCAGCTTCTATTGGAAAAAACGCCCTCGGGTTCCGTCGATACTACCTGTGTCAATGCCAACCACAATACACCGTTGATGTTTGCCGTCAAAAAAGGCGATTTAGAGTCTATACGGCTCCTACGAAATGCTGGTGCTTCTACAGAACTGGAGAATGACAGTGATAGCAACGCGGAGGAGATGGCCACTGATAAGGGGGGTAGAGTTTCACTTGCGCTTCACCCTGAGAAGGAACGCTGGGCACTGGAAAGGTTCACTAGCACCGCCTTATCCTTCTTACTCTCCATCATATCATGGGTGAACCTTCACGTTGGTGGAGCTGTCCGCCGTATATTTGGCCTGAACCCTACTCCCTATAGAGAGATTGACGTGGTAAGAGCCTGTCCCTTAGCTAGACATCGGCATTGGAGAAACAGTTTCACTAATTAGATTTTATAGGAGAATAATTTCCCAGAAAAGCCCGGCGGGGAGAGTCTTGTGGGATTTGTTGATGAGTTCGTCGACGATAATCCTATACTAAAGCGCTTCTTCAAGGGAAAAGAGAACTATATAAAGGAGTTCGCTCAAAAGGCAGTTGAGCTAGGGGAAGATAAGAGTACACCTCTTGGTTGCGAAGCGATCCTACCAAAGACCATCAACGTATCTTTACATCAACAAGTTCTATATTGTGGTAGGTGGTCTATCACTGAGACTACAGGTTCCAAAACACTAGAGTCTAATAACATTCTTATAGATGATAGCTCCTCTATGAAGAGAAATGGTCGTTGGCAGTCTCAGAAATGCCTCGCCGAGCGAATTACCAAGATCACAACAAGAATTCTTCCTGAGTCCGAGGGCGTCATGTTACGTTTCATCAACCAAGACGTGGAACATACTTCAAGCTTAAACCTAGAGGGGATCGGGGAAGTATTTGAGACCATGTCATGGCAGCGAGAAAAGAGCCATACCAAGATCGGCACCCACTTGAAATCTAAGATCCTCGAGCCCCTAGTATACAGCAAGCTAGACCCTGCAAGTGGTGGTCTTGAAAGACCTCTTCTCATCTCCGTTATCACCGACGGCATGCCAACCCAAGAGCCGCACTCTGAATTTGCCGATGCGATCTTGGAGTGTGGTAACAAGTTGGAGGAAGCTGGTTATCCCCGCCAGAGTACGTATCAACACATATACTGCCCCATATTGATGGTACTATTATCTAACACTATCGCGTCTTCTATAGGTGTCAAATTCATGGTTGGCCAAGTCGGTACCGGAAGAGATGCAGCTAGGTTCCTTGACGGACTCAGAAACAACACCGAGATCTCCGAAGTTGTACACTGTACTTCAGGTATGAAAGACATAAATTCCTCGATACATCTATCTACTAACACTCTGTAGACCAGCTAGATGCCAAATTCGAGGAGCTCCGCGAGAATGAATGGGGCTTAGACCAATGGGTGAGCATTATAGAATACCATACCTAGTTTCTCGTATCATCTTCAGCTCAGGCATACCTACCTAACCCATTTCATACAGTTGATTGAGACATTGTTTTCTCCGATCAAGGATGCCAACATCGAAAACGTCCAATAGACGCCTTAATATAATCATTATCGGCAACAAATGCTTGAGAGATTTCAATTTGCAAACACTGGCGTTATACTTGATATTTGAGGAAGGGGGAGAGAAGATATGTTTTCAGGAGTCAACAGCATTGCCTTTCTTTGTCTACATTCATCTACTGCTACATGTACAGCTATATAAACAGCAATATTTCATATGTACCTAGATTCGAGATAAATTCATAAAAAAAGGTTCCATGAACGATAATCGGATTAACGATGTTACCAATACCAAGAAAAGGGGTTAGGGTTAGGGATAGAGTTCAGGAGTTCAGGGGTTCAGGGGGTGGGTATTCTCCTTATCGATAGGCGTCATCAACCTCGGACCTGCCAATCCCGCATCCCACCTACAATGTAACTCAGTAAACCCACTATCTTTAACATCTTCAACATCTTCGGCATGACGATCTTAATAATATCTTGAGAATTCCGTCCTCGTTTCTCGACAAATTTCAACCCCCAATCATTCCCGATGGCTGTCAATGCCGGACTGCGCATTGCGCGCGTCCACCTTAGCAATGGTCCTACGCTTTCACCTCTCCTCATCGCAACCCATACCTCGCAAGCTCGAAAGCAGCTAGCCCCACGACATCCAAGCTCAAGCTCTCGCCTCGCCTCATCAACGACGCCGACAGCCAAAGAACCCAAGCCGACGAAACCCCCTCCAATCGAAGCCGACCTCACGTCAGCCCTATCATCTCTCAACCCCCCCACGACAACGCGCCCCCAACCCCTCGAACTCCCCATCCGGGACCCCTCAACCTCGACGCTAAGCTACTGGTTCCAGTACGGCAAAGCGTACACGACCTTCTACAAAGCCGGCATAAAAGCCATCTTCACGAACCGGCGCCTCCTCTCCCAAACCGCGCTCCCTCCCCCTACCTCCTCCTCCTCCCCGGCCCCCACAACCCGCTCCACCCTCCTCCTCCGCGAACGCGTGCGCCACGACCTCTCCCGGATCCCCGCCTTCGGCCTAATGCTTCTCCTCTGCGGGGAGCTAACGCCCCTCATCGTCCTCGTCTTCCCGCACATAACGCCGTATACCTGCCGGATCCCAAAGCAAGTCGACGCGATGCGGCGGCGCGCCGAGGCACGGCGGAGCAGTAGTCACTCGGCTTTACAACGGACGCCGTTTTTGCGGAAGTTGGTGAAGAGGGGGATGGGGAATGGACATATATGCCGCAGTTTGGGGCTGACGAGTACGCTGTGGGATAGGGTGGGCTTGGACTCGCCGTTTAGCCAGGCGGTTGCTGAGAGGGCTGTGGCGCGGCTGGTTGATGACGATACGATGTTGCGGGAGGGGGGAGGGGTGGAGTATTTGCTGGATGAGGAGGTTGTGCTTGCGTGCGAGGACCGGGGGATCTATGTTCGGGGGAGACCTGTGGATGAGTTGAGGAGCGAGTTGGAGGAGTGGTTACGCAAGTCTACTCCGGGAACAAGTGGAGATCGCGAGGAGGCCGAGAATAAGGTCAGGGAGTTGCTACTTGGACTCGATTAAAGTTGAAGGTCAGATGGGTTGGTAGATATCTACGGATACGGTGGGCTGATATGATGGTCCAAATTCCAGCCATGTGCTCAAGACTTATACGTGTAATGATATGAAGATTTGTACAATACAATACGACCGAATGGGACTACAGGAACAAGCAAAAAATGGATCAGACAAAACTTGGCTCACTTATTTAAAACGGCATGCATACAAAGTCAGCAAGCTCAATTCAGGCAATTCATTGTCATCTAATATGGATGACTTGCATTCATGCTATCAAGCCTATCTATGGATTTGAAAACAATTGCAAAGGCTAAGGCTGAGGCTAATTGGGTCCTTCATACGTACAGCACACACTAGTGCCATGATGAAAACACCAGCCCAGCTCTAGTTCAAGAATCCTAGTAACTGTCCAGTAAACGCCTTGGGCCATGCAAGAAGGTGTCCGGCCAAGGGAGAATTCTATGGGAACGAAGCCTGTGTTCCATTTCTCGGAACAATCAAAAGGCATACCAGGAAGCCATGCACCAGAATTATCCGCTCATTGGCGGTATCGAGCTAATTGTGCCATGATAGTTTGCACGTGCTGATTTGGATCGCCGCTTTGGGCACCTGGTGCGGGAGCAGGTGGGAAGTTGGCGTTGTATTGTTGACCACTTCCAGGTGTGCTAGGAGTAGTTGGTCCGGCGCTTGCAAATGCTGCGTTCGGGTGCTGATGAGGAGGGGGCCGCCCAACTGGCTGACCGGGAGCATAAGCCTGAGGAGCATTAGGAGGCGTGCCCTGCTGGCTGTGAAGACTTCCAAGAATCTTCTGTAATGTCGCATTGTCTAAAGAGCCCTGTGCACCAGCGGGAGGATGAGGAATTGGTGCGTTAGGATAGGGTTGACTGGGATACGCTGGAGGTCCGTACGCAGGATGGGGAGCCGGAGGATATTGAGCTGGGGAATGCGGATACTGCATACCACCATAGGGAGGTGGAGGCTGAATATGATGAGATTGTGGCTTGGCTCGCTGCACAAGCTGTGCCGCGATAGCAGGGTTGAGGTCTTGATACTGATCATAGCGGATATTGTCACGTCCACTAGAACGATTGAATACCTGTAGTGAAACAGTGCCGCTCCGTTGCGCTTGAAAATCTAGCTCGACCACTGCATGTACGCCTTCCATGACTTGACGTTGGATTACGGCCTCCCGAGACAGATGGGAATGCAGGAACAAAACCTGTACCTTTAGGCCTAGATCGAGGAACGATCGCTCAGCCCAACTGACAAAGTCTCTATCGACTTCTTGCAAAATGAGGAATTGAACGTCCGGAACGTCCCCTCCGTATCGACGAGGGATGTCAAGTTCCGCCTCAACAGCATGGCGCCGGTATGGACTCGGACTTCGGCGTCGGTAGTTACCTGAGTCACGTCTACCATAGCTAGGAGATCGTGAACGACCACGACTACTATAATCATCATAGTAGCCACGAGTGCTGTCGTACGAGTTCTGTTGGCGATGGTTTCCTCGGCGGGGAGACGGTTGACGACTAGGACGATAGTCATCTCGGCGAGTACGTGCAGTGTCGTGGCGTTCATTGTCACGCTTGTTCTTGTTGCCGCGCCTTTCACCTTCGCCATCTTTCTTCTGTGTGCGAGAAAATTCCAGGTCTACATTTTGTTAGAAGATTAGCAGATTAATACGGTAAAAGCGTGTACTCACGAATTTTTCGGCCTCTAACATCGATTCCCTGGAGATGATCCATTGCCGATTGACCTTCTGTCAAGGTGTGGTATTGCACGAAGCCATATGCCTGCTTTAGCGAAATCTGTGCTAAGCGGCCATACTTAGAGAAGAGGTCAAAGACCTCCTTCTTTGAGACACGGTCACTGGAGAGGTTTCCTATTGTGAGAATTAATTAGTAGTTGATTGGTATACAAGATAGACGGAAAAGCCCTACCAATAAATAACCTCGAACCTTCGGGGAAACGATCCCACTTGGCCTCAGATACATAACGGCGTTCCTCGTTAAGGAACGACTCCCATTGCTGAGATTGGTCGGTGGATTGCGTTTGTATGCCTGTCGCAGCAAGATAAGTAGGATCAAATTGTGCCACGGGAAATGGGTGGGCTGGCAGAGATGAAGAAGAGGGTGGGGGTGGCAGAGTATTACGAGCGTCTATAACCGCCCCGGGGGCCCCGGCTGAATAGGTGCCGGGCGGAGGCGGCAAGGAGGGGGGGATGCCGTTGGCATGATAACGAAGACCGGGAACGTCTTCTAGGCGCACATGTGGCTGGGCTAGGGGTGTTTGTTGCGACATAGGCGGTCTGGGAGGCAAAGACACTGTTGGCGTAGTGGCAGAGATCTGCGATGACGATGATTGATTGGTAGGACCAGTGGAAGAATTACCTATGATCTTGTCCACAATGTCCTGAATATCAATACTATCTTCATTGGCATGGGAAGTACTCGATGGAGTATCAATTTGGTTCTTGGGCTGAGTCTCCTCAGTGGCAGACTCTGCGGGTGGCTGAGGTGAATCCAATGTATGGGGGATCGATGAGGCAACTACGGCCTGTTCATGTTCTTGCGGCTCATGAGGTTCTTGGACCTCTTGTGGGCTCGAGCGGCTCGTGTTCGGTACAGGTAGGTGCACATGTTGAGCAGGGATACTAGTACTGGAAGTACTAGATGCAAGATCAAGTGAAGTAGATGTGTTAACTTCAGAATGACCCGTCTGCGATCCAGACAGGTCAGAACTAAGAGCTGATTCGATCGGCTTGGATACATCTTGCTGGCCTTCAGCAGCACCATTATGTTGATCATGACTAGGCTGCTCGGCGTCACTAGTACCATCTTTAACCAAGGTCCCTTCCTTGATGCCATCTTTGTCACCTTGGAAATAGGTCAGATAAGGAGCAGTAGCGGTGCCACTGTTGTTACTGTCTAGGCTGTTGTACTGATAGTCGGCCACCGCGGGACTGCCGTTGGGTTGGCCTGCTGCTAAAGCTACGTCATTATTGTGGTTCGTCTGGTTCGCGGCAGCTGTGGGAGAAAGCTGGCCGCCGTCGGAGAGCGACATGGTGTAAAGAGTGTCGGCTTGATCCTGAAGTTCAGGCACTACAACTGGCGACGAAGGGTGGACTGGGGCTGGCGATAAAGGAGTTAGATTGGCAGTTGCCAAAAGAGTAGGCGATGTCCCGGTCATCCAGATGGCAGGAGTTGAGACGTCCTAGAAGATGCCGCCTTTGTTACACAGGTACTCAGGTGTGGACGGTATGTACTTGGTAACCTTCAGAGCTGTGTTTGAGATTTACCTAGGTAAGCTATTGGTAGCAGTGGTGGGTGTATAATGCGACAACAGTTCAAAGTTGATAGTGTTGCTTTTGGACGGGATTGTTCGAGGATCGCCCGTCCAAGCTGACAGCAGTCACAAGGTGTAGGGAAATGAGTAACAATAGGGAGCAGATACTCATGCGCTGTGAAAGCGAAAGTGAAAACGAATGTCGAAGTTGGGAATGAAAGGTATGTGCGAAAAACAGGAGCGTGCTTGTTCCTGAGCAGTCAGATTTACTACAGCACCTGGATATGTGGAATCAATGCCGATACCGTAGAATATTAGCACACGTAAATTTGCGCGCTTCTGCGGGTTTTCGTTGATTTGGTGCCAATGGGAACAAATAATTGACAGCGACTACCTAGGTAGACGCCTGGGTATTCAGACTATTTGTTCAAGACAACTTGAGGGATTTCAATGGCATCAATGAAAAAGGGACATATCATGGATATCCGGGAAAAGATGACGATGGACGCAATGAGATGTGGAGGGGTGGAGGGTGTAGGGTGTAGAGTGGGTTGAGGCTTTGCGGAAGACGGATGCAAGGTCAAGGTGCAAGGCTGGTAGCTGGTAGCTGGTAGCTGGTAACTAACTAGGACGGGAGACGGGGGATGGGGGGAAAGGGTTAATTGAACGAAAACAGGGTACCAGACTTCCGGTGATGGACAAATGGGTCTTCATATGGACGATGGACGATGAACGATGAAGAATGCAGGAAATTTTCTAGAAAGGAATTGTCCTCTAGTAAAAGACGCTGAATGTCGTACCGAAGGTACCCAAGTACCTCACCCAGAACGCTCTTGCCATTGGCTGACTTAAGATTATACCCAGATTATACTTTGCGATATAGGGATATCCATGGATCAGAACGAGCTAACGGATAGTGGGGTATATGTACCTAGTTACCTACTCTTAGCAGATAGCAGATAGAAGCATATCCTCCTTTGACAACAATTCAACAATCAAACAATGAAGTCTAGAGAATCAACTCATTTGTCACAAACCCGACCAACAAAGAAAATCGAAACGATAGGATCGCAACGATTCAGTAGATGGCCAAGTTCTGATAACTTGATTTGAGTTTCAGTGATGGATCAAGGTCTGTGGCCACAAGCCCATAATTACATAACGAGGAGTACTTTCTCATCAGACAGCAGACTGAAGGGTGAAGAGTGCAGAGAAACTATGCTTCGATCTCTTTCTACACGGTTCACTCTATCTCCGGCATCCGCACATATCAAAACATCGCGCCTGTTTGTACGAAATGTACGACACCAAGCCTACGATGCAGCATTCAACCAAGATGAACTAGCCGAGGCTAGAAGATGGTTTGATACATTTGATTGGGATACCCTACCACGAGGTTTATCAACCTTCTCACGATCCAGCGGACCCGGAGGGCAACATGTCAACAAGTATACGTTCTTGACTTCTTTGACTCCGAGGAACACCTAGATCTAATGGGTCGACTAGAACTGAGACCAAAGCTACAACAAGGTGGCCCATATCGGAGTTATCCAAACTTCTACCCAAGATCATGCATCAAGCGTTGAGAGCTTCAGACTATTATACCAAATCCAATGACTCCATCACGCTGACATGTCAGACACAACGGAACAAGACAGCGAACGCCGATGAGAATCGCACCAAGTTGGTTATTGAACTACAAAAATTGTACAGGGCAAATGTACCCGAGAAGACAAGCGCCGAAAAGATTAAGAAGTATGAGAGGCTGTAAGTAAGATCTCCTCTACATATCAATGGATGTTGTCCAAGTTCCATTTACAGCGGGTTGCGATTGACCACGGGTAAAATAGAGAAAATGCATACCGCGAACATAGGCTGCAATTAAAGAAACACCATAGCTCAAAGAAGGCATCTCGAAGAGGTTATGACGGGTAAAGGCTTGTAAATCTAAATCTGTTCGATTATCTCCAGGGCTACTTTACAATTTCTTCGGAGAATTGCATACCAGCATACCTAACACCCAAATATTGGTGAAATGAATTGAGATATTCTTGTCAATTGATTGTTGCACTTGTCGCGTAACAACTGAGTGCCTCGTAGCAGGCAAGCGGTCGTGCTTGAGAAAATCCAAAAAGTTGATAGGAAACCCTCGATGATTGTCTAGTAAAGATTTTCTATTGCGCAGTCTTACGAAGCTTGCAGAAATCGGTGTGAGATTTGAAGATGAAGGAATGTATTTTGTTGCGATGTTGCGATGTCCCATTTCAAATACATACCTACCCGTGTGTAGGGATACCCGCGAAATGAATATTGTTTTAATCGCTAATCGTGGGTTCCCCGCTGTCACAGGCTCCTGTGTTGCGGCTGTCGAATGAGGGGCAGAGCCAAGGTTGCGATTGCGGTTGCGGGAAGTTTGTTTGATAGTTTGGGAAGGTTTAGGAAGGTGGAGCGACAAAGCTGAAATTCTAACGGCTATTCTTTTCCGTCTGATCGTCTCAGCTTCTTTCATTTTTAGAAAGTTACATACTATTAATTCTATTAGTAAAATAAAATATCAGATCAGAACATAACGCGACATCTGTCAACTCTCATCTTACATTTGTTTTATTGTTTCATTTCTACCTATACTCGATCCACGTCCATCCATTGGGACCCTAGTAGACACCCAGCAAGGCTGATTACCATTACCGTGCGCCATACCCGATCATTCGAACCCGATCTAAACCCCCTAACTCAACGCTCGCCTTTCGACTTTCGACTTTCGACACGTCACATTCGACATTTGACTCTTATTTCTGTCTGCCTTTCAATAGCCAAAGCCATTGTTGCAAACTCCAACTTTAAACCCCAAATTCTCTCTTTCCTCTTTTTTTATGACAACTACTCTTTTATACTCTTTTATATCTTTGGTTGTTTCGAATATGTGGGAATAATCCACGAATAAGTGACGAACACCCTTGACCAAAACCTTGCGATTATCGAATCCCTCTCACCCGCTTACGAATAAAGACTTTGTCTAATCCTAGGCGGGTTATCCAAGACTGCGCGATATCCCACGACTCAAGATATTTAGGTCTACAATACCCATAGACATAGACTTCATTTGGAGCTTTTTTGCAATCAGTTTTATTTTTCGCTTTATCCACGATGGCCGCTGCTGTAAACTCCGCCAGTAACGGCTCTCCTCGCCCAAACCCTCAAATCCAACCATGCAGATACAAGGTCGGAAAGACATTAGGCGCAGGTTCATATTCGGTCGTAAAAGAGTGTGTTCACATCGACACTGGCCGGTACTATGCTGCGAAGGTGATCAACAAACGACTCATGGCGGGACGAGAACATATGGTTCGTACCCCCTTCTCTTATATCCCCTCTTTAGTTATCCCTAGAGTCCTATATGTGGCTTTGGAGTACCAGGTAGTTCGTGAAGCTAACCGTATTATCTATCTAATTAGGTACGAAATGAGATTGCCGTCCTTAAGAAGGTCTCCATGGGCCACCAGAACATTTTAACCCTCGTTGACTACTTCGAAACGATGAACAACCTCTACCTCGTGACTGATCTCGCGCTTGGCGGTGAGCTCTTTGATCGCATCTGCCGCAAGGGATCTTATTACGAATCCGACGCCGCCGACCTAATCCGCGCAACTCTTTCTGCCGTCGCATACCTCCACGACCATGGTATCGTACATCGTGACCTTAAACCAGAGAACCTACTTTTTCGCACACCTGAAGACAATGCCGACCTCCTCATCGCCGACTTCGGCCTATCACGTATTATGGACGAAGAACAATTCCATGTTCTTACAACCACTTGCGGTACTCCTGGCTACATGGCCCCCGAAATCTTCAAGAAGACGGGCCACGGCAAGCCAGTGGATATTTGGGCGATGGGTGTGATCACGTATTTCTTACTCTGCGGGTATACGCCCTTCGATCGCGATACCGACTTCGAAGAGATGCAGGCAATTCTCAATGCTGATTACAACTTCCTGCCGGCGGAGTACTGGCGCGGCGTCAGCGACCACGCCAAGGATTTCATTCGTCGATGTCTAACAGTCGACCCCAACAAGCGCATGACGGCGCACGAGGCACTGTCCCATGCCTTCATCGCTGATTACAGCTTAGGCGCCGACGGCGACAGGGGCCAGAATCTGCTACCGACTGTCAAGAAGAACTTCAACGCGCGCAAGACGCTACACGCGGCTATCGACACGGTGCGAGCCATCAACAAATTGCGAGAAGGCCAGGCACAAGCTCACCTTATGGACGGCACCCGCTCGGCGGAACCAGGGCGGGGTGCCCCGCCTCTCAAAGACGTGGCCAAAGGCGACTCGGGGTACTCGAGCACGCAAAACGGGGACGTAGAGATGGGTGGCATGGGTGCAGCGTCAGGGGTACCAGCAAGCTTAAGACCCGGCGCCGCTGCGAATAGAGTTGTCGAGACGTCTAAAGGACTATGGAGCGCAAGCCAGCCGCGACGGTGAAATGGTGCGCTAGCACGGGAGAGGTTATACTGGCATAGTTGCCAGAGCGACGAGAAGAATTATGTTATTTAGAATGCATCTCAGGAAAGCGAGCGAATGGGAAACCAGGCAGGCATGTGACGACAGACAAGTGTAATTAACTTGATAACGAGAAAAGACGGATCATAGTACATAAAACACGCTAGCAGGAATAGCTAGCTACCAGATCTAGTAGTAGTAACCCGATTTTTTGTATTGGGAAATGGACGGCATTTCAGTATTGAACTGAGGATATCACAGGTCCAGATATGGCGACGAAAGGGATGCTAAGGTTGGTACCGCCTTAATTGATATAACGACCCGATTCCGGGGTAAAAATGAAGATGGATGTCGATCTTGTTACTTGCATGCTTCACTTTGCTTATTCTGGATTCATCGTACTATTATTGCCTATTCGCCTATGTAGGTACTTACACATACATACAGTAAGAATGCGATCGATGGGTGTCGTGATATACGCTACGGGCAGGGCTTGCGAGACATGTGATGCGCCTATATGCATCCCTGTCATATGACGGTAGATGAATGGGCGTGCTTGGCCGGCTTGCATTGGGCGGCACTACTCGGCGCCGGCGTGCTTTTTTTCTATGGGGTTTTTTTATGAAGAGCTGTATGAGTCCGTGATAGTACGTACTTTGATAGGTAGGTAGCTGTACAATTGTATTGAGTTATTAGATCTAGATCATGCCTACCGCGAGGTGTTGGCGGACCGTCCGAGCAGACCATCCGAGTAATGTAGGTAGTTGGGGATGATTCCCAGTTTCCAGGTAGGTTTATTAGTAATATGTTATCTTGATGCTAACGGGAAGACGAATTAGACGAATTGGGAGAATCACAAGCAAGCACTTGGGCAGTTAAGGCAGGTTGTGAATCCACACAAGCTCTAATGGTGCTCCACGCATGATCGCAGCTGTGCTGTCCCGCCAGCCTAGGTACCTCCAGCTACGTTGCGCATTCGATTGGGAGGTATGTATGTATGTATGTACCTGAGTAATGCCGCACCTCACCTACATTTCATGAGTCGCTCTCTGGTCAGCCAAGCTGGAGTTAGACGCAGACGTGCAGACAAGACAATACATGTTAGTTGAGCTTGATTTTTTTGGCCCCGAATGTCTTGGGAGAGCCAGACAAGCATTATATGCCGATCTTGTGCTTGATCAGAGGTGCTATGTATGCACACTACCGGTATTTACTATCTGGAGGATCAGAGGGAGGTGGGATCGCCTGGTTTAGATCCCAGCCTCATCCTTTTTTTCTTAAGGTTCTTACAATTCTCATCCTCACTCTCACCGTTCGTTCTCGTTCTCGTTCCCCTGACTTCGTGTCAGCCTCTCTTTCTTTCGAGGCTTGAGAAGGATAGGGCTTAGAAGTGGTCAAATGACTGGGCTGATTTGAATTGTCGGGTACGATATACTAGACGTCATTACTGCCCTGCTTGCTTGCTTGCTAGCTGGCCGGTGAAGAAAAAAAATGAAAAGAGAAGGGGAAGAAAAATTAAGCAGACAAGTGCCGAGGTGTTCCTTGTCATGTACAGTACAAACCATGGATGTGCATCTTTGGTTGGCTTGGCTAGGTTGTGCTCGCGTGCTAACTGGCGAACTACTGGAGAAGCGATTCAAGCGATTGAAAAGCAGAGAGACGCTTAGATTGGCCAATATATCGTCGGTATTTGTGTATATGTGTTGGATGTAGTGTACTTGGCCTATTGTACATGCTGTACATCTTCAATCTAACAGCCCTTTCCACGTTCGGCTAGATTTGTCATTTGGGGTCGCGACCAACGTCCGGACTTGTGTGTAACGTCTAGCGTTTTCGGGTTTGAAATAGAGGCAGTCAAGCCCGTCTGTCCGTTATTTTGTCCGTTCCTGCCGACTTGTAAGCCGTCAGTTGGACGGACATGGGATTTTGAATGTCGCGTGATGGGAATAATGCACAAGCCGTTTGGACGTCCAGGTTTAAAGGAGAGATAAGTTATCGAGGTGCGGTGGACCGGACGTTCGCGGGGTGAGTAGCATTCTGGAGGTTTTCTGGTCAGATCTTCACATGGTGCCACTTTGACGCTCTGTTGCTTCATCCAAGCCCATTGCAGCCCATTTCAGTCCCATTTCCAAGTCTAAAATACCACTGTATGAGGCATGAGGGAGCCGAGACTCGGATGAAAATGTCTGTGTTGAGATCGTTTTAAATTTTAGAAAAAAAATCGCACGATACCTCATTCGAACTTCTTTCAGTCCAAGGGGACAACTCCGAACCCCGTTGCCCGAGATGAGTTTGTCTCTAATTTTTCGCCTATTATCTAATTTTTCGCCTATTATCTAATTCTTTGCCCACTTAGTCATCGGTTTAAGTCCCCGGCGCATGCTCCCTTCGGTGAATCGGGGAGAGAGCGGATACCGAGGCCGAGCTATGGGACGGTTGCTAGGTGCTCGCGGCTTGTATCCACTTTCTCTCATTTTGTCTCTTACCCACTCCCACGCGATCTCGTTAAGTGACAAAGTGAAAGTGACTCTGATAACTGTTACCGTTTCACAGATCACAGAGAGTGACCCCCAACTCTCGAAATCTCTCCGTCCCTTACTTGTTTGGCTAGTCGCAGATGCGCAGATGCATCTTGATCCATCCATCCAACCGCATTCGATTAAACTGTGACTCTTTTCCAACTTTCACTTGGTACTGCACATATAGTATCCGGTATATTATAATATGCAGATAAGTAGGATAGGAGGATCAAAATCGCTCACACGACATATTACCGCATAATACAACGCCAGAAAACAAGTCGCGTAGATTGCAATAAAAGACCTCACGTGTCCGTTCTCCATTCCGGATATTAAATTATCATCTGTAGGGGGGGAATAGTCCATGACATATACGCGTATGTAGGTATGTACCATGTAAGATGAATGTGACGGGAGGCTCTCAGGGCTCTTCAGGGCTCTGTGACCTTGAAAAGACGGAAAATGTAAGAGAGTGGATTCCGCCAAGAGCCTGAGACTGGCCTAACGTATCAATGCCAAGAGCCGCTTGCATCGTAGTCGTTGCACAAGCGCGCAGAAATGTTACGGTACATCTGTACATGGCCTCGTACTGTACTTCGCACTTCGTACAAGTCTCGCGAGCAAGGTACTGACCGTACGTTTTTTCTCAACGTTGAATCCCGTACAAGATTATGCACATGCGTGCACTAATAAGCAATTCGTGCCGTGCGATTTCCGTCCCTTCCGGATGGGACCGGCTCCAGGGCTCTCAACTGTGCTGATGTTAGTGCTGACTGATACAAATGGTCATCCACTTCAGGGCTTCCGTAGGATTCTCCGGTACTATGGTCATCCTGATCTGAGCAGCATGGCGAAATCGAGAACTGATTCCCTTTCGCAATGGGAAAATTTGATAAGATGTAGCCTATATATAGTTTAGTTGTGTATTTCTAATCCCTTGCTTAGATCCTATGGATATCTGACATGAGAATCTAGCATGGCAGTAAACATTGGAAACCAACAATTAGATTTCTGGACAGGGCTGAAGGTTTATCTGATTCTTTCCTCTCAGCTCGGACTGGGTTTGCGAACCCACTGATTATGTCATCGATGTTAACGGCGATAAAGCAACTTCACCATCCCTGTCGTGAATAACTTTATGAAGGGGGATTAGCTATCACAGTAATCCACCCTCCCAGCAGAAACCCGAGATCACAAGCTTTAATTAAGCTTGATACCTAATTTACGTTTAGGTACTTCCCAGTTCGTGGGTAGTGTGTTTTTAAGGTTGACTTGCGGCGAGGCTAGTGGTTTAAGGTGATAGATAACCTTCCGTCAAAAACATGGCAGCATGGCAACAGCGTGGCAGCGTGGTTGAAATTAAAGAAATGAAAATTTTAAGCCAGCTGTTTAATATATTTGCAAATTTGCAGCGTAGTTATATTAGTTAGATGGTTAGCTGTATGGGGATCTAAAACAAGACTAACGGATGTGAAGCCAATATCTCGTCTGTTTGTCACGCCTGACCCTTCATACATGGTGTAATTGGGTAATTCTAGTTGCCAAGATGCCTTACATGAAGAAGTTTCATTCAGGATATTAAGCCAACAATCGGTTGGTCAACCTTACGGCCAAGTTCGTGACCAGGCTGCAAGCTTTAAAAAAGCATTCGGATGATGCCCCTACACAGCCTTACTGTGTAAAAGAAAGCCTTTGTGCAAAAAACAAACATCGAAATCTTCAAAGGAAGTGCTGAAGCTGAAGCGCTGAGGAGGCTCGGATCTCATGTACAAGTACCGTACATACCTAGTAGCATTCCGCGTATTGAACTGACTAATAGCATCGTGTTGCGAAGGGTTACCCGAACAGATCCTCGACGGATCCCGGTCTTATCTCAATCACGTATCCGCAAAATCTGCATAAAAAGGAGCGTATTCGGGATGGTAGCGCTAACAAAAAGGTGAATGAGCAGACAAGGCAAAGAGCTGGTCGAGTAAGTGACCCAATCCCGACTGTTTTCGAATTTAAGGTTGCGGTATGGCGCTTGCGCCGAACCAACTTGTAAGGTATCATGGGTGTCGTAGCCCCAGCATGGGTCACATTTTCGATTCGCCTCTTGATCTTTCCGTGATGAGTTGTAATGGATGTAATGTGCAATGTACTGTACATGCTGCACATGGATTTCTGGATTCAGTGAGCTGTCATGTGTGCAAGTACCTAACTTAGGTAGGTACTTAGCGTACTTAGCAGCTACCTAGCTACCACGCAGTAGAGCCCGGATGCGCCAAAAATCGGAATTGGCACCCCGCTAAGATGTAAGTGTTTGTGCGTAACGGAAGGTACAGTTCACATGGATGAGTAACTTTTTTCTTCTTAGCGGGTGTTTAGTGTGTCGAATTTCTGATTGATTTCTAATGAAATATTTTAGTGCTGAAATGAATTCCGTAGTGGTGGAAAGTACATTCAAGGACAAGTTCCAGACGCTGGGGAGTCATTACTTCCAATATGATAAGTCCATTAAATCCATTACTCACTGGTACGTCCTGTACGTCTGGTACATACCAATCCCACTCCTTAACGGTCCAGGCGTTTCTCCACTATCAAAAAAAAGAACGATCCCTATCCAATAATCCATGACCGCGGAGACCACGATCCTACCAATCAGCCGAGCTCCTCTTTAAGACCCCTGCCCCCGTTATATCCGGATGCTGAGGTATTATGTACAGCGACAAAGCCCTTGGCCCTGGGTCGGTTGGGTTTGGTTTCTTTATTATTAAAGATCATGTACCTCCCCTTCCCTCTTCTTGACTCCCGCATTCCTGTCGCATGATCTAGGGATTGCGTCGCGTATGTGATTCTTCAAAGTCAAGCCGGCGACTCTTTGATATTTACCTCGGACGGATTTACCTGGACATCATCGCAACTTCGCATACTCGCACCCTCGCACCCTCGCAACCTTCAGTATTCCTAAATCCGACCCCTCCGTCGCCCGCCACCCATCTTTGGTTTAGTTTGGGGATCTTTGGTACGATAACGACTGGTAGAGCTTACATAGTCAAAGCTCTCTCTCCCCCCCGCCATCTAATATCCGCTATCCGCCATTCCGCATCCCGTCGTGTGCTTTTGACAAATTCGGTATTTGACTTCGAGGGACAATACACCAAAGTAGCCCGGATTATCGTGCACTCGTCGCACGAAAGGACGAAAGGGTTCCGATGCGGCAGACAAATACCACAGTGGTCGAAACGGAGACACAACTCCCTCTGGGATGGCGTGAGAGGTTGAGTCCGTCCAAGCTCAGCACCATACCAGGCCGTTACAATCTTCCTCGAATGTTTAGAAAGTCCGGCCATTCGACAAAACAGATGCGCGAACCTGTTCCGACGAGGAGTATCTCTGCTCTGCAAACGTCTTTCAAGATTACAGATACGTTCGAGTTATTGAAGACGAGAAAATGGAGTGTATTCGATGTGCAGTACGCCGTGGTGGCCGGACTATGCATCTTCTCGCTATGGATCGTTGAACCTTCAGCACCTCTAATCAAGTCGGCCGCCGGCCTTGGCTACCTTTTGCTTCTCTTCATGCCCGCCACGAGACAATTCTTTCTACCATCTTGGCCTATATGGACCTACTTATTATTCTTTTTCTCCAGCAGGTAAGATATTATTCTATATTCCATATTCTATGTTCCATTCGAAATCTTGTTCAACAAAATATCGGATGAGTGCAAATCACAACCCAACTGGGTATTCGGTTTCCCACCAAATCGAATCGTATCACTGACCTCATCGATTTTAGATTTATACCGTATGATATTCGACCAGATATCTTCGTTAAAGTTCTACCCGCTTTAGAGGATATCCTATACGGAACCAACTTCTCCAACTTTTTCTCTAAGTGGACTCACCCGGTCCTGGACGTTATCGCCTGGTTCCCATGTAAGACAACCCCATTTTTCTGCGGAGGGTTAATTCCTAGTCCCCAATTCCCAACCCCTAATCCCTAATCCCTTGTGTCACATCCCCCATCGGGACCGAGTAATTGGGAACATTGAAACCTTCAATTGGGCTCGGATGATTGTCTTTTGTCGTTTTTGCCGTTTGTCTTGTGAGAATCAAAACTAATTTTAATCCGATAGACGGTATCGGCCATTTCGGCCTTCCCGCTGTTTGCTCGGCGATAATGTTTATTTTCGCCGCTCCTGGGACCGTCCCAATGTTTGCGAAGAGCTTCGGATGGATGAGCACCCTCGGAGTGGCCATACAGCTATTCTTTCCCTGCACGCCACCGTGGTACGAGAGACTGCACGGTCTAGAGCCCGCAAAATATGGAATGCAGGGCTCACCTGCTGGCCTCGCACGTATCGATGCTCTATTCGGAGTTGATATGTACACCACTAGTTTTACCACCGCCCCCGTACCTTTCGGAGCTTTCCCGAGTCTTCACGCCGCCGACGCGATTCTCGAGGCATTATTTATCAGCCATTGTTTCCCGAAATTGAAGGGTTTATGCTTCTTCTACGTCTGCTGGATTTGCTGGGCTACCATGTACCTGAATCATCATTACGCCGTCGATTTACTCGGAGGTGGAATTATCGCCTACTCGATCTTCTTCACAGTAAGAAAATTTTGGTTACCGCGACCACAGGCAGGCAAGACCTACCGCTGGCAATATGAGTATGTGGAGGTTGGTCAGAGGAAGAAGAACAAGGCTCTTGACGAGGAGCTTGGATACACGTCCGTCGGTGCGGGTAAGCGGAGTGCGGATTGGGGTGACGAATTTACCGTCCTGGACAGCTTCATGCACTCCGGGTCGTCGAGCGGGAGCTCGAGCCCGACGTCTACTATCCGCAGCGATAGGAGCAATAGGCGGACGGATTGAGGATACGGATATTTAATTGCATAGACGAGACGAGATGCCTCGGATATTATGATACCACGATACATTACTAATACTAGAAATAAATAAATAATGATACCAGAGTATATTCTGGCAAGATAATTAACAAGCTTTACCAGCTTCATTCACTTACTTTGGCTTCACTTGCGACTTTTACTTCTTCCCGTGGGATCGCGATCTTAGGAACCTGGTATCCGATGCGGCGCAGGTCGATTGAGCGCCCTACCGCGACATGGGTTACGATCGACCGGTAGATTGATGTGTTTTAAATCACCCATGTCCTTGCGATGTCTCAGGTCATAGCTTTGCACAATTAGGAACATGACGCGCGTCTATCTGTGCCTCTGTGCCGCTTCGATTTCGATTAATGTCCCAGCAACAACGAACCAACGCCATCAGCTGGAAGTCGGCACGTTCACCCCGCGGCACTTTGCGGGTTTACCAATCGAAGGATTTAGTGGCGGTTAGCTACACACAGCTACACACAGCTACTGCGACCACTATAAATCGCCGGACGTTTTTATCCGGAGTACTAGATTGTTTCAAACACGACATGAACCAGGAAAGCTACGAGGTATTATTGACAATAAATCGAGGCAATTTTACATGGCCGCGTCGGCCCCGGCGCTGGTTTGTCCCACGGCGAATCTTCGCTTCTCGTCGGCATCTAAGATTTGAGACCCAGATAAACCCTCTTCCACTTTGCTTTCGCTGTCCGAGTTGGACGTGTTGTCTTTTTCGATGGGGACGAGGTCGCGAACGACGAGCCATGTAGGAAAGGCTGCGAGGCCTTTGGGTGATGTTGTATTAGTTTTATGACAACAAGAATAACAGGTGCTTTTTATGAGTGAAACTTACCGAGCAGTATCGTATTTACAGCTAGAGGCACTCGTCCGCCAACCCATTTCTTCGTATTGAGGCCATAACTGACAGCTTGCGCGAAACTCTCCTGTCCTCTGAGGATACCGGAGAACCGCGTAAGTTCCGAGATGTTGTCCGTCTTGGTAGCGACGAGGTAATCTAGGTAATAATAATTAGCATCCACACACGCAGCCTAGACAAATGTATGGATTTGTAGGTCACTCACAAAGCCAATTCTGCAATGCCTGCCTCGCAAACTCCCAAAGGATCAATACGAAGAAGCCTTCGACAAACCCCTTATCCTCCCAATCGTACGCGGGCGGGTTGCGCGTGTACTTCTCCTGGATAACCCAGCCGTACGTCCACGCAATGATATGCCACACGACAACCCACCAGAACCCAATCTCAATACGTCGCTTCACAGGCAACTTCTTGTAATCCAGCAGCGCGCTGACCAGCTGCGAGGAAAGCAACGTGCCGAAATTACTCGCGAAGCCGACGAGCGCGCGGGCCCTTACCCCGAAATAGTAGGATTGGAAGTTTCCGCTGTACTGGTTAAAATACGCGGCCCAAAAGATCGGCAACAGGAGCAGGATATCCTTCCTCTTGCAACTCTCCCACAGCGCCCTGAACTCCGCGCCTATAGTCGGCTCACGCCGTATCACGACCTTACTCCCATCCGACCGCTGCACTTTCTCCGGGCTCGAGAGCAGCAGAGCGATAGGCGCAGCGACGCACTGCAAAGCGATGAAAACAAGGTACGTCTGGTACCCGACCTTCCCCTTCGCCTTCGCATGCGCGTCGTGGTTCAACCCCAGCACAATCGCTCCTCCGACGAGTGGTCCGCCAGTGCGGAACCATAACCAGATATTCAGATAGCGCCCGCGTTTCCCGTTCTCCGGGTACCCGAGCGCAATCGCGCCCTCACTCGCCCAAAACAGTCCCGCGCTAAACCCACACGCTACCGCGCCCACGAGCACAAGCCACACGTTCCCGTACCGGTTGTTCGCGTACAGGCCCGCGGAGTAGACCGGGTAGCCGACGGCGCCGAGGAAGAGGGTGCGCGAGAGCCCGACGCGGTTTGCGAGGGGCGCGCCGAAGAGGCATAGGAACCCCATTATGCTGAAGACGAGGGAGTTGGCGGCGTTTACTAGGTACGGCTCTTGCGCGCCGCCGGCGCCCAGGTTCGACATTGCGTTCCAGAGACCGGGGGCGAGGAAGCCGACCAGCCCGATTATTATGGCGTTGAAGAGGGTCGTGTGGTACCATGTGCGCTTTTGCGGCGGTGCGGTGGCCGCGGGGATGGCTTCGGTGGTCATTTTGGCGGTTGGGAGGGTGTGATGTCGGTAGCCTTTTCGCCGCAGAAAGTATATCTCTACTTAATACCTATCTCAGGTACGCGCGCTGTCGTCCGAGCAAGCAAGCTCGAAGCAAGTCAAAGCGAGAGTTCGCAAGATCCAATCCGCGAGTGCGTGCCGCATCTCCCACGTGGGCGACGCAACGTCGTTTTTGTATCTCATCATCGTGAAGATTGGGTTCGTTCCCCTGCCTTTGCGCGATGGCACGCTCCGATTGCGACATCGACGCCAGACCCACTCTCCCGGCCTGCAAGCCAAGACGTCCAGCACCCGGGTTGCCCATTTTTTCGGCTCGTCTAGCCTGATGTGGTGCGGTGCCGGGAATGACCTGCCGATTGCAAGCGAGCTATTTTCTCGGTTAGGTTGTTTTTGAGTTGCTATGGAAGAATGAGGAATGGTGCGGCGTTGGAAAAATTTGATGGCTGATTTATATATCTTCGGGGTCCTTTGCCCCTCTTGAAGGTAATGATAATGTGTAATTTAGAGCATTTGCAAGGAGATATTATCATCGTGATTTTAATGAGTATTTTTAGATTTGTGTTGTCGTTAACGATGGCCTCATGTTATGAAGTTTTACTAAATGTTTGGGGAGGTACCCTGGTACCCAGCTGGATGAACAGCACCCGACATAGATCTCAAGCAATATTGAACACCCACGAGCCTGATAAACCAAAGGTGCAATTCTTTTGGTATGGATTCATGACAAAGTATATACCCGCTCGCCCCAAATTAATAGCGCTACCCGTGAATCAGGTTTCTAAACAAGAGAAAATAAACAATCCCCAATCTCGCTGCGATGTTATGCCCGGTCCAAGATGACTGGCTTGTGTTCAACCATCGCTCTCATCAAAAACCCAACCCCGCGACATAGAGTTCCTCCAATCTTGAAAGGTCTTCCAAATCCTTGATTTCTTATCGCTTAGCTCCCGCTTGACGTTGTCTCCTCTCACCAAACAGCAGAAGAATCCATATGCAAATGCCCATGCAAACCGGAATTCCGAGAGACGTGAATAAAACCCCTCTGTCGAAGACTGTTCCCGCGGTTGGGATGGTTGCCATAAAGCTGCCCAGGGATAGGATAGGAAGGAAGATCATAGCCGTGATGAGCAGACGTATGCCGTGGTCGGAGATACCGGGGTCTCGTTCGCTGATGATGCGGAGCCATACTGGTATACGGAATTTTCTTTGGAGGTGGCGGCCGTATGGGATCAATATGTTCCGTTGCTCGACAAATGTGTTGGTGATCGTGAAAGTGTAGACGTACCAGAGGTACTTGAAGATGTAAAATGAGACTATTCCCTCGAGGAACAGCCACAGGTATTCCAAATCCATTCTGATGTTGCGCATTGAGCCGTTGCTGTGGACTTGGAGGGAATCCGTCCTGACTGAAATTTAAGTAATGACTGGTTTTGGATGGTTTATTGCTCTATGAATTGATATTGTGATATCTAAATTCGAGTTGCCAAAAATAATAGATGGATGCCTTTAGTTGGATGTTGAGCTGATATTATGGACTATGGAGAAGATCGGGAAACAGGCGTTCATGGGGAATTAGAGGAGTAATCATTTTTCAAAAGATCTCTTCCCTTCAAGGACGTCACTTCCAGATCATCATCCTTTCAGTGCCCCTTCCACAAGTTTGTCTTCGTAATGAGGCCATACTATGAGATTGCTACTTCCTTCCTTGGGGACTCAACATCTATGGTGCGGCTACTTAAGCACCGGAAGGATCCTTCGATATTCTCATATATGAAAGGTCGACCCCTGATTTCCACGCATATCTTCCTGCTATTTCACGATTATTTCTTCCCAACTAATAGGAAACATCCGAGCGACGACACTGAACAGCCTGAACATTATGGACTCCTATCAGACACAGATGTAACCATCAATTTTTCTTCAGCGCCGCATTGACAGCATTCCTTGCTGCAACAGCGTTATCTAACGCGCCAGGCAAGTCCGAGTGAATGCATATACTGAACCCCTGTGGGTCGACCGGTACATCTACCATCTTTCCAGACTTGCCTTCCACCTTTCCAGTGCTTGTGAAGGTACTGATTCGTTCTGCGACCAGTTCTGGCACGGCAGGAACAGACTCCGCTACTGACATGAGCTGGCCTTCCTCGTTATAATTAAGGTCTGCGTAGAACTCGGGGATGAGCTTCAACCCGATCCGTTCGCAGTCTTCAATCATATGCTTCGTAGGTAACCCGTAGATAGGTACGTTAAAGGCTTTGGCCGCACGAAGGACGGCGTCGCGGATACCGGCGTCCCGTTGCACGAAGAAGTAGAGCTCGCCATGCGGCTTGACGTGGTTCAGAGGTACCCCTTCCGCCGCGAGTATACCGGCAAGAGCGCCGACTTGGTATAGTACGGCAGCGTACATGTCTTCAGGGGCGATGGCCATCCGCCGTCTACCGAAACCGAGGAGATCTGGCATCCCGGGATGAGCGCCCACGCGCACGCCTTGTTTCTTGGCGAGACGGACTGTGCGGACCATCGTTGACGGGTCGCCGGCGTGGAAGCCGCAGGCGACGTTCGCTACGTCTACGTGGTGCATTAGGTCCTCATCCGGGCCCTAGATTCATCATCGTGAGTTATCAGCAGGGGAATGAGTAAATCGATGCAGACTTACCATCTTCCATCTCCCGAACCCTTCTCCCATGTCGCAATTGATCTCTATCCATCGTGATTCGGCCATGTCGCGTAGCTACCTAGTATACCACGTTTCGCATACAATTCGAAGCGTTCGTTTGATACCGGTGTCTCGATGATGAGCTTAGTCATGTCGACATATTACACAGTATCCGATGGATTCGCCCCTCCGGGCGGAGGTGCGCCGAGATGCCCCGCAGATATGGCTTGCAGGAGGCTTGTCTCAGTGGTCCGACTTTAGATGCATGCAGTTAGCCGCTTCGATTCCGTACAGCCGATCGGTATTCGCGCCCGCCAATCACTCCTCGAGATAGCTATCATGAGGAGGTTTGGCGCATGTAGCTTATTGATCGTCAGTGGGGGTGCGATATTCTTTAACTACGTCATAGCTATTTTAATTAATTAGACCTAATGCGGATTTAGAGTGGAGTGAAATTGATGGAAATGCGATGATACGGACGTTCACGATGGTGGCAAGGGGTGGTGTAGTTTGAATGAAGCATTGAAGATATCATGAGAACATCCAAAAAAAAAATAAGAACATAAAAAAAAATAATAATAGGCCCAGCCTTAGGTATTATCTCGGCTCCTAAGCTGCTGCGCCCCCGCTATTGGGTATTTCTTTGCCACTCCATTTCAGGCCTGGGAGCTGCAGTCTCCCAGAATCGAACCCTAGACCTCGGCATTTCAGCCGAGTCGTTAAAGGGGGTAAGACGTGGTGTCTGAAGCACGATCCCAAGCTATACCATTGCCAGCAAGGCAGTTGAGCAAATGCTACCGGGAGAACAGTGTAATTATTGGGCTATATATATTTACTGTTGCCTGGCAGATAAGACGCGTGACGCGTCTTGTCGGTTATCGTCAGGTGTTCTACGCGTCGATATACAGTGGCAACAGCCAAAGTACGCGGTACCTTCCCTGATAACCTTTGATAATGCTGTCCGGAAGGCAGTCACCTTCTCCGGGGTGGACTTCGACACTCGCTATTGAACTAGATATATACTGCATGCAATGCAATCACAATATCCATAGAAAAATAATTCATTATATCGCCATGTCCATTTAGATATCTATCCAATAAGAAACATTCCTACTACTCAGGTTCGTCTAGAAGGACGAGATGCGTTCCTGGTGATACTAACGTCCCTTCTTGTACCAGGAGCTCCTTTACTACCAACCCATGATGAGACTCATCCGCCGGGACCTCAATCTCCATCTTCATGGCCTCTAACACTACAATCGCCTTACCCTTCTCAATGATATCACCGACCTTGGCATGGACTTTCCACACTTTGCCTATCTGAGGCGACGCGACCTTGATCCCAGGAGTCGCATCATCGATCTCTCTCGGAGCACTTCCACGATTACTCTCTTGAATCGACTTCCACTCCTCAAACAGCTTCTCCTCACGAACGCGCATCATCTCCTCTGCCGCCGCTTGCTTAGCACGGAACTCAATCGTCGTAGGTAGACGACTTGCTTCGTGTTCTTTTGCGAGCTCGGCGTGGACGTCGAAAGTGGTCTCTTCCACCTTTATCTCATACGTGCCAGCTTCGAATTGCCTCCATATTTCCGTGTACTGTTCAAGACTTACCTCTTCGAACTCGATTAGGTCGAATGGTTCGCATAGCCAGGGTTTGGAATCCCGGAACCCGGGTCGCAGCGCGTATGTATCCCATACTGGGATCGATCGGGCGAGCATCATGTAACCACCTGGCTGGTCGGCTGGATAGACGCAGAATAATCCGCCGCCTAGGGCTACGGTCCCTGGCGGTGTTGTGATACGGGTGGGGTTGTACTTCTGGGCAGTTAGACGTGCCAGGGGATCTAGGGGCCACATGATTGGCAAGCCTGTCATGAAGCCGACTGTGACGACGAGGAATCGTGTCTTGCGGAGAATATCGAAGACATCGTTGCGAGATGCAAGACCATTGTTCTCCTGCACGTATGCGACGTTGTCAGCATAGACGGCGTTGTCGCGCTGCATGGTGGAGTAACGCTTCTCTGCCTCCTGGATGGAGGGATGATCGAATACGATGGGCAGGATGAAGCGACGGGATGACACGGGCTTTTCGAGATTGCTGCTCTGTAGATGGGCTGTCTTGATTAGGGCGACGACCTCTGATTGGGAGATTATTTCTGGCTCGTATTCAACGTTTATCGCTTTGGAGTAATCGCAGTTAGCTTAAGTAGTCAGGAATCGAGTGTTGGACGTGGACATACAGTTGATGTTCACATGCACGTATGTTCCTGGTGTGTTGGTGCTTTGGATGGCTCGGGCTAAGTTGTTTGAGGCTACGGAAGTATCGAGACCGACTTTCTGAGAAGTCAAATCTACGTTGATGAGGATAAAGCGATCGCCGCCCTGAGTGTGATGGGAGAATTAGCTTGCGTGAAGTCTAAGTGAGTGTCAGAGGACATACTTGACGTAAGGTGAGTTTTGGTCCTGTAGCAGAACTACTAGGGATAACTCCTAATATCGCGTCTGCCTCTGAAACCACCTCCTCAATCTCTAGGAGACGAAGCGGGCTCTCGTATTCCAAGACGCCTTTAGAAATATGTCCTTGGACAATACTGAGGAATTTCGCCTTTCGCTCTGCTAGCTCCCGCGCAGACTTGTAGGAGATAGGTTTCAATGTCGTCTTGTCTCCGGGTTTGAGCTTACCTAACTTCCACATATCCGCGGAGACCACCGTAGAGGAGCACACGAAGCCACCTAATCCGGGAGCATCCTGCGGAAATATTACAGGGCTATCGCCAGTCCAGTTGACCCCACCAGGCGAGGGATAGGGGTAATCGACAACATTACTCGGATGACTCCCACCCTCTTCTCCATGCTCTCGGGCCCACTCTATCTTTGGACCATCAAGACGGATACCGGTCCTGTTGCAGTTATAATCAACTGTCCACTCGCTGGAATAGATTGTTTGTCGACCGGCTGCTGTTATGAAATCGTCGGAGTCATGGGGGCCATGCATAACATAGATACTATTCGCATCGCTGGGAGGTATCAAGCTTGGTGGGAGTTGATAACTACTAGGTATTTCACATTGGTCAAGGTGTTTTAGTTCGAAGAAATCACCACTTCGAAGTATTCGACCCTGCATAAGATGTTAGCAAATTTTCTAGAACATCTGCGGAAAAATATTCGCGGAATAACGACTGCGGAATAATTCTTACTTGGAGACCCCCTAAAGCAAGACTCGGTGTAGTTGACTTGGATCCAAGCCAATCTGGTCTAATCGAATGTTAGTTTTCAAGTAGTTTACTAATCTTCTGAGGGACTCACAATTTCGGAAATCCTCCTTTGATAGCAATGTAGCACCGGCCTCCTGGGGTAGCGGATGCCCCTATCTTAAGCGTCTCCTTGGGGTTGATGATAATTCTGGACCACATTTCCCTTGGTTTTCCGTTCACCTCTATCGTGAATGGAGAGCCCGCGATAGAAACCACGCTTGCGCTATGGAAGAGGAGTTCAGGTCCCTGAGCAATAACTTCCAGGCACTCGACATTTTCCGAATTGCCGACGAGTAAATTTGCGACTACGAATTAATTAGCAGATATTAGTGAGAGCACGGAAGTTTAACATACTTCTAGCCGATAAGTCGTCTCCTGGTCCGCTTATTGGTATGCCGTAACCCTTCCTAGTGCGGGCCTGGGCTTGCTGGACAGTGGTGGAAGCACCGGGTTTAATGACTTGCATGCCCGTAGGCTGGTAAGTGAACTGGGTCTCTAGGAAGGTCGTGAGAGTTTTTCCGCCACAGAACTCTGTTCAATCGATTTAGTAAGAAGAGATTTGAGGTTGGGAGGGAATTGACCACCTACCATTTGAGTGGACGACGGATTCAAGAAAGGCCAAATTTGTCACTAGGCCACCAACATCTGACTCCTTTAGAGCTTTCTGCGTGGTGGCAATAGACTCTTCCCTTGTCGGTGAATGAACTATCACTTTAGCTAATAATGAATCTGTTCAAGTTAGAATTAAAAACATCGCACCCGGGAAATCTGGGGTTTGCTAACCAAAATAGGGGCTCACGAACGACCCTAGCTGGATCCAGGTATCGATGCGGGCAAACTTATCAGGCCAAGCAATTGACTGAACATGGCCCGAGCTAGGCATGAATGAATCGGCCGGATTCTCGCAACATACTCGGACCTCAATTGCCGCCCCTTTTGGAGGTTTCTTTTGGATTTCCAATAGTTCATCAGAAGGGATGCCGGACTCTTCCGCGAGTTGGTATCCGGCCTGACGCAGCATCAAGGCGACAAGGTCAACATCGTAACATAGCTCTGTGACACCATGCTCAACCTGTAGACGGGTGTTCATTTCTAGGAAGAAGAAATCGCTAGTTTCATCATCGACAAGAAACTCTACAGTTCCAGCCGATTGATATTTGATCGATTTCGCTAGAGTTAAAGCGGAGGCGACGAGGCGGTCGCGTATCTCAGGCTTGTCTATCAAATAGGGGCTTGGGCATTCCTCGATGACCTAATACCACATCAATATGAGTTCACCGCAAAATTTCCTCCAATGAAGATGTGTAGGGTGACCTACCTTCTGTCGTCGCCTCTGAATGCTGCACTCTCTCTCACCGAAATGGATCACATCTGTTCCGTTGCCGAAAATCTGAACCTCTATGTGATGGCTTGTGGGATAATATCTTTCCATGAAGACACCCGAGTCGCCAAATAGTGCCTTGGAACGACTTTCTACATTAGCGAATGCTATTGGAACCTCGTCCTCGGACCAACAAGCCTGCTGGCCCATGCCCCCACCACCACCGGATGCTTTCAGCATTACCTATGCGAATTGCAAGTTAATACAGGACATATTCTTATGCGAAGATAAATCACTGGATAAATTGAATAAACGTATTTATCCTTACTGGAAACCCCATATTCCGTGCCACGGTAAGCGCTTCGTCTGCGCTTCCGAGCAACTTCGATCCTTGGATGACGGGGACGCCTGCAGCAACAGCTAGATCTCTCGCGACATGTTTGAGGCCCATACTGTGAATTGCTTCGCCATCGGGACCCACAAAGACCATTCCAGCATCGTGGACACGTCTTGCAAAGTCTGCATTTTCACTCAAAAAGCCGTAGCCTGGGAATACGGCCTCAACGGAGTGTTTCTTGCATATATCTAGGATGACGTCACTTCACCAGCGCTATATTAGCGATATGATTCCCTAAGTGTAAGGGGTTATTGGGTTGAATTTACATATTCGTGTACGCCTTTGGTCCCTCATCTTCGAGTAGGACACTTATATCGGCTAAGCGAACATGAAGCGATCCCGAGTCGGCCGGCGTGAATATAGAAATGCTGGTGATTGATAGCTGTTTGCACGCGCGGATGCACCGCACCGCAATCTCACCACGGTTCGCAATAAGCACACGGCGGAGAGACATCATGGAGCATGCTTCATAGCATAATATGAGATAATAAGAAGATGTTTCACCAATACTTGTATAACTATATCTCTATGAAATTATGAAGACATGGTATCGTGAGGGCTGTTGACAGATGTGGAGAGTTGATGGAGGGAGGGGAACTGATAAGGCCTCTTCGGGCGTGAGGGAGGAAGCATTTGGAGCTTAGTGTGACCCCTCCATAGGCACTCCATATGATAATCCTCAATTTTTTGCCTGGAAAAGTTAGGCTTGAAACGTAGCGGAATTTCTAGTATAGAAATAGGATCTTGTGTCTCGGCAACGTACACGATCTTCGCGGTCTAGAATATGAGTACGAGATGATAGTTTAAAGTGTAAGTGGGGGTGGAAAATAGCCATGTTTTAGGAATGTCTATGCGATAGTGAACTTGATTCTATGAGATAGTCTACATGTCACATTCATCCGAGATCATGCATGTATTCTATTGCTGCCGGACTTCTATCATTTCATGTGAATGTCTATAGAACCGATTTGACCAACTGTGGCCCGGGAGTCTGTCATAAATCCGCCTGTTTGGGAGCCCAATCTAATCCCTTCTGTTCACCAACCAAAGTCAACATCTTCCCCTGATCAATAGCCGTTTCTAAGTTCTTCAACACAAGTAATTCCATATCACGTTGCGTCTCAATCGTAGTCGTTCCAAGATGGGGTAGCAAGAATGCCCGATCACTCTTCACAAGACCGGGATGTATCTCTGGCTCCTTCTCAAACACGTCCAAACCCACGGCGGAGACTTGACCGGACTCAAGAGCAGCCACTAGATCCGCCTCATTAATGAGAGCGCCGCGCGCCGTGTTCACGATCACCACGCCCTTCTTCGTCTTCGCAAGCTCCGGCGCGGCGATGATGTGTCGCGTACTCGCATTCAATGCCAAATTCAAGGACAACACATCCGACTGAGCTAACAGCTCATCAAAAGAGACATATTTCGCACCCTTCTCCAGCTCCGGATCCAATCGCCGACGATTATGGTAAATAATCTCCATCCCAAAACTCCTTGCCCTGTGCGCCATCGCACGACCTATCCCACCCATCCCCAGGATCCCAAGAACCTTCCCTTTCGGATCATGACCAAGGCGCACCCTGCCCTTCCACCTCCCCTCACGCAGCGCAACAAGCGGTTCATGAACCTGTCTCAGCGCCCCCAAAAGCAAGAAGATCCCCACATCAGCCGTCGCGTCATCAACCGCGACCGGCGTAGACGAGACCGCGATGCCCCGCGCGCTGCACGCGTCCACGTCGATGTTATCGTACCCCGCGCCGTTATGCGCGACGTACTTCCACGCCTCGGGTAGCGCGTCCACGAGTTCTTTGTCGAATGGGCCTGTGACTGGTGTCGACATGTTCGACCGGTAGCACCCGCGCACCGCGGCGTACGTGCCGTCGCGGCAGTTCGTGAGGAATTGTTGGCGTGTACCCTTGCGAAACTCGAGGAGTGTGTATTTGCTGCTGAGGGACTCCCATTCGGCGTTGCTGTGCGTGAGGTCCCCGATGAGGAGGACCGCGGGGCGTGGGGACATTGTGAGGATGGGTGGATGTGTGAGTGCCTGCGGGTGGTGATGATTGCTTAAATTTGGTTTATATGGCTCTCATGGACTATGAAGCATGATCGCGCCACCTGTTATTTTTACTGATGTTTGAATGTTATACGGGGTATTTTTGGACTGGTATTTGAAGGAGGGTAGCTTAACCGAGGCGCCGTGGGTGGCCGAATTTCGGAGGAGTAACCGCCTATAGCTAGGTGTTTATTTGCCGATATTTCTAGCACCATCTGCCATCTGAATGACCGACGTCATAGTCTTTCAGATTCGAAATCAAGTTGTAAATGCTAGATTCACAAACCGACACTATAGTGAAATGCGCCAAATGAGCTCAGACATGAACAATCATTCATTCATCTATGAAAATAATCTCAAATTGACATGAAACTGATGCATGGCGCCTAACCACTTGACCTACTGGGCTAAATCCCCTGAATGCGAGCCTGAAATACCGATCAACGAGGAGGATAAACTTATGTAAGAGACGGGTAGGTAGTAAGCACCTGGAACTACCTGAGCAGAGACTTGAATTGGCCTCTCTTCAACTTTTGTCTCTCTTACAGTCTCCCCCACTCCACAAGCTTGTCAAAGACGGCTTGTCTTTCCTTGACAGCGCTGATGGGAATTGCTAGGCCACAGCTGTCTTTTGCCGTGTTAACGCCCGGGATCTTATAGTGCCATGGGTCGACGATCGTGTTACGATTCTTCATGTAAAGTCCTACATCCTTCGCCAATTTCTCAATCTTGAACGTATCAAGGAACCTGTACGACGAGAAGTCAATTATTGAGGAAATGGGAGAAATAGAGCTAGGGAGAAATACTCATTGAAATATGTGTCTAGTTTGTGTGGAAATGGATAAAGGTAGCGAAAACCATCGCCAGAAGAAGAAAGTTCGCCTGGAGTGTATAAGGTATTGGTAATGAGGGTAGCGTGTCGATTGACAGACGCGGGCTGTAGTAGCGGAGCGAAGCATTTCAGTGGCTCTTGGATATCATCGCTACTTAAATCCACGATATGATTGTGCTAGAAGATCAGTTTTCAATGTCGATATTAAGTAGCTAAGTAATGTTGAGTATTGGTTCTTTACTTACAGAAATGCGGTTGAATCGTCCTTTCTCGAAGGAAGACGATAGGGCCAGCCGGCTAGTTATGTTAGTTATCGCAACATTGATAGGAATCGCGCGGATTCGTTGATGGAATTGGGTAAAGATATCCCTCAGGTAATGGTTCAATTTGCCGTACTCATCGTTCTTCGCGAGTCCCATGCTGTATTCATGGAACGATTTGTTTGACCACCCCATAAGCGGCCAGCTGTTGCTGAATACGGACATATCGTCCAGCATTGAACCCATATTGACCAGTAGCCTAAATGATGATATCAGTTGACTTCTTTCAGCTATAATAGCTACGGTATAGAAAATGGGATTAGGTATATGTAGGTAGGCACTTACGGGTTTGGAACCGTGAAATCTTCCCGACTTTGCCCAAAGGGGAGTAGCATACCGTCCTTTCGAAATTTCATCTTGTTTACCCTCCTGTACGGCTGGAGAGGTTCCAAAGTAAAATGGAGCAAGTCGTTAGCCGCGGGTGTTGATAATTGTCTCCGGCGGAAAGATTGGAAATAAGATTTTGACATCTTATCTTCGATTTCGTTCAACCAAGCGTACATGGGTAGGTAAAGCCATTGTCCTCGAGACAATGTGATGTCGATCGAACCCTTACAGAATCTCACTCTTTTAGTTGCCGGTGCGGAGTCATCTCCAGGTTCTGTCTTTATCTCGTCGTATAACCCTTGGAGTACTGATTTGACCTTCTTGAGCAGTTTGTAGCATGAATCTGTGAGCAGAAGCGAATACCAAGTGTGCAATGCGTATTCAGCAGCTTTGACAGGATCTTCTTCGACGCAAAAAATCAATAATAGTATCACATTGCGGATCGCAACGACGTGATTGAGTTCGTTCAAGACCACATTGAGGGGACCTCGGAAAGTTTCAGGGAGGTTTACTACTGATAGAATGAAGTCCCTTGCCTCTTTTGACTCTATTATGACAAATTAGACTTGTCTATCACGTCCAGTATAAGTTTGAATGGAAGTATACCTGTAATAAGAATGTCGAATGGACCTTGAAAGTCGCTTCCTTCATTCTCATCAAGCTTGATGAAATCGATTGCATGGCAGTCCGACCACAATCTTTTCGCGTCAACTTTCCGAACTTGTGCCCGTTGTTCTCTCTTCCATAGTGGCTGCCAGGTCCTCTTAGTCAGGGGTGAGCGACAATCATGGCGGTGGATTGGCCAGTGAGTCTTTTGGCAACCCTGACTACAATACTGATCCATCGAAATTATCGATTTGTCCATGTAGGTCTAGGGAATAACTTACGGCAACCAAGAGACAGCCGCTGCATGCATGACTCCCGGTGTTTCGGCAAGGAGGAGTGTCTGTTGAGTTATTCGCACATGGTAGCGTCGGCCTAATGTTGAGACTCTGGATCCCGGCTTGGATATCTTCTATGCTGCTAGCCATTTCACTATATGAATGGAAAATGTCTTGGGGACTTGGAGAGGTGATGGATGAGGGATACGAGAGTGTTGCAAGCGCGTCTTTTGACGGGGCTGAAAGATGGTTCTCAGGTAGGTACCTACCTAGGCAGGTTTCATTTTATAGATGTCTATGAGAGAATCAGGTATTTGAATATTACAGCATATGAGCATTTGGGGACTATCTGGGGAAATCAGCTGCAAGCTTCCATCAGCCATCAATGTTTCAGGTAACCTTCCGTCGATAAGGCAAGGTTGGTAGACTTCTGTCATATTTTCAAACGGTCAATTTCAGGTACTAATTAATAAGTACTGAGCATTTGCCTCTCCGCATTTTCTCACAGGACCAGGAAGATCCATGTTTCTATGATACTTATATGCACGTCCGCAGATCTATCTTCCTGAAATGAAAAGTGTTTGGCGACTACATACTAGCTTAAGTATCGGCACTTGTGCATTGCTTTTGGAGATGTGCATACCCGTTGCAGACTTAACTTTAGGTTCACTTGAGCTTTAATGCAAACGGCTCAATGCTAGTGAATGTGTTATACATTACCTAGACATTTCTGGGCAAGTCATGACGGGATGAAAGCAAGTAAATACCTGTATCTACCCAGTTACTTACCTACTATTTGCGAATTTCAGGACCTGAGAATATAATATTGGAGTTCAAACATATTATCCCAAATAGTAGACTGAACTTCGTTTCTAGTTTGTACAACCCACCCCACGCGATTCCAAACGAATATCTGCATCGGTACGAGCTTGGCATTATGGATTGGGCTCAAAGAAAAAAAGGGGAACGGCATCTACCCGTTTCTTCAACTGAGACAATTAGAACACGTACCGGGTTGTAACAAATGATAAATCATTATTCCGCATATTACTGCTCAGGTCCCTCCACTTATTCCATCTGCCGCGACCCGAGACATTTCTTCGCAATGATTCTCTGTAGCTCAGCTGTAGGTATGACTCTACACACGCTTGCATGCATGATAATATCCATCTCCTAGCCCTAGTTTGGACCCGACCAAAGCCGTCAAGAGTCTAGGTGAACGGACCACCGTTGTATCGTCGTACAGTAATCCTCAAATAAGGGAGATAACCTAACGCCACGTTAAAAATCCGTGTAACCCATTGACAGAGACGCCGCAGCTATGAGTCACCAAACTATCATATGCAGGGACGATCAATCTGAGAAATTATCTGGAACCACCAGACAGTTGGCAGTTTTCATTGTAAGACAATCAACTATATACCCACTCTTTTTGCCTCACATAGCTTTGGAAATCTAGGCACCCATTCATTCGATCTTGATGACGAGCTTCCCGAAGTGCTTCTGGTCCCACTGTTGAATGAAAGAATTAGCAATCCGAACCGAATTCAAGGTAGAAATTCACTATGACGCCTTACCATGTAACTATAAGCCTCCTTCGTCTTCTCAAAGTCGAAGACCTCCTTGTCGACGACGGGATGGATATCATTCGCTTCGATCGCGGCAATCATGTCCTCCATCAGCTGTTTCGAACCAACATAAACACCTCGGGCCGTGCAGATGTGTGCTAGAGTGTCGAGCACGGAAGTTTGCGATTTGGCACCACCGAGGAAGCCGATGACGCTGATGATTCCCTCAAACCTGATGGCCTTGAGACTCTGCTCTATGGTGCCCTGCCCACCTACCTCCAGGATATGGTGTAAACCCTCACCACCCGGAGTCAGCTTCTTCGCTGTCTCGCCCCAGTTAGGGTTTTCTCTGTAGTTGATGACGTGGTCCGCGCCGAGCTTCTTCAGTGTCTCCGCCTTTGCCGCAGATGATGTGGTAGCAATGACTTTGGCACCCGCAGCCTTCGCAAACTATCTGAGAGTCAGTAAGTCTTGCTTCGTTGGGGACCTGTGAATACCCACCTGCAATGCGAAGATGCTCACACCTCCGGTACCTTGGACGAGGACCCACTCTCCGGGCTTCAACTGTTTGAGACCATAGAGCGCGTTCCAACTTGTCAGGGCAGCGCACGGCAACGTGCTCGCCTCGATGTGGCTAAAGTTAGTAGGAGATCTGACCAGTCCAGTCTCGTTGAAAACACCGTATTGACGCAGCGCGCCATCCAGGACACCGCCAAGCCCAGTAACGGATGAGGCGAAATCGACGGGTCCAAATTGGTGACCTTGGTTGAATAGCGTGACTACCTTGTCGCCCTTCTTCCATTTAGTTACCTTCGATCCGACCTCGACAACCTCACCGGCGCCATCTGATGAAGGCACAACGGGGAACTCGGTAGCGAAGGGATACATGCCCTTCGGGATGATCAGGTCTCGGTAGTTTAGAGAAGCGGCGTGGAGCTTGATCAGGACGTCATTTTCACCGATTTTGGGAATTGGTACTTCCTTCAATTCGAGACCGTCAAACCCCTTGTCCTTTCCCGTGATGGTCCATTGCTTCATGGTTGCGGACGCCATTTTTTTCGAAGATGTCTATATTAGAAATGTGAGTGACTTGTGACTTGTAACGCTTTCAGAGATTGTGTGAAGTTGGATGTGTAGAGTTGTTCTGGTCTTTAATCCGAGTTCCAATGTTCCGGTTAGGCTAAATGGTATATATAGGGGTTGTCGATGCACCCCTGACGGTTGATGTTGGTGACGAACATCGATTATTAAGACGAAGTCCTACGGGTTTACTAACATCCTTGCATGATGAAGCGGACTTAACGTCATGAATGTGTCTGGTATGACAACAATGGCTCGGAATTAGAATGACCTTGCTTTTAGGGAGTACCTAATGCGAGGCTAATTACTAAGATCGTGACATTACTACGGGAAGGAGGGTATACTTTGTCCCTTTTAGTTACCTAAAAGTTGAAACGTTCGATTGTTAAGCTTCCAATAATTGGCCATCTAGTTGACGGTAGCACTTGCCGTCAAGGTGCCAAGAGCAAGAGCTTTCCAGTCAGGTCCACCATTGACGGGGAAATAGCGCCGGTGCAATTGAGAGAATTTTAATCGTCCACGAACGCGCTAGATTCCCTATTTTAGCCCGCGTCCAAGATTGGCTCCGGAAACTCCGGAATTGAATGGAAAAAGATTACGTTAACAATGACCGATTATGTAACGCATCTCTAGTGGCTTGGCAACTTCCTGGATGATGTAATCTCGGGAAAATTATATAAGCAGAGTCATCCCTTTTTTACGTAATACCTACAATCTCCCCTGAGTTCATCAATATCTTCCACTGATCACCATTCAAGGTGACTTCGTATATGACTGCCTAATCCATCGAATAGATAATAAAATAATCTTAATTGAAGGAAATGCAAGCATTTATACCTATTCTAAAATCAAAACTGAAATCTATCGATGGATCTCTATCCGGAATCTCGGTATTGCGGAGCTTAGGTAAGCAGAAATTCAAGGAGACGGGACAGGCGCAGGTTGTCGCTCTTCACATCGAATAGCGGAACTGTATAGTTTTCGGCGTTAATATAGCTCGTAGGGGTTCTCATTGGGAATCTTACATATAAATTCTCAAGGTCTGTTGCGTCTTGTTCCCCAAGGACCTTGGCCCTCACTTTCCTCTCATCTTCTGAAATTCCTAACTCTCGGAGTCTCTTGTCTCTATTTTTATTTCGATTGGATAGAACGGCTCTCCAAGCCAAGATCAAGAAGAATTCGAGTCCAAGACACACCACACAACCAATAGTTCCAGGTATGTAACGGGGCTTCAGGAGACCGGTATTAGTTAGGCATCTAGAAGACATTATACGGGAAGAGACTCACAGCATCTTTCGACTTGAATATCTGAGAGCCAACCATGTTCCCAACGCAGTATCCAACGAATGTAAAAGATGAAGTAATGGTTCTTTTCGTTCTTCCAGCTACATTAGATGGAATGAGGGTCCAGGCCAGAAACGCTGCGACGATAAAAATGGGTGTCATGAAGTAGCCTCCCCATTTCGTCCATTTGTACCTAGGATCATTTGGTAATAGACTAATGAGTAGGATTCCAGCAAAGGGTGGGATGATGGAAATCATCATGAAGTACCTATCATTGAAAATAAGCCACGAGTCAACAGTTTTCTTTAAGAGCTGTCAGAGAAATTGTGAACAATACAACTCACATTCGTGTATTCCTCACTTTGGTTGTGACAACTCCTACAAGGAGAAACCAAAGTACAGAGAGAACATCTTTAGGTAGACCTAGAAGGATAACTTGTAGATTACCTTAACGATGTTAGCTCAACGTTTACAATATCTGAGAATATCTCCTCTTACTGAATCCGAAACCAGTATTTATGATAGAGCCAAATGCAGTTAGACCACCGTTAGGAACACAAGCGAGGAAAGAGTTAATCCCAGCGAACCAAAACTGGGTAGTAGGTCAGATGCGATCAAGTAAGCGGAAGCCTCGACAGACTTACGCAAGGGTCTCTTAGACATTCTTTGACCTGTTTCCATTTCCACTTCTTCATACCAGTATTATCAGACCCTGTGTTATTTGGCAGAACTCGAGCAATTGCAATTTCTTTCTCTTCTGGGGTCAACCATCGAACCTCTGACGGAGTCCCGAGAAAGAAAATGCAAGTGACGCCAATGATGATAGTGAGGCTTCCAAGGAACTGTGATCCTGTTAACCGTAAGAGCAGAAAAATTTTAGGGGGAAACACTGACATAAGACATGTATCGCCAAGCTTGGAATTCGGGTCCTCTTCGGTATTGTACCGATCCAATACCGTATAAAGTCAAGCTTGAGATAATACCGAAGCCTGCATTGGCGCTTTGGAAAACAAGAGTTCGAGATGCATGTTCTCTTGTAGTATACCAACTCCCAACTACAAGAACGAAGCCAGGACTGATACAACACTAGATACCATCTGAGTTAGCATAGGTTGTTTACAAAACGGTTGTCTGATAACTAACCTCGAATACTCCTTGAAGTGCTCTTAAGGTAACGAGCTGAGTGAAGTTCTGAGTAAACCCAATGCTAAGTACCACAAATCCCCAACAGATCATGTAATAGGAAAGTGTTTTTCCCATACGAAAACGTTGAAGGAGGATATTAGAAGGTAATTCAAAGATCACGTAAGTGATGTCTGTTATATGATGTTTAGTTTCATTCATTGCTGAGAAGAAGGTCGAGTAGTAAGGCACTCACAAAAGATAGTAGTCAGCCAAGAATATTGCTGTCCAATTAAATGTGTATCCTAAACACGTCAGTTGTATTCTAATTGTATCACCCTCGATGCTATGTATCCTTATCGAAGTTTGACTTACCTCTCGAAGTCCAAAGGTAGCTTGTGTACTTAGTGATACCTTGTCTGCTTGTTGGATTCCGTAACAAATCCACATTAGTGGCAGGAGATATCTATCAGCCTTCCGCTTTATTCTGCTATATTCTTGCTGTGAATATTCAGAGGCTCCAGGAGCTGCTTTCCCATTAGAAAAGGCACTATACATGAGGCTTGTGTATACTGGGATACGAACAGAGTTGATCATCATCTTCGATGATAATTTTGATTTCCTCATCCTTCGACTTTCGTGGACCACTATCAGAACCCATTGTTACGAGTGATGTATGATATCAAAGATAGAGGAGTGTTTCTTAGTCGACCTTGCGCCTAGGGCTCACAGATCGAGGACTATCATGAGAATAGGAGATATAAGTATTTATAATTCAATAAGTCATTTTCGGTGAGGCTTCATAATAATTGTGATATTATAGAATGAAGTCTTCAGCTGAAGTAGGCTACAGGATATTCGGTAATCCATTATGGCAAAGAGAAACCTAGGTAAAAAAACGCAGATTATCTATATCAATCTGTTTTAATCACGCAATTACGCCTTATCTACTTACCTTGATGAGACATACCAGACCCTGGTGATGGAATATTCATATGATTAAGCATGATACCTAGGAGAAAGCAAATGCTAGATACCTACTAGAGATGAGCTGCTGTGAGCAGCTGTGAAAGGGTTCAGGAAAACGTAATAGCTATAGAAAATGATCAAAAGAAAGCCATACCTGTATAGGCAGGTGCTTAGATAACTTAAAGCCACCCCTGACGGGATGTCCGTTTGGATGAAAAAGCGATCGCCATAAAACCCATTTCTGGCTAGCTTCCGCATGGTTGCCCCGGATCTGAAGCCATACCGGGTCCTATCTCGGGACTACCCGAGACTCAACGCTTAAAGATCATATCCTACATTAGCTTTTTGAAAATATCAACTATATTTCCTATTCCTGACCCTCTTAGCTTGTTTCAAGCTTCAGTTCACTTTCAAAGTTTTCTCGTCAGGTGATTGATAGTAACATGTGGTAATTGAACGGTATGTAGAGGCAGACTAAGGAATAAATTCGTGAAGTGTCGTATTACCTGAGTAGATTTATAGAAGCTGCTGCATTGTCATAGCGCCTTTCAACTTAATGAAAATGTATGGTTATAAATTCCCTATGGATCTCTCCTTGTCGTGGTTACTCGTCAATGCGGAGAAATAAGGGATATGAGATTGATGAGTGACCTGATTGACTAGCTGAGCTTCTTCATGAGTGAAAAGGGAAGACACAGCTAGGCCATTTCAACATATATCTTGTCCCTTTCCTAAACATACCTAGCGTACTTTCTTGCTTCGGTAATACTCAAGCAGCTTGATATCCTTGAGAAATATTTGACTTGATTCATCTGAATGTTGCGTTTGGTCAGGAGAGTATCATGACTACTTTTGGTTAGAAATCTCTAGTATAGCACCTTTCTCAACGATCCGATGTCCTAGAAGAGAATTGTCCTAGACGACGATTAGTTTTCAAGAGACAAGTCGCAATCGCGATCGAAGACGATCCGCTATTTTGTCCAGGGTGGCCTGACCCACATTCCCGCACTAACATGCTAAGAAGTGTAGAGCATATAGCGCTGTAGGCCACCTGGGCACTGTAACGGCAATGAAGCCCACTGAGTAATAGTGGGTATCCTGCTGTATGATACCAACCCATTGCAGCCCTGTAGCCAAATAATTTTTCTGGTAGGGTACAGGGGGGTTGGGCAGGGCTGGACTCCCCCCTGTCTCACTAGTTCAGCTATGTCACTATCCCTAAAAGGCCTACCGGCAGTCAGCCCAAGACCTGCTATAGACAAGGCAACCAACGATAAAAGAACTTAGGCGCCAGTAGCTTCTAAAATATAGACATCCATAGCAGCCTCTTGCGCGAAATATCATAGTCCTACTCATTCGCCACGTCCGTATGTCCGAGTGATTCTCACGAAGTAACATCGTCGTTGAAGCCCCTCAAATTCTTCTAGATCGTCAAGGTAGGCTGTCAAACATATGGCACTGTGTGACATATTTTAACTTCTACAGTAGGCCGAATGCAAGGATGGACACGTTGTAACGCTTAAAAGCCAATTATCTTGATTTCCCACGTTGATTAATCCCTGATGACCTCCGAGGTTGCAATTGAGGGGTGGAAGATCTATTCGTGATTGCCAAGAAAAATGAAAGCATGAGAAGGCATTACGCGTCACGATGCAAACTGCTTGAGTGTTACATCCAGATCAAATCTGACTTGTAATGTATAGATGCCCAATGCCCGACGATGATTAATCATACCATCAGGCTCTAATAGACTAGCTAATAATTGCATCGCGGGGAATGGCAACAACAGTTCTCGTCTCGATAGACTCCCTCGGCCTACAATCGTTCGATACGCCTGGGACCTTGAATGAACAGTGAGGTGTAACTACTGGGATTGACGATCAGTAGGCGTAATCTCGACTTTATTGTCGAAAAGACCAAGCACTTACATGAGCCTTCCATCTTCCTTGCGGAATCGAAACTGATGAAGAGGAGAACTTCATTGACTTGATGGTTGCTTATCCAATACCAATCATAGTTTTCGCGATGTTTTAGATAGTAGTTTTCTCCTTGAAATTCGGGACTGACGCGATCTGTTGCAATTCCGTCGTTGGGGACTTTGACTGTAGCCGGATCACATACAGCTAGTGGATAATCCGCGATTGTCCCATTCAAAGGGCGCCATGTACTATCATCTCATTAACAAGGGTAATTTCATTGCGAGTGCTTGAGTAAGATGATACTTCACTATCAGAAGACGCCACTTAGATTGCTCATCATCTATGAACTCGTTCTGTTCCTCCTTGGTAAAGTGTCGACATATGCGTCGAAAACCGCCATCAAGAGTGTGGTCTTAATGTAAATTTTAAGCAAAGTATTATAAACATAGTTTGGCTAGAAATCCGTACCTATGTGAGCTTTTGTCGCTGGTTCGTCAGGAAATCCGCGATCTCCAGTTGCTTTTCCCGGGGGTCTGTCAATATCTGCGCTACTCCTGAACTAGTTGGTGACTTAGCTTTTGTCAGGGGTTTCCATTCTAGAAGACCGACCTTGTATGCATAACACCAGCACTTGTCCGTGTTGAAAAGTTGCTTCATCAGCTTAACTGTATCTCTAGCATACGGCTCAACGGTTTTCTCAGACAATTCGTTCAAGGCACTGATGTTAGCTCCAGAGTCAAGCATGAACTCAAAGCCATTCTTTTTCAGCGTAAATAAGTCTTCATGGCCACGCAAGTCATGGAAAACAACATTTTTCTGCTCGAAAATAGCATTTGTACGAAGATGTTCGTTTTCTGGGTCCAAAGGGCCGGCAAGATAATATGGTTTCTGAGTTTGATATATAGGCAAGTCGCAAATAAAATCAACTTTGGCTTCAAGCACCGGGAGATCGAAACCCATATTGCTGCTTACTAGAATGATGAAACTAGACGTTTCATATCATGTGGTAATTGTAGAGAAATCAACGAAATGAAGCTCCTGTACTACGAAAAGGGGGGGAGGTGGTGCTTTGGGGTTGTAGGTATTGGGTATATGACGTGTTACCAACAGATCCTGGCCTATCGCCTAATATCAGGTCTTGTGATTAGGCTCGATTCAAATGTGCCTGTTAGAAAACGATTAACTGTGCTCAAATTGGAAGATTATGCAACTCGTGACCAAAAGAAAATCTATAGGTCCACTCTATTTCTAGTTCTTCTCTTTATATCATATACCTACCTGATACATAGATTGTATTGAACATAGTGCATTTAATCTTCACTAAAGATAAGGAATTAGTCAAGTATTAGATTACGAATAGATATAAGACTGTAAGTATTTCTGGGCGGTATTCACAATTCCTCGGAATCTGAGCTATTGGCTCTCACATGTTTGAGCTCTGTGCTCGGCGCAATATAGAGCTTTGGCTGACGTAAAGTCCATTTACGTTCAAACGTACATGCAACTCGAAATAGGGTTGATTCAGAAAAATGAGGTCCAGTGAAAGCAATTCCGTACCTATTACATGTTAATGCAACGCCTCAAGCTTAAGTTTAGCGAGGTACTCACGGCACATTGGCAGCAATATCGGTTAAATTTCCCCACTCGGTTTGTCGCGTTTGCGTGTCTTTGGGATAGAATCCCAATGGTAGCGCAACGATCGGGAGTCCTACTCGAGCAGCGAAGGTAGATGTGCGATTGATAGTATTGGGAAAGACTAGTCCATCCAAATTATAATCTTTCAACGCACCTATGATACCATCCTCGCCACAACATCTCAGCATCTTCTTTAAAGCTGCTTGCGTCTCGGGTGAATCAACGCCTGGAGAATGCTGTGCTCCTAGGAACCTCTCAATATTACGTTTAGGAAACTTCTCCTCTTTCGTTTCTTTGGTAAACTCGATAATATCGTCAACCGAGGTGATATTTTGGGGGTTTTCGGTCAGCTCGCTACACCAACGTTGAATAGAAGATTGGAATTCTGCATCCATGGGCTTCTTGCGTTCTGATTCATCCCACGCGTCCCACTCTTTCTCCGAGCGATATTTAACACCATGCACAATGGTGACACCAGCCTTTGAAAGTGTCTTTAGAGCAGATTTGAACGACTTTGCGATGTATGGGTCATCAGATACGTGGGGTACGCCGAGGCGGATCCCACGAAGCTTCGTGCCTTGGCAAGATTCTACGTAGTTAGGGACCTCGTCAAATGGAATTGACGATGTAGCGTTATCGTGTTTACTTGATCCCGCAATAGCTGTTAACAAATATGCAGCATCTTTCACGGTTTGAGTGATTGGCCCCACGGTATCTTGTCGATCAGAAAGAGGTATTACTCCATCTCGCGGAGTGAGTCCAGTGGTGGCTCGGACCCCCACAACACTAGACCTCTGTGCCGGATACGAAATGCTGCCATCAGTCTGTTGAAGTTAGAAGTGCAACGATCCAGGTGAGTAACCAGCCTTACATCTGTGCCCAATGAGATTGTCGCCAATCCAAGACTGATTGCGACTGCGGAACCACTGCTGCTACCTCCTGAGGCTTGTTTCTTCACGAAGGCACCCAATGTCTGCCCTCCCCTTGCGCTCCAGCCTCCCGTAGCATTAGTCGACCTGAAATTGGCCCATTCAGAAAGATTCGTCTTGCCCAAAAGAATCGCACCGGCCTCTCGAAGTCGTGTGACTATAGTTCCTTCTTCAGCCTTTCTTGCTCCAAGGAAAGCGTATGAGCCCGCGGTAGTATTAGTTCTGTCATTGGTATAAATATTGTCTTTCAGAAGTATTGGCACCCCGTGAAGCGGCCTTCGTAGAATGGTTAGTTAGATAATCGAATTCATCGTTGCTGATCCCACTCGCCCGCGTCTTCCATATTGCTTCCGCTCTTTATCAAGTTGACGTGCGATCGTAATGGCATCCGGGTTCACTTCCAAAACAGCGTGAACATCATTATTGACCTCCTTAATACGTGCTATGTAGGCGCGGACTAAATCCACAGAAGTGAATTTATTCTCATCTAGGCCTCTTGATATTTCATCGATCGTTATTGTTAAGAGCGATAGACCAGTATCTATGACCAGCGTTAGTAGTAACTCCTACATGTATTCCATTGCCGGAACCAAGATTACCTTTCAAGAAGCCGAAAACTAGTAGAATACGGAAGAAAAGGTCGATAGGAGACATAGCGGCAACAGCGCCTTCGATAATTTAGTTCAAAGACTAGAAACACCTAGTCATGTCGTCGCGTCAATGCCCATTCATTTCATCCACGTCGCTACGGTTTAGGTGTTCAATTTCAATCCCCGCTTTTGTGAATCCTGTATACGCGTCTTGATTGGCTTAATCTAGGCTTATATTGATTTTAGTAAGCCCACTCTACCCCCCTTCCTCTCCCTGCCCAGTCTGTGAAATCGTATTATGAGATCAATCGGAATCTCGTCCTTCTCCTTTAGTTCTCTCGTGCCGAGAGTAAATTTCACAAGCGCCAAGCCAGTACATAATTCTATCTCATTCTTAAGAGGGATCCCGAAAATATTGTATATTTAGGTAACATTAGGGCAAACATTTGGCAGACTGCATTTAAATTGAGGTATCAGGATTACCTATAGAATAATATCATCCTGCCTTGAAGCAAAAGCAGGGCGGGGCATCCGGGGCACACAGATGACCCCGAAACTTGAGGCTGAATGTCGCCATGATACGTACCCAAGAATACCTAGTCTAGACAGTGCGAGGGAGACGGTATGGTATACATGCCCGAAGCCACACGCTTGCTTTCTGTCCAAACAAGATAAGTTGAATGACGATGATTGGGGAAAATTTCTGAAAATTTACATGTTAAGATCAACCGAAAGAAAATACCGAAAAAACGCTACGTGATGGTGGTGTTACGTAGCGGCTTCGCCGGTCATATATGAGCATTCCTGTTTCCCCCCTGGGCTTCAGCTCGCGTCTATGCATATCCAAAATCACAAGATACCTACTTTTTCAGAATAATACAAGGCTCGGTCGACTTTTTCGGAATATTTGACCGCCATTTTTACTCTTAAACATGGATGCCCAGAAGACCCCTGACGATCAAAGCTCCGACCAGCGCCCGTCGCAGAAAGTGGATGGGAATGGGGATGGTGCTGCGAAATCCCAACCTTGGAAGGAATTCTTCAAGGTGTCGGAAACGACTGTTGAATCTAATGGAACTAAAGACGGAGCCAAGGCTGAGAAAGATGAGATTCGTCTTCTACCCCAGGTAGACGACAAGGACCTCGGCGGTTAAGCCATATTATCAATAACGTATTAGGTAAGCATTAAATCCCCCAAACCCTAACCCCAAACCCAAATCTTTTCCTCAAACCCTTACCCCTCCTTTGCTTTAACCCTAACCCTAACCCTCATTAATCCGTGGATGCCATTTACCCTAACCCCTATTTAGGTACTACCTACTAGGTATTAGGAATCAACGAAAGTCAACATGCCTCGCCAACGCACACGTATTTCGCTGCTTTTTGCCTCGTTTAAAGATACGACCAACCTTCTCTACGATTCTCATACTTAGGTGGTTTTGGATTCTCCTAGTCACAGGTTTCCTCAATCTGGCATACCTTATGAATATCCAAGATAGGTAGCTCATAAAGTTGTGGACACAGGTGGATATACGCTGCATTATACTTCATAGGCAGTCAATAAAAAAAACTTCACCGAAAATTCCATTGCTATCCTCTGGGACATTTCAGTAGTAACAAACAACCTTTGTGCTTTCCTAAAGATTAGTGGTTTTCCCCTAGTGTTTCTCAACCGTAATCATTGCCTCAAGTTTCTCTTGTTACCACAAATAGTCTAACCTCAACGCTTGCTCTGGGTTCGACTCCGTCGGGTATATTCTGGTGAAGAAATGCACCATGAGGTGGAATCATACCTATGTCGATAAGTAAATCATTCTAATATCTTGGTAACCTTCAAAAAGCTACGTACCATGCTCAATAGTCCCATTGCTATCCCATGTCATGAACAATGCTGCTTCATTTCTAGTTTGCCGAGACATGTAAAACCATTCCTGGGAACTATCATGACTTAGGTAGCACCCTTCACTGACGTGATCCTTGTGAACCTTATCAACCGGTACAATATTCTCCGGCTTCACAGAGCGTGGATGGCAAAACGTTAGTGGACAATCAAGAACAACGTTGTTTATAGGCCGCCAGACGCTATATTGGTTAATATTTCCTGAGAGCTAGGATGGATTCTTGCTTACTTCACTATCCTAACCCTCCAGCCAGGAGATAGATACTGAGCCTTTTCCGAAGGTGACATGCATCGACCAAATAACCAATTCCCCTCGCTTTGGGAGTTATCTGACCAAGTCAGTTAAGAATACAGAGTGAAGTACGATTGTCAAAGCAGACCATAATGTACGATTTGAGCAACTTCCACAGCATGATCTCTGACTTTGTCCAATGTTGGCTCCGGCTGGTCAGCTAATTTTGACATGCGCGACCTCAGCTACATTTCCTCAGCTGTTAACATTCCATGAATGGGATAAGATAGGGGTAATCAGGGGGCAATCTCACTCTCCAGTCAAAACAAACAACCTTCTCAGCATGAAACCTCTCCCGTACCCGAGCAATTGTTTCTAAGAGGTAAGGCTCAATAAGGGTGGACAAGTCGCCGCCATCTGCAGATTCAAAAATGTCATATTGTAAATTGCTTGTACAATCCCAATCGTGGTATTCGAAACCACAGGTATCAATGGTGAGTTGATTTCGAAAATGGCGGCAATCTCTAATCAATAGTCCAGGTACAGTAGTGAACTTGCAATTCGATTTCCAACCGGAGGGTGCCATGCCCGCAATTATTTCGTACGGCTTCTCATGTTGGTACCTAGGGTCATTATCTAGAAACGACAGACTCGATGTAGCATCTAGCTTCATCTTGGTCGATTTTCTATGAGCAACAAACTTTGCCCTCGATACATACTTCCAGTCTAAGGGTATTAACAGAAGACTGCCTATTACTAGAGGGGCTATCTATAGTTCAGACTATATTACATATCGATTGGTAGTTCTATATGGCAATTGGAATGTGTAAAATGTATAAGTCGAACTGAAATTATACTATCACAAGCAGTGTGCGCTCGCATCAGGTAGCAAAATTAGGGATGACATCTGCCCAACGCTTGTATGAATCCATACTATGATCTATCCGCCACTTACGCCATCCCCCCCAAAGCCTTCGGAGATATAAAGAGCTCATCGATCATGAAACTACACTTTTGGATTCCACTAACTAGAGCCCCCCCACGCGTATCCATAACCTATCTAGGGAAAAAGGAGGGGCTCCCCCTACACACCTGGTAGCCCCCATGCATGTCAAGGTGCTGCGCCTCTGGACACCATGTATGTCAGATATGCACCTTCTTAATACCCAATACTACCCTAAAATTAAGGCAATCATAGGTATTATAATGTAATTTTATCACTAGAACGCCAAGCCAAGGACTCAGTAGTTGATAGATCTAGGAGTCGCCGTGTTCGCGCCCCAGCAAAAAATTAGAACAATCTGCCTTCGCTCAATTCATCATACCGATGGCTGCTGAATACCTAGATATGCAGAGGATTATCAATGGAATAAGACACTAGATTCCATGGTCCTAGGAGCCAGAATACGTCAGAGTCAACCAATGAGGTTCTCAACTTGTATGACCACCGACTTATGTTTATTGATACATAAAAGCAGAGCCTGCGTAGATCGTTGTAGATTTCCATGTTACAAACTACTCAAGAAAAGGTGTGAGAATGCAACTGCGGTGACGACGGTATGGAGAGACTCCGCCATGAGTCTCGGTCAGAGGTCGAAGTAGGCGATAAAGAATGGTAAGCTTTGTATGCTGCTGGGAGTATTGGGGTAAGAATAATCAATTGATCAAGATATTACAGCAATGTCCAACAACGCGGAGACGGGGAATTCCCCTATGAGTTTCCAGTGGTGCCTACAGCAGAGCCAGTGAGCAGGGATCAAGAACAGAAGTGCAAAGAAGGTCATGAATCAAATTTGATTTCGGAGAATAAACCAAGCGGAACTTTGGATCTAATTGGTAGTCGGAAGCTGCTGGAGTCGCTCATCTCAGATGAGGTACGGGATAAGCACTCGATACGACCTATTGCTCGAAATGTAGTACAACAAGGCATATCAGAGAAACCGACTGCGACCAAGCAGATTCCTGAGTCGCCAGATACTCGTTCCGAAATAAGCACATCAGCCACAACTGTGGCACCTCAGACGCAACCTGCATTGAAAGATGCGAGGAATCATGCCTGGGCTCGTATTCTAACTGTGTGGCAACCAGAACTAGACGCCATTGTAAAGCCCAAAGCGAACGAGAAAATAAGTTTTGAGAGTTTACAGCGTACGCTCCAAAAAATGCAAGAGGAATCAAATAGCCGCCTCGAATCAAGAATATTCGAACGAATATTACCGTTCTTTAGAAGACTTGATGATTATAGCACAGTACTCGATGTTTTTGCTCAATCTCATAGTGTGTTTCTCTTGCTCTGGGGAGGACTCAAAACTCTTTTGGTGGTAAGATCTTCAATCACAAACAATCCTAGACATATCTTTACCGTTTTTTAGCTAATATCATAATTATAGATCTCGATGCGACACAAAGAGATTCTTGAAAGCTTAGCTGGTTACTTCGAGCAAGTCGAGAAACATATGCCACGTTACGACATATATCTAAGGCAATTTCCTGCTTCGCAAAGAATCGAAGAGGCAATGGTAAATCTTTACGAAGAACTGATCAAGTTTTCTATTCAATCGTGCAAGATATACGGGTCAAAGGCATCGAGTGAGTAAAATGTTAGGCCCAGGAAGAAGACTCATGATTAACGAGAAACAGAGCTCTTTCTCTTATCTGGCGCAACATCGGAGAGGAAACGAGTTCAAGAATCGCTCACGAGAATTGAAGAGTGTAAGAAGAATATCGAACTGGAGGCAAATGCGGCCCACATTGAAGCCAGCGGCCATCGACACGAGGAACTCAAGGCATTGCTGGAAAAAGAAAAGAAATCATCATATTCGCCAACGCTATTCCCTTGCCATGTTATTCCTTATCCTCAAAATCCTAGGTTCCAGGGAAGGGTGGAGATGCTAGAGAAGATGGAGAACTTCCTCAACCCATCGCAAATCGAGATCGTGCCGCGATATCTCACCATTTGTGGCCTAGGTGGCGTGGGGAAAACACAAACAGCGCTAGAGTTTGCATACAGATATAAGGATACATTTGATATCATATTATGGGCGACTGCTGACACTAGGTTGAAGTTGGACCAGACATACGCCTCGTTCGCAACAGCGCTGGGGATACAGAGCTCGGATGGCCAATCGAGTGCAGACCAGGTAAAGGGGGATGTCAAGAAATTGCTTTGCAATATTGGTAAGTACCTACATTAAATCTTTACCATTTGCTACCATGGCTAAAAAGACCAATTTTAGACAAGCCATGGCTTTTGGTACTTGATAACGTCGACGATCCGAAATTGGTGGCATCCTTTCTCCCATCAACAAATAAGGGTTCGATTCTACTAACTACCAGAATCACCTCTCCGATGTTCACTTCCGCGAAGAGAACTTTCGTTATTGAAACTCTAAACGCCGATGATAGCTTGGATCTATTCTTGAGTCAACTTGCGCTAGACGAAGGAAGAGATGAGCCAACAGAAAATGAAGTGGTCTTGACACAGAGCATATGCAAAGAACTGGGAGGTTTACCACTCGCTATCACGCAAGTTGTTGGGTTCTTGGTCAATGCTGGCTGTACACTAGAGGAGGTCCATGAGATATTCCAAAATCGAGAATACGCCGATGCTTTCCTTCACGGAGAGCAAGAGCCCGTAGACTCCTACTATGAGTTTACACTTTCCAATGTCTGGGATGTCACATTCTCGAAGCTTAGTAGCGAAACGTCCGACTTCCTGAACATAATCAGCTTTCTCGACCCAGACGCCATCACTGAACAATTATTTGAAGTCAACGATGAGCTATGCTCAGCTAACCCTGGGTTATCCTTTCTTCGCAAACGCATCGTGTGCGTATGCACAAGTTAAATCTTTTTATACATTCATTAACTGACGATTCATACAGGATTTTCAAGACGCTCGGAAACTTGAAAGCCCAAGACATCATCAAACGCAACCCGGAAAAGAAATATTTCTCAATTCACCGACTTATCAAGGCATGGATCATGCAGAGGATGGACGAAGAAAGATGGCAATCGTCTTTCGGCAAGGTAGTAGATCTTCTATACGACAAATATCCGAGACAAAACATGGGAATGCCACTTCACAGCTCACATAAGATATGTGACACATTTCTCCCTCATGTCCTTAGCGTTGCTTCCAATCTGAGAAACCCCGAGAAGCATTCATATGCCGACAAGTTGATCGTTTTACTTCATAATGCAACCTGGTTAGTTACTCATAGCTCGTGAATGAATGTGCCAAGCTTACTGATTCTTATAGGTACATGTTCGAAAGAGGCTGGTTCAAGGATCTATTGCCATACAGCGAAATCGCAATCAAACTTCTGAAAGATATGAACAAATTGCAAACATTGGAAGGGGCGCTTATTATAAATACGATAGGAGTAACATGTATAGCGATAGGAAAGCCGTCCGAATCACTGGAGCACAACCTAAAGGTGTTTGATATTCGAAAATCTCTTCTACCTCCCACAGACCCTGCACTACTCAACAGCCTACACAACGTTTCATACAGTTACGCCGGACTAGGCGACTACGTTAAAGCTAAACAGCTTTGTAAGGAGGCCCTGACATCTAGGGAGAACCTACCTGACTCAACGTACGGCTGGTACAAGAAGGCTTCTATACCGAGAAACTATGTGTCGTATTGTCGGATCAGTTTTCTGTCGGGAGACATGGAGAGCGCTGAGCTTTACGGCATGAAAGCCGTGGAGTTAGCGGAAGCTACGCAAAGAAACAAGCCCCACGCTGCCCTGTAAGTCATTCACTAACTTCTAACTTCATAAAGCCATTTGGCATGTATGTCTAATTACCTATGAAAGGGCATACTGGAGCCTAGCAGAAGTACTGCGTAATCGTGGAGAAGTAGAAAAGGCGTTAGAACTCCACCTAAAGGCCTTGAAGATTAGGATAGATTGTTATGGTCAGCATTACAGCACAGCGACCTCCTGCTACAAGACAGCGTTGATCTACATGGATAAAGATCTTGAAAGTGCCAGGTAGGTGGATGGGACTGACAGGCTACTTGATGAATAGCTTACTAATCTTAGTATTAGGGATCTCTTCCTAAAGGGTGTATCTATCCTCCGTGATATCCCCGATCTCGAAGGCCATTGCGCTAGGACGATGTATCAGTTATCGATTGTATACAAGAAATTGGGGGAAAACGAAAAGGGAGAATCAATGAGAACAGAGGCCGCAAGGCTACGCCAAAAGCTCACTGGCAAGCATTTAGATCTAGAGGAAGAGCGTATTGATGATTATGATAGACTCGTACCATTCATGGAAAGATGACATTCACCTTTGAGGTAGGTACCTACCTAGGTATTACCTACTTATAGATATTATATTAGCATTCAGAGAATACTACATTTAAAACATTATTGGATTATTTAATCTGACCAACACTCCCAAGAATAGCCAGTCGATCTTCTTCGTCTAGCCTGATGCCAAAATACTTGGACATAGCACTAACCCTCTGCTCCTCGCTCCCGAACTTAACATCTAAGGTAATCTTCCCGTCTCGTCTCCATCTCAGCGTGTCTTGAAAGAGAATCAACTGACCATCAATCGTGCCCTCATCCACCGCCGCATCTTGGTGCTTCCACCCAAATCTCTGGTCGATGACTTCTTCGCTATCGTTCTCGAGGTCTGTCGTGAACCGCGACACGATGACCTTCTGCGTAAACCAAGAGGTGGGGCTCTTCCAGGGATGCAAATTCAAGACGTGTATATCCTCGAGCAAGAACTCAACATCGACAAAACAGAACCACGGGACCCACTCCGCTTCCGGGCTAAGACGTTGTTGGTAGACCCACACCTTCTGGGATTGGTCAAGGGCCTGCGGGAGAGGTTCATTTACGAGTCTAATCATCGTGGTATCCGTGGGAATATGCCTTTGAGGTTGGTCGTGTTCGAGGAGAACCGGAGATGTTGGTCCGTTCGGACCGAATCCTACGTCGACCATGTATTTCCGGTCGTCAAGAGTCACGATATTGACACAGTGCTCAAATCCGCCATATTTACCGGTCTCCCTATTGAAAACGCGAGCTCCAGCCATGTAAACCTGATAACCGAGGCTCAGAAGTACAGTGTGGAACAGCGAGTTGACCTCCATGCAGTATCCTCCTCGATTACTTGGAAAGGGTACGATCTTGTTGAATACATGCTGGGGTCGGACATTTATGGTCCTATGCCAAGAGTAATGCTGCGTGAGATTCTCGAACGGAATATGAACTAGTGTATGCTTTTGGAGGCATTCTAGATGAGGCAGTGTGTAAGGGCCGCTGTATCCTACCACAGAGAGAACCTGCTCCCTTTCTGGTAATGAGATATGGCCGAAGAATTGTTGCAGCTGCTCATCGGTAAACCTAGGTCGGTCAGCCATTCTGAAGAGCTAGTTACATACAAAACATGAAGAATATAGATACAATACGAATCTTGAACCAATGTAATCATGGAATTAGTAAGAACTCGTGGTTTCCAAGGTGAAGAGCGGAGTTGTGAGACGTAACCTTTGGTGGTAGACATTTACCCGATCTAATGACTAACGGTCATGCACGTGATTTCAGGGGGATATACTATGCGTAGGGCAAGTGATTACATAATCCTGCCATGGTGACTGGACAGGTATATCTAGAATATAGATGATTCATATACGACTGTACAAATATAAACATGTAAAAAGGCAATCGTAAACATCAACCAAGCTTCTAGGTATAGGTATACAGAGGTATCCAATGCTTTGGTGAACTGCACCTCATATGAAACATCCTTCAAAATATGGTATGTGTGCTCCCAACTCCATACTATGCATCATCGATTAGAAAGAAGGGAAAAATAGAACAAAAGCTCTCGGATGACCAGGTGGGGTCAATCACTCATGACCTCCCTCAACAAGTTCCCTCTTGCTCCTACAAACGGGACAGCCGCCTTCGATGCGGTCTCTTATTAGTCGTGCGTGTGTAACTTTGCTACCAACAAATCGACCACCTCTCGAGCGGTCCTCGGCTCCATTCCCGACTACAGCGGGATCGGCAGCTTGGCCCGGGTATAGATATTCTAAGAGATGGGTAATGTGGAACACGTGGCCACATGCGAATCCCACTAATGTTTCCGTCTCCCATTCCGTGAATGGTTCAAGGCATTTTGCGCAGTGACCTGGTTTTAATTCTTGATGGTAATGATCGTGTTGAGATTTTGGCCTGCTTGTGGAGAGATCGTTGTTGGTTAGGGTGTTGATATCTGAGGCCTCGGTAGGCGTGGCGGTTCCTGTTTCGACCGTGCGTGGTGTCGCGGATGGCGATGATAATTTTCCTGCCGCTGCTAAGTTCGGTATGTCCTTGACCTCCACATCAACATGATCATCAGCGTGAGTTATCACCTCAAATTTGATGCCCTTTCGTTGGCCGCTACGCAGTTGATTTTGCGCCGCTGCGACTTCAGATCTCAAAACTCGGGCTACACCAGAAGAAATGCTGTACTGGATCTCGTGTTCCTTCATAATGTGCTTCAAGCCTTCACGAAGGCCCGGGATTTCAAGGCCCTCGGGGATTCTACGGACTAGAGTAATCGGGTTGATCGATGTCCCCACTTCTTCGAGTAACGCACGGATGAAGCGCGGCTTGTCCATGCTGTATTCGAGGAGGTCCTCCCACAGATCGGGGTCGTCTTGTTCCTTTGCGAAACTAATTGCCTGCGAAACGTCACCTAAGCGGTCGATGATTAGGTATAGCGCCTGCTTCATCCGCCCGGTCTTAGAATACAAGTAAACGAGTTCGGGTATGAAGTTAGACTGCTCGCATTCCTGAACCGCTTCCTCGAATGTGTAAGACGTTGACACTTTCAAGAAATCCATGAGAAGCTCCCGGTCGAAGCTTGCGAAAATATGAACAGCTAAATCGGCAAACTCGTCTACTAGAGATATGCTTTCGTCGACGGGTTGGTCTCGATAATCCTGCCATAGACCGCGGAAGTAGAAGTAAAGATAAAGATTCAGGTCTTTCTCCTCGAGTTGTCTGACCACAACTTCAGGCTTAATCAGACCCCTTCGCGCTTCGTCCACAAGTAGAGTAATGGCTTCAGAGGTAGCTTCTTCGAGCTCGGCGATACTCATGCGACTAAGTTCTGCTTCCGGTACCCTAAGCGCAATGAAGCTAGTAACATCATCGGTAACAGCATCAGCGAGATGGTTGTCTCTTATCAAACGCATCGCTGAGTCCGCATCTTGAAGCCTTATGTAACATTTCAGCGCTTCCCGGTATCGTCCGCTTATTTCATGGAGTCTAGCTAGACTCTCCTTTACGATTCGCCAGTCACGTCCCTTTTCACCATCTTCGACGCTGTCTTCTCTCACGTCGCGAAATTTTAACTGGTTTTCTAGGGCGATGCTGACCTCATTCGCGTCGAAGAGTTCCGTCCCCCAACGATCGAGTAATTCCTTGAACCGAGGTTTGTCAGTCTGAATGTAATGTCCTAGAACAATTTCGTATACGGTCCCTGGTATTGGTGGATGCATTGGTTCTGGCGGCATATAATCCACGATCTCGTCGAATTTCTTAGCTCCGGCAAACGTGTAGATCCATTTCTCCCATTGGTGGGGTGTATTGACAACCTTTGCTGCAACCTGGGCAGCACGGACCCAATCCCCTTCCTCAACGAGCTCTTGGATCCAAAGTTCGCCGATCCGTCGCTTCTCCTTCTCGGCCGATGAGTTCATAAATCTAATATGATCATCTACCATGGATGATGTTTCCTCGTAAAAGTCATCGGCTGTTGATGGTCGCTGGCTAGGGCTGGATGGCAAGATTGAGAAATCCCCCGAGGGCGCATTCATGATCTCCGGGTGCTCATTTAGTAATTCCCAGGCATCTGGGTATCTTTGATGCTCTAAAAGCCACTCAAGGTGATCGCCGAGGTCTCGCTTCGTTCCAAGAATACAGTCATATGGACTATGGATAAATATCTTCGCGCCTGGCTTGACAAGGTTAGGATGTACTGTCTTAGATGCTAGCCTAGGAGCTGCTCGAATGCTTCCTGTAGTATTGCCAGCCCTGGGACTTGAGGCAGCATCGTTGCTATCCCTACTTCGTACGCTAGCACCGGAGCTGAATAATGACCTCGGATTGACAGCAACGTTCCACATATCCGTACCGAATCCTGCTAGAGTCTCCAGGGTGCCTCGAGAGGCTACAACAGATGCAGCTCTGTTTGCTGGCAATATGCCTAAATGATAGTCATTGGATGAAAGTCGCTCGAATCGATTTACCGGGAGGCTATCTTTGTCAACTTCGGCTTGAGATGTGAGGTCGATTAATCTCAATTCAGGAGCTTGGGCATTATTCCGACGTCTGATGCCACCTGATGGCTCGCCACTGCCAGAACGCCTGTGTTCTTTCGCATTCTCGATTTCTTCGTCTGCATCATCATCTGGTTTACAATAAGCAAGAACAAGAAGAAGCGTTTGGGTATATAACGAAATGCCCGATATAATGCAATCCATGCGGAGTCTAGTAACGTTAGTAAGTTCCATATCTGTTCAAGTGGAAAAACGCACATCTTCACGATCTCAGCTCGCCCGATAGACCTCTCTCCTGCATTCTTTCCTACGCCAATGCCTCCTGGGTGAACATGGATAATCCAAATAGTTCCACCCCACCCCACTAATAGTCGTTCAATTGTTTTATCATGCCTCTGGGCCTGTTGGCTTAACTTGGCAGCGGCTGGAGACAATACACCCAGCGCATCATTTTCTTTTGCTACCTCCTCACTTCCGATAGCCTGGTCGTCGATCCATTCTGCTCTGCCTTTCCATACGCCAGCCATTTCTTCCCACTCGTCTGTTTGTGGGCGATCGATGTGTCCTACTCGTTTCCAAGCATCTTCGATATCTGCACTATCCAGGTGCAGTCTAGTTCGCATGATCTTGATGCCATGTTCGTTCAACCACACGACATATTTCCCCGACAAAGACCACTTGATTGTGCTGATAGTTCCCTCTCCAGAATGAAGGACGGTATCTTTGCCTGTGTTGGCGCCTATTCCGATGCTTCCGAGCCAGCCTGACGCTGCCGCGACGGCAGTGCCTGTAGTCGATGACGTACTTCTCCCTTGCGGGGCCCCGACAGTAAGAACCAAGCTTCCAGCAGTACCTCCAGACAAGTATGTCCTATCATTCTTGAAATCTGGCGACAGAGCTATGGCTTGGACCGGGCGGGCAAAATTCCTCAACTGTACATCTCGGAGTTCGATGAGAGGCTGAACTCGAACATTGCCGTCCATCGAAGAGGTCCCAATGAAGATATTATTCGACGGTATATTAGGAACCTGGGGTAGTTCGCGCGACCTTCGCTGACCGGCTGGAGAACCATCGGACTGCTTCGACATCGGTCGGCTCGAAGCTTGCGATACTACTCTGTTGACAGCGTCGGACTTAAGGCTTGCAGGAAGAGATGGTGGTGGATATGGAGATATGGAGATGCTGGTAACAGAGGCGGTATGGGCTTGGTAGACGAGCAAAGACTGAAAATCCGGCAATTGAATGATATGCTATCAGAGCATTCAGTGTTAGTTTTCCGCAATACGTGTTTCACTCATGACACATTCTTACAATGTTTCCGTTATGTGTTCCGACTATCATTTTGTCTCCTGCGACGAGAAAGGCACTGGTGGCATCGCCGTTCCTATAGGCGGCACCCATGTGCTGAGTCAGACGAGCATATTTGAGCTTCGGTTCTTCATCTTCTTCTTCCTCCTCATCCTCATCTTCCTCCCCGTCATCATCCTCTTCCTCGCCGGTTTCGCCAGTCTCGCTAGTCTTACCAGTCTTGCTATCCTCATCTTCCTCAACTCCATCTTTGGAGTCTGTAGCTGGATCTTTGGTACTCTCGGTGTGACAGGAAGCTTGTTCGTGGTTCGTAACATCTACGGTTGTTTCGGTTTCGTCATGATTTCGGGCATCATTGCCGTTGTTGCCCAAGCTGGGCTGCTCTTCTGTCATGACGGGCAATCAACCAAAGTCAGTAACATTAGGGGCGGTCGCTGCGATACGGGAAGCTAGAACAAAGCACAAGACTCAAGGTAAGTTGATCGACTATGAAGCAGGTAGCAATGTCGACATCGAGCTTGAAGTTATCATAGAAAGATCTAATATCGCACGCCGTAGACTTCTTGACCGATAGATGCAGAGGTACGCCGGCTGACCGAGTGTTGATAGCCCTGGAGCTTGTAATTTGGAGCTTTTGGTGGTGGTAATTGGAGAAGGAAACGCGAAGTTAGGTACCTAGATGCTAGCTACGTCAGTCGGTAGCTTCCTATTAGCTGGATCCGAGGTCGCCAAGACTCGATTGCAGCGCGGACCGAAACAGTCTCATTCAAGAATTCTAGCCAATCACAGGTGCTTCTTAAGCTCACACCTCTCCACCATTCTAAATTGAGCTCTGACATTTAAACCTTATTCGATTAGGTAAGCTTATGTAACTAAGTACTCAGCCCACTAACTCACTAACTGACCTGGTCGCGTTTGCTCATTCTTAGCGCGAATCTGAGATCTATCTTGTGAATTCGAGAAGGTGCAAACCCTTACAATTCAAGAAGGTTTAGCTATCGGGTCAGGGATATTTAATTTGATATTTTCTGGTCTTTTATTTTCTAAACCTTTAACAAGAAACACGAAGATAGCCTGAATATCTCAATGGATCCTATTCCGGCAATATGGCCTCGGTGACATCGCTTGGGCTGCACCAGCCCACTGCTCTTCAGTATGCTGTGCAAGAGCAGTTGCTACCAGAAAACCCCCCCTATTCCTCATATGACTGGAACATAACTGTCGAAAACACCATCGACGAAGAAGGGGAAGACGAGCTTCTAGTTACCAAGGACGCGGTTATTTGGTCTAGAGGGTGTGTTTTTCGAAAAGCTTTCGGCTTTAAGCTTGAGAAGGAACCGATCACTCAGGCTCTTTTAACTTATTTCCCAAATTCCGAAGGTGATGAAGACTCACAAGAAAACAAGGCACCAAGCGAGCGAGGTCGACCCGATAGCCATGACAGGCCATTGTCGAAAGCTTTGGTGGTTTTCCTGAAAACACAGGCTCACGTTTATTTCCTCAATGGAACTAGTCACGTGGTGCATATGCCTTTCGAGGTTGAATCTGCATGTGTTGCTCCTCGAGGAGTCATAATACAGCGAAAGCAACGAACTGATAGTGGTTTAACCTCGAGCGTAAAATTTCCTCGAGTCCCACATAATTCATTCATCTCAAATCTCTCTCCATTGTCCGCTCGATCCTCCCAGCAAAGCACTTTCTCAACCGAGACTCTTGGTAAACCAAAGGCCCTTCCTCTTAGGTTAAATGCAAACCTTGAAAATCTCTGGGATGTTCCGGAAGAGAAAAGCGATTCGCAGTGGCCACGTTTGGTGGCTCTCACAGATCCCTTATTAGAACTCGGGCTAGTAGTCACACATCCTGACAGATCTGCTAAGCGGAAGAGCAGCCGGAACTCAGATAAAGCTCCGAATTTCTTAGACCGGGCGGAGGAGATCATACATATCGAAGAAGTACCGCATCACCAAGCCTATAGGAGAGGCAAGGGGAAATTGGTTCTCGCAGTGACCGTTAATAGAGAGCTCTGCGTGTATACCGTTTGGAAGCTTACCTACATCCACAATGAGGATCCCTTCATCAATGGACGGAAAGTCACAAGGAAGACAGATAGGCGACGTAGCTCGATGCAGCCAGGCTTAGCCAGTGGTGCCACCACGCCATTGCACCCAACTTTTAGAGAGAGTTTTGGTGCTCCTCTACCTGGGAAGCGATCGCGAAAAAGTGAAAGGATTGAGAAGAACGAAAAGATATTAGAAAATCTTGAATCCTCCCTTGGAATCGAAAAGGAGTCGGGCGTGACGCGGCGAACCTCTCGTCGCGTAAGTTCTATGCTCGCTCGAGCTGATCTCTCTGCGTCGCAAGACAGGACGGCATTTTCCGAGCATGCCCAGATATCGAATCATCCCAATGCGAGAAGGGATACCTCGCACGGCAGCCATCGAGGCCGAACTAGTGGTGTAAGCTTCACTGGAGTTCCTAGCCATGGGGTAAATACTCTCTTAGAAGCTCCGGTAGACAGTTTGTTGGAGGAGCTTCGTGCTGGTGGGGACTTCGAGGGTTTTCATACTATGGGTTTGGACGACCACGATTTCGACGGGCTAACCCAAGAAATATTGTTTACGAAGATCCATAGTGTCCCTATCGACAACAGCAACGTGCGGTACTCTCTCTCGAAGCAGCCAGCACGGACGCAATGCAAAGTTTTCTGTTTGATCGGACCGGAATCCATGGACGATATGCACAATCGCCAGCAGGTTTTGGTGGGGATCCAAGATCCAATGGAAAAGCGCCTACAACTCTTAACTCTCTACCTACAATCAGATAAGTCATCCGATCATGACAGGACGGTTGTGACATTTGGACAACTCAGAAAAGCTCAAAATGTCATCGACTCGTGCAAGATAGTTGATGGTGAGACTTCGATGATCCTCGTATTGTCACAATCCATTGAAGGTCAACGCGATCTGAGTATTCAGGCACCATGGTCCCAATTAACATCTATTACATTGCCGCCGAAATTATCGCTTGCCAATCTTCGTAGCCTAGACTATCTCGGCAGTCTCGTCAATCGCGATGTTGGCATTAGGAGAGCTGTAACTCCTGTTATCGGGGAGATTGCCGGCCTACGACATCCTAAGTTACGCGGTGTGGTCGATATCGTAGACGAGGATACTCAGCAATTACACCAGATCCGCATCCAGCTCCAGCCTACCTCTCCCCGTGTTTTCAAAGTCATCAAAGTCCTTCGATCAGCTCTCCCAGCATCATCTGGAGAGAAAATAATGTCCAATTGGTGGGAGGTCATCGCATGGCTTCGACAACAAGATACTGATTTTGTCGACATCGAGTGGTCAGCTGTTGTGATCCAGGTTCTTTCAATATACTTGGCTCTAGGCGTAGATGAGGCTACGCTGCCAATGGAGGGTAGGCCTCGGAGGAAATCTAGAGGTTACCCCAGATCGAGTAGCGGAGTACATATCGATCTCGGTGATTGGGACGCGATGAATACTTACGAAACCCCTGGATCGTTAACCCATCCGCCTTGGATAGAAAACAAGGCATGGCAGTGGATAATGGAGGAAGATGATTCTTCCCTATCAATGTTTCGACAAAGCTCCGGACAAAAAAACGCGTCCTTCATTTCTTCACACATTAAACATGCATTGGCGTACATGTCTTCTAGTCAAGGTGATATCGCCTTTGGTTCGAATGGTTATTTCCCAACTTGCTCGAAAAATGATTATTTAACTCGAACGAGATATGCTCAGGACGTCTTTCTTGCGCTTCATCTACTACTAGAAGAGCAGAAACTGGATATTACATCTTCCCACGCATCGTCGCCGGGGTCAGTTGATCTCCGAGCCGTACTTCTCCAGGTTTCTCGATGGTTGAAATGGTGTGATTGGGTGGTCTCCTACGAACTCGAGATGCCATTAGATTGGCCAGAGCAACCACCGGAAACTGTTGACATATCTATCCTATTAACACCCCCGGAGCCGTCGTACTGGAATGTTTTTGACTGGATCAGAACAAGTCTATCTCAAGAACCAACTCAGACAGCATTCGTACCACCGATAAGATCGGTTATGATGTACTCAGTAATCCCTCGTACGAAAATGTTTGAGGACCTCTTCAAGATACTCTCCTGGAAGAGTCGGACGCCAATAGATTATGCAGAAGCAATGTACGAAAGCGGCATTACGCTGGTAGTATTGGAATCGCTTCCAGAATACGTCCTTATACCCCTTCAAGACGCAATCGCCCGATGTCAACCAGCTCCTCCATCTGGGTGGTCCAAAGGTTTACTCAACTTAGTCAACAGAAGCGATATCGGCTCGATATTAACGCGGTCGAATAGACTTCATGTTAGCTCGGCCAGTATGCTTGTAAGTATATTATCTGTTTCATGCGGATAATCTATGTTAATACCATCTAGGCTCCCACACATATTGCTTCATGGGATTTCAACTCGCTATGCCAAAATGTTATGGACTTTAACGACGCACCTTCAGACGACATCGCAGAAAGTGATAAGCAAGCAGTGATACGTACCATCTTCAAAGATGATCGGCGTCTCGACGAGATCAAAATGATGCTCAACACAACGAAACCACGAATAATGCGACTCGACCCACATCCCGAGTGGACGGAACCATTTTACCTTGAACAGCAAAAAGAGATGGTCACCAGGCTTGCCAATAACACTTTATCTATTCCGGCTGGTCGCGGCCTGATGAATTATGGACTACGATTCCCTCTCCTAACCCAGAAGTTCCACATCAACGGCTTTGTTCTCAACTGTACTGTGAGACCTAATAATGTAACTGTAGGAGTCGACAAGTCACTTTTTACAGAGGAAAGAATTGCTTGGGCCTTCTTCCATTCAGGGGTTGCCGGTGGATTATCCATATCCCGACAAGCTAAGGGAATAGACACATCGTGGATCCTCTACAATAAGCCCGGGAATGATCTAAGCAATCGGCATGCTGGGTTTCTTTTGGCTCTAGGTCTCAACGGACATCTGAAAGGAGTAGCAAAATGGGTTGCTTTCAAATATCTTACGCCAAAACATACCATGACATCCATCGGCCTACTTTTAGGACTGGCTGCGTCATATATCGGAACCATGGACTCTCTCATAACTCGTCTATTATCTGTTCACGTCACGCGAATGTTACCCCGCGGTGCCGCCGAGTTGAATCTTTCCCCTTTGACGCAAACAACTGGTATTATGGGTATCGGCCTGTTGTATTGTAATAGTCAACACCGCAGAATGAGTGAGATTATGATGTCTGAAATCGAGCATATCGAGCCCGAAGATGACGAAGAACCGCTCCGCACCGAATGCTACCGGTTGGCAGCAGGATTTGCTCTTGGTTTCATTAACCTAGGAAAAGGCACTGATTTGAAGGGCCTTCATGATATGAGAGTTACCGAGAAACTACTCACCTTGGCCTCTTCTTCCAAGAAAGCCGAACACGTGCATATTCTAGACAGATCCACCGCCGCCTCCGTCATGGCCATTACGCTCATATATATGAAGTCGGAGGATCATATCGTTGCCCGAAAAATTGACGTTCCTGATGCACCTCTACAATTCGACTATATCCGTCCCGATATCTTGTTACTGCGCACTGTTGCCAAGCATTTAATTCTTTGGTCTGAAATTGAGCCAACACAAGATTGGGTTCGCAAAAATCTTCCGCGCCGTTATCATACAAGGCTACAACCACCACAATATCCCCCAGACCATCCGTCCCGTGGGCCGCTTAATTCTACGCATCTACCCTTCCTTACGATTCTTGCTGGCCTCTGCTTTGCTATAGCATTGCGATTCGCTGGCTCGGGAAACTTGAAAGTCCGCGACCTCTTGCTTTCTTATATCCGTAAATACTATGCTCAATGCTGCCACCCCAATCCGAAAGCCAGTTTCGATGACAGGATTGTTCAAGTGACGGCAGCTATGTGTCTTGACTCCGTTGCGCTCTCTTGCGCAATCGTGATGGCTGGTACGTGTGACCTGGAAGTCCTTCGATACCTCCGCTCTCTTCACAGCCGAAACGATCTACAAACAACGTACGGTTCGCACATGGCAATGCATATGGCTATGGGTGTGCTCTCACTTGGATGCGGCACACAGACTTTCAATACATCGAACTTGGCTATTGCTTCGTTGCTCGTCGCTTTCTACCCTGTATTCCCAGATTCGGTGCAAGATAATAAGAGCCACCTCCAAGCATTCCGACATTTCTGGGTCCTAGCCACTGACCCGCGTTGCCTCGTCACAAAGGATGTAGCAACAAACGCCCCCGTCTCGATGCCCATCGTTATCCGCCTCAAGGATTCCGAAGAGGAAGACGTGCGGATGACGCCGTGCCTCCTACCCCCACTAAGCGACATTCAAATAGTCCGTACCCTATCCCCCGAGTTCTGGAACCACGAGCTCAACTTCGAGACGCATCCCGAGTACGCAGGCGCATTCTCGCGCTCGCAGGCGCTATACCTTCGCCGACGGCCTGTTAGCGACAGCCCGTTCGCGACGACAATGCTGACGCTCGGTCGCAACGGCAGTCTCGGCGGCTGGTCGCTGTACACGGCGGCGCAACCCCTCGAGTGGCTCTTCGACCGCGCCCCAACCCTAAGCAAGCTCACTCACGCGGAGCGTGGACTAGTTCTCGACCGCGGGCTCGCGGGTCCAGACGCAAGTAACGGGTCCGTTAGCGCCGTCGACGCCCGTCTAGTGCTTCAAGAGATCGTGAATAGCGGTAATCGGGACGACCTACTTGGTCTCAAAGGTTTATTTGAGTGGGCTGATTGGCGAGCCGGTAAAGCTCAGGAAGAGCGGGATAAAGAGAGGAAGAAGGAGAAGGGGAAGAGCGAGGAAGTGAAGACGTTGATCGAGCAGAATAAGCAGAAGCAGAAGCCGCCGCAGTGGAGTGGGGAAGGCTGGTTGAGGGAGAGTATTGTTGAGGCTCTTAGGGGTGGGGTGTGGCTTGCTGGGAGAGAGTAGAGGTGCCTAGATAATGAAAGAGGCGTAGATGCTGAGGAGCATGATTTATAGAAAGGTGAAAAAAGAGAAAGGAAGTCATTTTGGTCCGCATATTCATCGCGTACGCGTATACGGGGCTATAGGTTGAGAGAAGTACGACACGATACGATTACGTTAGCTTTATAAACGATGATGATGAGAAAACGGAAAAATTAGTGAATGTTATTCCTAAATAAACCTTTTAGTAACAAACTTCCAAGGCTATCTCATATTCCAAGCTCGTACAGAAGCTACCTACAAGTACAGTCGTAGTCGTGTATTCGTATCCATCCATAACATGAATCCCGTCCCGTCGTTAAGCAGAGCTCTTGTTTCGCACCACCATATCATATTCTTTCCTAACAATCCCATTATCCCCAGTCGCGAGATCCCTCTTCGGAGCCCCGATCTCGATATCCCCACAAACCACCGCGCCCTCGGTAGCGATCAACCCGATGCCGCCATGTAAGAACCGGTTATCGCACGCATCAAACTCAATCAACCCCTCGATCTCGACGTGCAATTTCTCCCCATGAACATCGATGACGAGATTGTACAGCCAATCCGTCTGCCACTCGAACACGTCTCCTTGCAGCACAAACGACTGCTCATCTACATTCTTGGTAAGCACTACGCCCCTCTTCGTCTCCGACATCTGCACGAATAGAAGCGCGTAGTACCTGCGCAGCCCGTTGATCCGGAACGCGACGCCGTTGCGGGTGCGCGTGAGGCAGTGGCCGGGGATAAGGAAGTCTCTGAACGTGACTCGGTAATTATCCCATTTTCTCGTGCCGTAGCTCACGAGGCCCTCGCCGGAATTCTGCGCTACGACGAATTTGCCGCTTACGACGTCGAATGTGTCGGCTCCGTTGACGAAGGATTGCATGTAAAACTTTCGAGGTCCTTCTTGGATGTCGACGGGGCGGAGAGTCAATTTGGGGATTCCTTTCCAGCGGAGGTATTCTAAACGCACGATGCCGGCGAACGGTTCGCTGTTCTGCTTGCTACGGCCTTTGTATAAAGAGATGCCTACAGCTTGTATGGGCTTGCAGTCGAATATTGTCGGCACAGTCCTCATTAGCTCCTTGGTGTCGCCTGGTTTAAGGGATATCGAGCCACCGTTGATATGGGACTCGATCTCGTCTTTAAATGAATACAATTTCAGTACCATGTTCACTCGTATGGGGTCTGAGTTCCATATGTCGGCCTTGACCACCAGTTGGATAGACTGGCCGGGGTATAGCAGCGGCGTGCAGACTAAGTCGTAGATTTCCATCTGACGAACCTCCGGCGGTGCAAAAACATCCGATAGAACTTCAATCACTTCCAAATCTTCTTCTAAGCCCTTTATAAATATCTCCAAGCCGTTCTTCCCACTCGCGTGATCGTAACCTTGCTTAATCGATACCTCTCGTTGACAATTCTCGCCTTTTTCCGTCGTCGTCGTAGCTCGGAACCCCTGGATGCTTCCTGGTAGTTCAAAGTGAAATTGTGCACCGTTCTTCGGACGATCTAGGGGCTTATGGTGTGCAATCCTCCGACCCATGTTTGTGATATCATAGGCAATGTTCGCTGCATTGTTGATCGAGTAGCCGCCATCCGCGCTCGATATCAATACTCTATCGGCCAGCGGACCGCGCCAGTCAAATATTCCACCCGCACCCCTGACCTTGCCGGACCTGGTAGTGTTGCTGTCGTCAAAGGCCGACAGTCCATTCATGATAGCAACCAGACACCCTAGGTTTCCCGAGTTACAATCCGTGTCCCACCCGCATGTGTTGACAATATGCATGGCCTCGCCGAAATCCGTCCCAGCGTATATCAGCGCCATGACCGTGACTAGGTGGTTCGGCACGATATGACAAAATCCGTTCATGATGCCGTATCCAAAATTTGCTGCTATACGCTGGCGCGTTACCAACCAGTCCTTGTCCTCCTTGCACCACTCGCGTACCTCGTGCACCCCAATACCCAACATGCCATCCGACTGCATATACTCCATGCCGACATCAAGAAGATGTTCCACATCATTTGAAACAAACGCTTCCGCCTCCATAGCAGCCCACATCCTGGCCGCAGCCAACGCATCTCCATCATGACTCACCGACGCGGCCTCCGTAGCCAACTTCGCAGCCAAAGCCGGCTGTCCAGGACACGCCATAGCAAACCCATCAACAAAAATCCTTGCGCCGATCTGCAAGGAAGCCGTAACGCCATTCAAGCCCTTAGACCCGCTCATCGGCGCCCTCACACCCCTCTGCAGATTCAAAAACGCGGTCTGTTCCGTGGACACGCCATTGCCGCCCCACCAAAAGACGGTGCGGTCTCTGATCACGTTATTAAGCCACGTGCGGCCTACATCTTCCGCCCTCAACCTCGAGGGTCTGTGTTCCTGTAGCGCGCGGAAGAAGGTGAAAGTACCGGAAATATCGTCGTCCGTGACGACGAGAGGCAGGCCGAAGCGTTCGTTGACATAATACCGGATATCGCCGAGCTCTTGCATGATGCGTTCGTGCGTCCAGCCCTCGAAGGGCCGGCCTAGGTACACGCCGATGACTTTGCCGAGGACGCCGGCGTACACCCGGTTGAGGTAATCCTCCGGGAGGGGCTTCTTTCTGTGTCTGTGCCGTTTCAATAGTTTCAATATATTTTCGACTTCGTCCTCGTCCATATTTCCTTGACTTGGATTATTAGGTAGGATTTCTGCTGGGTCCATAATTGTTGATTGGGAGCGAGGAATGAGGAATGAATTTGGAAGGATGAGAGTTGGAACAGAACTCGAATGTCTCTCCGCATCCGATGCCCCGCTACTGTTAAACCTCTATTATAAAGTTGAAGCCACAAGGGAGCATTACAACGGAAGCAACAACTTTGGTAGGTCTAGAAAGACCATCTTCGTGACGTAGCTTGGTATATAAAATAATGGAAGGTGTAGCCAGGGTGGCTATACCTATCAATATCTAGGTCAACCCCAACTATCACGTGTCGATGATGGTCCTAGCAAGCATATGGATAGGGTTAGCGACCAGTCTCGAGTCGATTTCATGTTGTGGCACGTAAGAAATAACACAATGAACGCGACGAGAAACAAAATCACAAGAAATAATTTGTCTTTCAAATCGATGCTACTCTACAAGTCTACCATACTTGTATGTACCATGTACCATAACCCCCGAAACGCCGTTGATGCATGTCGTCCGTCGACAAAAAACCCATTGAAGGATCTCTACCATTGCCTTTTTGACCCGTGCGCGTATTATCATGTCTATTTAATGGGTATCGTCCATTGTAGCATCATGACTTTTAGGTTCGCTTTGTTCATCCTCAGCCATCTGTTCCTATCTAGCGACAGCAGCACTGAGTACTTGTGTGCGGAAGAAGCCGCCCTTGGTTCGTTCGATGACTTGCTGGTAAACGGAGCTGGGAGGGTGGTTCATGACAACGGTGCCTTCCTTGTAGTCAATCTTGGCGTCCACTCTAGTGTCGCGGATCAGATTGACAATCCACTTCTCACCCTCATCTTCGCCGAGACCTAGACGCGCGCTCAGGTCCTTGATATCAATACGCGCGTGAATTTTGCAGTAGCTCTCCGAGATCAGGTGTCGCGCGGCATCGACGAAGAGGTCGGCGGCGGAAAAGAGGAAGAAGTCGGAGCGTAGAATCTCCTCGGCGAGGGATAGTTGTCGTTGCGCCTCCTCGAAGTCGAAGTCAATGTATAGGGCGCGAACGAAGTCGGTGACGGGGTCTGTGTACTCATACGCCTCCTGCTTAACTATGCGTATGATGTCCTTAAGCTGCTTCTGGTGCTGTCCAGAGTTTCTTGTTCGGTTGCGGCCAGTGATGACGGCGGCTGTGAGGTACCGTAGGATCCAGGGACAACTAGTCTGGATGGTGTTAATGTAGGCTGGGCTGAAAAATAGATCCAAAAGCCCGTCGCGAGTGCGGTCATCGTTGAAGAGAGGGAATAGAGCCCAGTGGATGAGCCAGGTACGTTGGCTTAGCTGTGCCAAAGGGTTGTTGAATAGCTTGGTGTCGATATTCTCCTTAACCTTGTGGAGCTCCTCAACGCTTCCCTCCCAATTCGTAGTCAGGATCTCGGATGCGAATTTTCCCCATGTCGCAGCGGCGACCTTGTCGTTATCAGTGGAAAGCACACGGAACTGGTACAGGAGATCGGCGGCGGCAGCGTAGTTTCCACAACTGTATTGGAAGTTGCCAAAATCGTAGAGAGCGTTGACCATTTCGATCGTCACCTATAGTAGGTCGTGTTAGAATTAGAAGCAAAAAAGCGCGGACATAACCGTAAAGATATGCATACATCGTGTTCCTTTTTGAGGAATTCAAGGTTAGCAACTTTGTCACTTCGGAGATTTCCGACAACGTCTTCGCGTCCTAACAGGTCGACCAGCTTGCTGGTGCTCTCCTCAAATTGCTCTAACCGCGAAATGACCTTCTGTCTCTTGTCATTGAACTCAGGTGGGGCCTCCTCAACACCCTCAAGCTCTGCCTTAAGGTTGCCGACGAAATCAGTCATATTGGTAGTCTTGAGAAGTTCATATTTGGCTTTGGTGATAGCTAGGACGGAGGCATCGTCGGCGTCTTCGGGTAGTTGACCGGCTTGGAACTCGAGAAGAGGAAAGATTAGATGGCGATCGAGGTGGCCGACTAGTTTCGGCAGGAGATCGTAATCTGCCATATTGGTGGTTTATCGGTATTAAAATCTAGTGTATATGTATCTAACAACGCGCACAAAACTTGGGTAGTGATGGCTGAAGGATGCAGTTGTGGTTGTTGATGTTGACAAAGTCAGAGTTGGAGAAAATTATCGCCAAGTTAATTGTTGCAACTCTTTGGCGGGGCACGGAGGTTTAGGTTTAGCATTTGCCTTTTGGTGAGGGCGAGGGCAAGAGCGAATAATTAGGGAAAAGTGGGTTGTGGGACAGCCGATCCAACGTTATCGATAATAAAACAGTCAAAAGTATATATCCGATATTGTACCGAGATACCTGATACAATACTCTATTCATTTATGCGGCATAATGACTTAATCATTCATGATATCGTCCGATAAGAAAACCTTAAGAAAAGCCTTTGCGCCGAACATCATCGATTTTAATTCAGTCGACTTCAAGGAACCAACGAAGCAATTTGTGTCGCCTTCACCATGTTACTACCTAGGATATTCCGACCTATTGCAGCGCGTCCGGCGCCTCTCTCTACGACCTTCGCACGTATCGTGCTGCCAATACGAACACGATGCCTGTCCACGACTATACAACCTAGCGAGTCGATCACCGAACCCATCACCCCTCCTCCTGCATCCTCAGAGTCATCAGAACCCCTAGAATCGGCAGAATCACAGCCAGAGAAGAAAGTCTCATTGCCCTATTTCGTCGGCAGGAACAGCCTGAACAGCTTTTCTGTTTACCACAAGAGTAAAAGAGGTGGAAATCTTAAGCTTACGTTGTTGAAGAGGGGAGAGGGGGATCTAATGGCTCTGAAGCAAGATATTAAGGAGGCTTTACAATTACCACGTGGTGACGTGACCCTGAACAGTGTAACAAGACACATTGTAATAAGAGTAAGCTATTGGCGTTCAAGAGTGGTATCATGTCATGCTAATAATGTCTTATCAGGGCTATAAGAAGTCACAGGTTCTCACTTTCCTCCATGCCCTAGGTTTCTAAAGGATCATCAAGGGCTTAAAAGCGGAGTTCCAAGACCGGGATAGGTTAACCCCACGAATGGGCAAGGAAAAGGCAGGATAAAAGGGGCTGGGCTGTATGAGTACGGGTTGCGAGATGAACCAGCACCAAGCCATGCCTCGAGGCAACCAATCAAACCCCTTTTAGTTCCAGAAGGACTAGAGCTTCTCACTTAGTGATTTAGCTAGGGATTCACCTGTACATATAGGAGTGTACAAATCTCCATGAGCCTCAAGAAGCTCGTGTATAAAATTCGGAAATATACGAAACTGCTCTGATCTTCCGTCCCAGGCATATCGTTTTGCTTTGCTTCCAATTGAGGAATCACGTATTACAAATAGCTTAGAACGGGGCTACATATTCCCTCTTGCCTTCAGTGCAATACAGCACCACGATTGACGTATCATCAAGGCCCAGATCCTGCTTGGCATCCACACAAACCTTCCTAAGCGCAGCTAGAGTGGCAGCGCCACAAGGTCCAGCGGAGATAATCACAACCACTTAGCTCCCGAACTGCGTTATGCGATTCCAAATCGCTTACCATCACAGCCGCATCTATGCCGTCCCTCAATATCGGCCACGCAATAGTAGATAGAGTTCCACAATTTAATCCGCGCATTATAGTTTCTTCCGTAGGCACCGAAACGCTTTTTGCCGTTTTTAAAGACGCAAAGAGACACGCCGCAGTAGTAGGCTCAACACCTAGAACTCTCGTCGATCCAAATTCTCTCACCCGAACGTCGTTTTTGAAGTGTGTCGTAACAGCCTCCCCGACAGATCCAGCGCCAACGGGCACAATGGCATGAGTAGCTGCTCTTCCGCCCGTTAATTCCAACACTTGACGATCTGATTCAGCCAGCATTGTGCTATATCCCTCGACAAAATACCTTGGGATAGTATCATATCCCTCTAGACCAACATCTAATATCAATAGTCTATTTTCCTTCGCTTTCGCCTCCTCAAGTGCGAAGTTGGCAACGTCGTCATAGTCCCCATCGATTTCGAGTACTTCGGAGCCTTCGTTGGTCATCTCGGCGGTTAGCTTCTCGTCCATGTAGTTAGGCACGAATACCGTCGTCTCAAGTCCCATGAGCTCCGCTGCTATGTACGACACGGCCCTCCCGCAATTACCCTCCGTCGCAGTTACGATCTCAATACCTTCTTCGCCAGCCTTGGTGGCAAGCTCCGCCAATGAAATACTGCCATCTGCGACCGGAAGCCCGAGATGCGATCCGAGAGCGCGGTATATGGCCCATGATACACCTAAAATCTTGAATGCTGAGAGACCGCATCTATCTGACTCATCCTTCAATAATACATATCCGAGACCTAGCTCCTTCGCTAGGTCAGGTAGGCTATGCAGCTCGGTCTCGTTGTACCCGGGTAACGTCTTATGGAATGCAAGGACGACCCCGCTCTCGGCGCCGTCAGACTTGGACTCGGAGACCCACTCCCGCGCCGGAGGATTTAAGTGGATAAACGGTGACGGTGACTGTGATGGTGACATCGCCGATTTAACTACAGTAGCTTCGTTTCAGTCTTATTGGAGATTATTCGTAATCCCTTCATTGGCGGTTGTCCGCGGACACAAATTTCTAAGAGGTGGAATAATTCCAAAGTTCAACTAATGTGGATGTGGATGTCGGAGATATTAATCCCTGTTCTCAGACAGCCAACACCATCTTCTTACCCAATTAAGGGGGGAAAGTTGGGGATGGTCCAAATCGATCACGAGATCACTCGAGAGCCTTCACATCCACTATGGTCCTTGAGCATTTTCTCGCGCATGATGAGATATGTAAATAGCCTCAGACCGAAACATGTCCAAACATCAAGAGAAAAAATATCCTCGAGCTGAATAAATCAGATCAAAAGATCAAACAAGCCAAGCTCACTCCCGACTTACTAGTGCCCATCATGCTTGGCGTTTATGCCACACTGTTCTAAAAGACCATCCCGAACATTTCCAGATCGAACAATAATTGACCATCGTCGACGTTCGATGTAGTATAATTCTCGTAATCCAACATTTTAGCCGACGAACCCCGATGGGAGACACGGCACGGCCGCACGGGAAGGAATACAACTATAGATCGTTCCACCTATCGTAGAAGATGAGATGATCAGATGAACAAAACAACATCATGGAGTAGAAAAATAAGAGCGAACGATGTAGCGATATGGTGGATTCTATTACGTCGTCGCTAGGGCGGCCAGGTACGGTTTCGACTATACAGACCAGGAATCGTGAACTAGTTTCCAGATGCGGCGACTATACCGTCTTGGCAGGAGATTCGCCAAGCACGCTCAGCTGAACATCGGACGACGCCTTGTCAAGCACGATCAGACCTCAGGTCGTTCAATAAGGGGGAAGATCTCGTATATAAAAGAGCAAATATGCCGAAGATGAAGTTCACGATTCAGTAGGATCTACACCATCCTTGAGGCCATCTTCTCAGCTCATCGCAGTCTTTCATTCCAGCTTAACTTCGCCTATCTCAAGTTCTTTAACCCAGGCGGTTCGTTCGTTTCGTTATACCAACTTGACCATTATCCCAGCACCTTTACAAACCTCCTACAAAACCAGCAACATGAAGTTCATAACCCTCATCGCTCTCAGCGCCACCGCCGCCCTCGCCACCCCAACAACCTCAAACACAACGCCCAACACCCTCTCCGCTCACACCAAGCGCGCGACCTTCCCAATCCCCGCCTCAAAGGGCTCCGTGACCTTCACCAAAGCGCAATCGGTCCCCGCCAACAAGCCCTTCGACGGCGGCCTCAAGACCTACGGGCGCGGCGTCTCGTGCACAGGCCAAGCCGAGGGCGGGGACGCGGACGCCGTGTTCCTTCTGGAGGACGGGGCGACGCTGAAAAATGCGATTATCGGGAAAGACCAGATCGAGGGCGTGCATTGCAAGGGCGCTTGCACGATTGAGAATGTGTGGTGGGAGGCGGTGTGCGAGGACGCGTTGAGCTTGAAGGGGGATGGGGATGCTACTGTTATCGGGGGGTAAGTCTCTCTAACAATTTCGTCCTTTCTGTTTACTTGTTTTTGTGTTTTGGGGGTGTATGTTGTGGATGAGTTGGATAAGGGGCTAGGCTAACGAGGGAAATAGGGGCGCTACTGGTGCGGAGGATAAGGTTATTCAGCACAACGGCCTGGGAACCGTGACTATCGACGGGTTTACTGTCGTTGACTTCGGAAAGCTGTACCGCTCATGCGGCAACTGCAAAGTCATGGGACAGCGCAATGTCGTTGTGAAGAATGTCAAGGCTTACAGTGGCTCGACGCTTGTGGGTATCAACTCTAACAAGGGTGATATTGCTACCATCCAAAGCACTTGTGCTACCTCTGTGAAGGATATTTGTATTGTAAGTATCTACTAAGCTATCATGTGGAAAAAGTATGAAATCGAACGCAACTTGTTAACATGTTTTTTTTCTAGGAATTTGAAGGTACTACGCCCGGCAACGAGCCGAAGAAGATCGGCTCTGGTCCTAGTGACCACTGCCAGTTCTCTACTGTTGCAGCTTGCTAGGCGTCGAATAGGCACCCTTTGCTATCGTCACATAACTACTTGGGTATTTTAAAAGCCAGATGATCAGTATATTCCATTCTACCATATACTGAATATAATTCCTTCTCCACGCCCCGAAGATACCTAGTAGTCAGTGTGTCAGAGATAGCCTCAAAGGTTTATCTACTTACGCGAGCCCTGTTTAGAAGTTTAGACCTTCGAAGTTTCGTCATTGTAGATACAAATTGTTCAACAATAACAGAATCAATTACCTACTCATCCCAAGAAAAGGGGATCTTGTTCTAATAGCAGGTGAAGTGTTATCATTAATTAGGTCATTATACGCCTTAAAAAGGGACAAGCGGATTGAATTTTCGTGACAGACACGATGCCAAGAGTAGGTAGGTGATGCTTACCTACCTTAGGTAAGTAACATAATTCATTGGATGCCCGGATACATTTCAATGCCTAGTGGACAATGGCATGGTCCCCCCTTCGGTCGTCGGAACCGATGTATATGTACGATCCGACCCAACCCCTCCACTTACTGGACTGGGCTTACTTTCTCCTCATAAGACTAAATTTTTGTCTTGCTAATAATAACTGTCGCCCCTGAATCAAGATATGTAAAAGGTAGAATGGCAGATTCATTGCAAATAACAAATCTCCTTTTCCCATCTTGGAATCCCAATGATGATGACGATCCACTGCTTTCAACTCGATATTCAACGTGCATAGAAAACTTCCCGCCGACTGCAGTGGACGCGTCTTCTGGAAGGCAGAATGGACTCACTCAGGCACAAACCGGAACAGAGTATGGTTTGTCCGACGAACTAAAAGAAATCTGTAAGTGTTTACTAGAGAAGTGATGCTAATTGAATAGCTGCGAACTGATCGTTCCTAAAGTGAAAGAAACAACTGCTATCATCTATTCACAATCGCGAGATGAGTTTGCAGCATGGATCCATAAATGCCATTCCTCTAAAGTGAATCTTGATATCGATCGAATTTCAAGATTCTTTCTATTCCACGGTAACATTCCAGTCGTTGAATATCTAGTCACGGCGCACAGAGCGGATCTCAAACGACGAGACACCTATGGTAGATCGGCTATCTTCTATCTACCAAGAAATTGGGTCCATGGAATGTTTACATTTCTTTCTCCCCATTTGCGCGAAAAAGCCAGCTTGAAAGATCTAAACCACCCAGATAGTACATCTTCGCGGCGAACTCCTTTGCATTACGCTCTAATTGATCGAAAATGCATTCACAAAATCGAATATCTGCTCGCCAATGATGCCGATATCGACATTCAAGATAGGGCCGGGAAGACACCGAAAGCTCTCATCTTTGAAAAATCGAGCTATGTACAAGCAACCCATCAAACACTTTATGGATTCAGCCAACTACTCCGAGAGCCCGATCCTCCATACTTTGTAACGACTTTCATGGACTACGATCTTCACCATACCATTAGGAGCTCCCTACAAACACTAAAAGTATTACAGGACGATTTGAAAGCTTCATGGCATCCAAGAAATACAAAAAGGCCTAAATGGATCCATATACCATTTACGAATGTAAGTGAGATATACCAGAAGATATTATAACATAACCATAACTTATTTTATAGGGCATGATAATCTATGTTCGTCCTAATTATTATTACCTAGGTATTCTTAAAAGGTAGATCTCACACATTGCAGGTTGCCATTAGACGATTAGCTCGAGAATTTGACCTTAGATGCAACCCTTACATGCACCTATTAGATGATGATTGGTTTGCCTTGTTGTTTCTGGAATCCTTCCGCGAACCATCCTATAAATCAAACTACACGGACATAAAACACTCCGATGTGACAATTTCTTTGCAAACTTCAATTAGGGTATGGACGAGTTTCATTTTTGCAGGATGTTGTTTTACTAAGATCCACAGCTTCCATACCTCAGACTCCAAACAAGGAGAGGAAGAGAACAGTTATTGAAGAAAACTCAAGGCTTTCGGAAGATTTTCATCGGACAAGAACAACCACAACCTAGAACCCAACATCCTTTTGATGGCACGTTATTCAACTTCACTACGAATGCAATATATGCCGAGCATACACTTGACGAGGCGTATTATCCAGGCCTTCCCGCCACGACTATCAGCTCTCGGAACGAAGATCAGGTGGTTTATAGGGAGTGGATAGAGATGCAGAAACGAAACCGCGACATACCTGAAAAAGCATTGGGCCCAGTCTCAACGGTACCCCAGCTGTGGCTTTGGAGATTTGGTGATCATCTTGTAACTGCCTGTCCAGATGAGGACGTTCGGTACAACAATTCCGATTTTATGAAGTGTCCAACTTGGATCATTAGTCTACAAGATCTAGCTTCTCGCTTTCTATTACCTGTTAGCACCGGAATCAGGATCGGAATGATAATTGCTGATCACATTTCACAATTCGACAAGCCACAAGCTGACGGACAGTTTCCATCACCGCTTGATCTATTCGAGACTGGGATCGTTCGAATTTTATCAGATGTAGAACAGTATACGAATCCGAAGTCCTCACTACCTCCCGATGTTCAAAAAGAGCGCGACTTCATGCATAGTATTGCTGACATCAGGGAGGAGTCGGCTATGATACTCGCGGTTTTGGATGAACAACAGGAAATCGCCGAAAAGATAAACCATGACTTCACAGAATTTGAATTCCACGATCTCCTACATCAAATACTCGACGACGAAGAACACAAACGGGAGAGGGGAAACTTGGAACGAGGACGAATGAAAATGAGAGATTCCTTGCTTGAAATTGAGCGACAACGAAAGCGAGTAAATAAGATCGACCGAGACGCAGAGAGAATCGAAAAAGTTATCCAAGATCAGCTCAATCTCAAAAGAACATATGCAACTATACGTGATACCCGAAATGGCTTGATACTCAGCGCGGCCGTCATTGGGTTTACCATCACTACAATTTTCTTCGCGCCCATAGCCTTCATGACAAGTTTATTCGCTTTGCCGTTGGATGTACTTATAAGAAATCAGATCCAATTCAATCCATCAAACGGAGCCGATCCGACCCCTGCGTATACTTCAACATATGTTGGAACATGGTTTGGTAAGTTGCAAAAGATTACCGTTTTCGGGGCCTTTATGTAAACTAATACTTTCAAGCTGTGGCAGAAGTTGTTTCTTTAGTCGTCACTGCTCTCCTCGTTGCGTTATGTCTCTGGCTCTTTGGTGATATCGAGAACTTCTCTGTGCTGCAGCAACTACGCCTTAAAAAGCCTGCGACAAGGAGTAGTACGACCGATGAGGACAGACTGGATGAAAAAGATGAGACTACATCTGCAAAGGGAAAGGACAATCCAGGGAAGGAGACGAGATCAAATAACATTAGGAAGAGGGCGGCCAGACTTTTCAAATTTGGAGGAGAATCGAATGGATTGGAGGAGAACCTTGTTTCAGGAGCTCTGGCATAGGAAACGCAGTATGTATGTCCATATAGGTACCTAACCTTTCGTTGTTTACTATCCTCGAGGCTAGTTGCTAATGAGTTTTCTCCTAGGGCTGCAAGAGTCATCACTATCTCTTTCTTGGCTTACCTCCAATCCTTTGATCAGCTCTAGCCAGACCTCCAAACACTGAGTGCTGTGAGGAAGGTTCCCGGCATTTCAGATGATCTCCTAACTTTACCTTCCTACCTAAGTAATTAAAACTGTTTTTCATAATATTCTTTCTTTATGAGCGGTACTAGTTGAAAAGCAGCTTTACAACAATATCTCTCCTTTACTCAGGTTATTATGACGATTATCCCGACTAGTAAAAAGCTATTATAGTATTTCTACCCAGTTTTGGGTTTGGTAGTATGAGGTGCGCTTTGCGGTCTACAGTTACATTGGAAGTTTCTCTATAGTAATAGAACACATACCTATGGCTTTCTTTATGGCAATCATCGTTATTATATATCAAATGCGATTGGAACTACCCCTTCCCGTTTCAGCTAGGCAGCCAAATTTCCGACTTTTTCAGGGGCTGGCTGTGTCTAGGGATATGTGGAACAATGTAGCGCGTCTCACCAGTTGAACGAGCGAGTCATTTTATATAGTTTCATTTATTCGGACAATCGCGATAAAAACACGAAGCTCGGTATCAAGCATCTATGAAAACATTCGCGACCGCGAGTATAGTGTCCAGTTGCGAAATGTAGAGACATGCCGCATGCCACCATCGACATGTGTAAAATGGGAGGCAGTTCTCTTCCAGCGCAACTCCGCCAGATGCCCCACCCACCACTATCCCCCTTGATCTCATCCTGAACTCGGTCAAAATTGAAGTAAGTCTCGTCGATTAAGCAAACTTAGCCCTTTTTCGGGCTCGAGAAGCTTCTTGTTGTCTGTAGAGCTCCTGCTCGAGGTACTCTACCCGGCGGCTCAGACTGTCGAGCTTCGCTGAATTCTCGATGCGGATTTTCTCAACTGCCTTGAAAATGTCTTTGATCAAGTTTTGCATAGTTTGTTCCGAGGACTCTGGCTGGTTGGTGATGTCGCCATTGCCATCATCCTCGGGTCTCTCGTCCATCTCATAGTCCGTTACAGGGTCGGAAGCCTCGGAGCGAGGCTCATCTTCTGAACGCACATTGATCGTTAGTATAAGCGACGTTACATAAGCTAGAAAGGGAACTCATATCAGGCAATATATTCGCCGTTATGTTAGAAAACTTACTCAGCTGTGGTATGGTCTCCGATTTGACCTGTGGCTTGGGTGGAGACGGAGATGGTGCAAGACTACGATATCGAGGCATCCTTATACTTTCTCGTCCACGTCTTGGAAGCTTAGGTAATGGTTCGGGAAACGTATCGATCTCAGCCCTCTTCCGGGCTATGTGTAGGTGATTTGGGTGATTGTAGAAAGGCGTGAGAGTGAGTCAAGTTGAATAACTTAAGGTAGAATGTATGTAGGCATAAGTCGACAATTTCGCAAGATGCCTCGGAGGTTGACTAAAAAGATATTGAAGACTTGTAGGTATCTCGAAAAAGTAAAGAAATTGTAGATTTAGTGGACAGGTGAAAAAGCTGAAAATCACTTGTGATGGGAAAAGGCACCCACGAGTCGACAACGGTTCGCACCTTCACTTTACTAAGCGTACCTACTTGTATTGAATATTGAGGTAGATACTTAAAGTACCGTATAGCTATTCATCTATAAAATTCACAGTACATGCATGCACTCTATATCTTTATCAACATCGTTAAAAATGGAGTTTCTAATTATCACTCGACTTTAAACGCTTTGTCATCATCGTGTAAATTTGCTTGGGTATCTACAACATTATACTTACTTCTGGTTTACACTATTTCATACCTAGCTACTTAGGTAGCTATTCTTACGTCGAAATTAGCTTATTCAAGTTAAGCATCCACGATGGTAGCATGTCTAGGTATATGATCTATGCCCACTCTTACCTCTACAGGTCTTAAGTTGGCAGGCACTCTTATGATCGGCATGCCCTGCTCTTCTAGTGTATGGCCGTCTCTTGGTTGACTTCTGTCATGTATGGCAAGATCGGAACTTGGCCCAGTGGGGTCTTGACGGAGCCATCGTCTTGCATCAGTGATGTCAGCCTCAAATCTGGGGATGGCGTCTTGAGAAAGAGATCTAGGACGTGAGAAGCGTGGGTTTTCACTCGCAGCACGAGACTCTCTTTCTTCTTGTCTTGTTCGATAGAAGCGCAGTTGATCCTCCCAGGAAATGTCGCGTGTCTTAATCTCATCAGTCCTTCTGTTAGGTACGTTCCATGGAATATGTGGATTAGACTTGTGTAATACACCTAACTCCATATCAGCGACATCCCTCTCCCTCTCCTTGATTTGCTTCTCTCGGCGCTTAGCTAAACATCGTATTACAATGAATGCTACAATTCCAAGGAAAAAGATGCCACCACATACGACGCCAACAATTAGATCTGCATTTACATCAGTGGTGCCGTTCTGCTGAGAGTGGTTGGGTGCGTTGGTTGCCATGTTGAAATGTAATTGATCAAGATTAATCTTGTGTCGCTCTTCTTTCAAAATGTATCTTACCTAGCAAACCTTTATAGCAAATCATAACACTATCCTGTGTATACACTGTGTGCGCTTTGTCGTATTGTTCATAAACAATCATGTGTTGATAGATACGAATCCTTAGATCTATAATGCTGATAGTCAACGTCACAATAGCCGACGTTATATTGCCTCTCAGATAAGGCCATAAGGTTCCGTTTTTAGCTACCTGATGCTTGTGGTTGGCGTCGCTGGATCTTCACTAAAATTTACGACGCTAATAACAATTTTTCAGGCCGGATGAGTCACCCTTTTAAAGAGCATGACAAAAGGCTATAACTCTAGGAGCTCATGCCTTGGGTCTTCTACAAGCTAGAATTTACTCCTTCACAAAAATTATTCCATCACTTTAAAGAAAGACTATCATGGAAGCCTCATGGGTTCTCGTGAAGACTCTAAGTCCAAAGGTTCCACTTCCACCAAATTCCCAGCGCGAACCAATCAGAACAAAGAGACTAGTGATTCGACCTATGCGAGGGGATGACCTTCAAGCCTATTATGAGTTGCGTTCACAGCCAGAAGCGATGACGGGCACGAGTCGTGGGACACCAGACCAGAATATAGAGGAATCTCAATTGGCTATGCTCGACTTCTTGTCGCTGGAGGATAAGTGCAGATTCCTATTCGGCGTCTTCCTTGAGTCTACAGGAGAATTGATCGGCGAAGGTGGCGTTCACAATCTTAAATCTTCTCTTTGTGGCTGGCCGGAGATCGGATACAAATTCAAACGAGAATTTTGGGGACAGGGATTTGCGACGGAGTTTTTGGAAGCCTTTTTAGATGCTTGGTGGAAATTGCCCAGACGGGAGACTGAACGTCGAGTGTGTCCTTTGTCACTCAACAACATGAAGGGTCCCCAACCCATACGAGTTGGTGAACAAGTTTGTGCTTATGCGGAGGAGAACAATATAGGAAGCCGTAGGGTCCTGGAAAAGGCCGGGTTACGTCAGTTCTCACAATTGATAGACCCAGGTCCACGAGGTCTACAAGAACAGCTGGTGACATTGGTCGGATATCAGCGTTTCCCGTACTAGAAGGACTTTTACTAGAAGGGAATTACTGCGTTGATCAACAGCGACAGATAATACTTATTATTATTCTGGTAGATGGATAGAGGAGAAAAGGATGTTGTTTTTATTAAAAGAGAGACTCGGAGAGCCCTCTAAGAATTAGTTACTGTATACTCCTCACAGCGTGTATAGCACTTTCCTTCATTAACCGTTTGAACCGTTCGGAGATAGTGGATCTCGGATATTGACCCCTGTCCGATTCGGCAACTAGGAGTTTATAAATATGATAGGCTAACTACGTTAGGTAATGACCTTGATACCAGGGACTATACGTCATATCAATCAATTATTGTACGGTGGACAATAGTACCTACGACATCCGCTAATCCTCCATTTTAATTTTAAGGTATTGTATTGTATTCATATACTATACTATAATATAATAAAATAAAATCTCAAAGTTTCTATTATATGGTATATTTCATTGAAAATTCAACGTTCACCTCCGGCTGTTCACATTGGATCGGACAGACGCTACAGTTCGGTGATGTCGCCCAATCTAACCCACCTAATTACTCCGCAGCTGCTCCGCACCCTTCCTTCAAAGCACAAACTCGAACCTTCCGAATCTTCCAGATCGTTGCCAAGGTACATCAACGCTGTCGCAACCGATCGCGATCCTTCGAGTGCTCATTGTCACCGTCCCTGTTTGATTGGAAGTTGATGTTGGAACAAGGATATTCCGAGTCGTCAAAAAGATACCATCCTCATTTCAACATCAAATTTCGTCGATCGCTCCTGCCAAACCCAAATCGTCGGGATTCAATCGGGCTCGCTCCGTTTTCCCCAAATCGGTCTCGAACTCGACCCTGAACATTCAACTCACACGCGACATCACGTCAAACCTTAGGAACTCAAGAATGCAACCTTAACTTACATTTTCGTGCCGTCGCAATAATCGACAAATCAGTATTGCTGCATCGCATTTGAGCAAATCATCATCGCAAGTTCGGTCATTCGCTCACTCATCCTCACTTCTAATCAGCACCTACCTGCTTAAACCCGACTAGGGCCTATCTAGCAACCTATCTATCCAGCAACAAACACTCTACCATCAGGGTTTATAGACAACGACGGCTCCCTTTTTATGAAAACTATACCCCCCTTCTCTCTCCCTCCCTTCCTTCCCAGGACAAAAATTTAAAGGCTCATCCGTACCTTCGCCCGCGATGTACGAGTACGTAACGAACCCAGCGCAAATCTACAGCGGCCCCTCGGCACGGGCGGCGGCGCTTCTGACGAAGCAACGCGTGCCGCTGATCCTGGTGCACGACGGCGGCGGCACGAACTTCAGCTACCACCTGCTGGACCCGATCGACCGGCCGCTGTGGGGCATCGAGAACGCGCGCCTGCACGACGGCGGCTACTGGGAGGGCGGCATCGCGCAGATGGCCGAGCACTATGTCGGCTTGCTTGGTCGGATCCTGCCTGAGGGCGGGGATATCTTGCTCGGTGGTATGTATTGACTCCCCTCTTCCTCTTTCCCTTTCCCTATCTTCGTTTTCAGCCCTTGAAAATCGCGGGTTTGGGGTGTGGATGTGAATGTATATGTGAATGGGAATGCGAATGTGAGAGTGGGGTTAACGAAAAAGCAGGATGGTCCTTGGGCGGGCACCTCTCGCTAGAGATGGCGCACCAGATCGCGTTGGCGGGGCAGAAGGGCAACAGCGCCGCTAGCAGCGGGACGAGCACCCCCGCAGCCCCCAAGTTCCGCGTCATCGGGATGATCTTTATCGACACCATCTTCCCGTTACGCCTGGGCGAGCTTCGGGGCGTGCTCCCCACCGAGCCCGTGTTCCTGACCCCGGAACAGTCCAAGGCCATGATTCTGAAGGACAAAGTGGACTTGAATATGACGCACGCGCGCATGATGGTCATGAAGTGGGAGGTGCCCCGTTGGGAGGGCTTGAAGGTGCCCCCGACGATACTGATGCGCGCGAAGGAGTTCGTGAGCGATGACCCGACGAAGACTTTCGTTGATTATGTGCGCGAGTTCAAGTTATTGGGTTGGGATGATTATAACAAGGAACATGGAAATTTCATCCAGGATATTGTGGAGGTGGAGGGTCACCATTTCTCGATCTTTCACATGAAGAACGTAAGTTCGGGCTCGTGCCACCACATGATAGGGGAGAGCTTCGGGAAGGCTAATTTTCACGCAGCTCGAGAGTATCACGATGAAAGTCCGCAACGCGGCAGACGAACTTGACCCGCCTGAATTCTGATGGATTTCTTTAGAAGTTGTATATGCATTTGGGGGTAATAATGCTATTGCACGGTTTCGAGAAGACTGGCATTGTTTGACGAGGCGTTTATACCAACAGAACGAGATTGGCGTTATTCGGGAATTGCACATTTGGGGATGATCACTATCCATCTGGAGACTAGACCATAGTACTGTCATTGTCAGCATATGTTGAGCTGGGTATGTTTATTACCTAGCTCAGAAATACGTGCTCATAGATTAATGATCCCTTACTTCGGGTGCCTGGGCCTGGTTACACAACGTTTACTCTTTGACGAACTTCTTCAACATCCCCTTAATAAGTTGCTGCCCCTGCTTGAACATCTTAACCCTCGTATTCTCAAACCCCCCATCCGCAAGCCATGCCTCTCCCGGCCCGACGGCGAATTGGTCGTCGCCGTTTTGCAAGCCCGCGTACATGCGGTCTATGTACTCTGCGAGCGGCATTCCGATTTCTCCTCCATTGACTAGGTCAGGCTGGTGCTTCGTATCGTGCAACTCTGTCTGCACAGCCGGCGGGAATACCTCTACCACCTTAACCTCAGGATACCCGCCGTCCTCAAGCTGCTGCCGCAGCGTCGTGACAAAACTATGCAACGCCGCCTTACTCGCACAGTAACCCGGCGCGCGCACCAAAGTCGGGATTAAACCAAGTGTGGAGCTTACGTACACCAGACTCGTATCCTTCCCCTCCTCCTTACTCAGCTTCTGGAAATGCGGCAACAGCGCCGCGGTCAGGTACACAAAGCTGACGTAATTAGTAGTGAGTTCCTCGTCGAAGATCTTGAGGTCCACGTTCGGCCTGTCGAAGAAGAGCGGGCGCTGGATGCCTGCGTTCAGGATCACGGCGTCGAGATCGGGGTGCTGCTTGACGACGTCCGCGGCGAAGGTCGGGATGGAGTCGAGCTTGGTGATGTCTAGGGTTGCGGCTGCGGATCCAGGATGCTTTGCGACGAAGGCGTCGAGGGCTTCCTGCCTCCGGCCTGTGACGATTACTGATGTGCCCTCTGTGTGGAGTCTTGCGGCTAGGGCCTCGCCAATGCCGGATGTAGCGCCGATTATGAGAGCTTTCTTGTAGAGTGGTGCCATTCTTAAATAATACTGATAAATGATATTTTAACTACTGAATAATGTAGATACTGATGAAGCAGCAATTATTTCGCGGCTCGATGTTCAAAATCTCTTCATATAAGTAGCCAAAATTACTCGGCGCCGTGGAGTTACATTAAGCGTGACGATTTGTAATCCCCGTTTTAAGAGCGAAACAGAACATACGGTTGTCGCATTATAGTGCTATGGGGGCAACCATGGGGGTCTTCGGCATCGGCAAATGGAGATAAAAGATCCATAGATGCCTCATGGTAGGGTCATCTAATCCCCTCATTACGCCAGCGGACTTTAGCGTCCGTTTGGCGAAGTTCAAAAGCGACCTTAATGTGACTAAAATGGGAAAAAATGTAGACTTGATGATATCACTATACCCACATCGCCTTACTAATTTATTTCCTTGACTATGTAAAAGAATACTGTAGAATGTTGAGGATATCTTTGGTAGGGTTAAATTGAGAGGTATACAATGATGGATCTTGTCTCGCGCGGAGATAATAATTGATATTCAATCGGGAAAACCAGGGTATGAACCTTTTCTATACCAACGACATAGACATCGGTGAGAATACATCCCTGTTAAAAAAAAGGAACAACTCCTTATCCTAGTATTTCTAAGTTTTCCAATGAGTATTTAATTGTCCATGGGCAATCTCGGGCAGAAATCCAGTGTCCATCAGCATCAACACCAATGCAAGCTTCGTTTATGATCTTGTAACTGCGCCGTCCCCGAGACTTCTCAATAACCTCTCGTAGCACCATGGGGAAGTAACATGAATCTAGTCGATATATCGCGTCTCCTATTTTAGTGGCGCTGGAGACTAAAACAATATTGTCTCCGCTGGTCGCGAACCGAAGACCATATTCAGGAGTAAAGCTTAGCGTCGCAAAGACATCAACCCAAGTTTGAAGAGCGGATATCGATAAACGACTGAAATCCGCGAATGGACGAAATCTGCCTCGTAAAGCGCCAGCTCGACCTTGAAAGAATTTGAAGGCGTTTATGCTTGTAGAATGTTTCGAGTCATCTCTATGAAGGCGCGGAATCGATTCGAACATGCGACTTACACCATATTCAATATATCCCTTTGCCCAAACTTGTATAGGGAAAGAATTAATGACAAGGCCTTGGAGATGTTTTAAAACTTCTTCGAGATATGGGTTTCCTCTATAGTCTATATTGAGCTCGTTGGTGTTAGCGATGAGGTGAGCTAGAGCTATAGTCGATTCTGTGCAAGATGCCCCTCGGGAGTCGGGATTTCCCTGCATAAGTAGATAGCGCAAGTTGGATGAAACTCGATCCATGACCGCGATAGACTTCTGGCGTGCTTCATGTGGTAATTGAACCACAGGTTCAGTCGACGTGTCGCTGATGCTATCGATAAATCCAAGTAATTGGCCATGGCCACGAAGCTTGACTGAGCGAGGTGTAAAACTAGGCGCCCCAAAGCCCTTTTCTTTTACCAATCCATTGAATCTTGCCGATAAATTTGACGTTAGCCAGTGTGGTGTGTGAAAGGCGAGATCCGACCAGTCAACAGCCCATAGGGGTTGAGCCTCCGATTTGGCATTCAATGGAGCTCGCGACGACAATATCATAGCTTCCATTGGGTGGGGTGATTGAAAAAAGGTCATAGTTAGCTCTCTAAATACTTCCTCAACCGGTTCGGTGTACGTTGGTGTCGGTACAAGATCATTGCCGTCCCTGGCGAGGTTTAACAGAGCATAAACCTTATCACGTGGATTGGTTGCGAGAGAGTGGCGGCTTTTAATCAGGGCCTGTAGTAAGGACATGCGCAGACCTCCTCGCCTTGCTTCCGACTCCTGTAATCGAAACTCATGGATAGCGGAAATCAGGATGCGGCTGCGTTGTGGCAAGTCGTCCATATGTTCAGTGCTTGCAATGACTGAGCCTAGATTGAAGCAAAGAGAGCCACATCTTACATAAACGGTTCGCGCCTTGGCGATCTCTTGTATGATCCATACTCGTTCCCAGTAAGGTCTTGTTAAAAGTTCATGAAGCCCACGCAGTGACCTAATAGGATGAGGTGTATTACTAAGGGCTGTCGTGAACTTATCGCCTGATATAGAGCCAAGCCCGTCCTGGTCATCTGGCTCAACCTCTTCGAGGAACGTTCGAGCATATCGGGTATCTTTTTCTTCGTCCCCTAGCCACACCGCAGTGGCCTGTGCTTTCGAGTAGATGAGACCCATTAACCGGATCTGATGAGCTTTCTCGTTCACGTCCTGTTGATTGATGCAAATCGCATCCGCCCATATCAAAGTACCTGGATGGAAGTCCGAGTAACGTAAGGCGGCAGCTAGGTTTTTCGTGACATGAATAGTCTCTCCATTAACCTCGATAGATGATTTGTGTGTATCATCACCCCAACAGTAGGACAGAGCGAAATATTCTGGGGGGCGAATGAGTGAAATGGTAATCGTCTCAAATCTCGCGGGTTTAAGAGGGTCAGATGGGATATCTAGGAGCCGTAAAAGTCGTGCCTCGAATCGGGAGACATCCAAAGACTGGTAGATCATGGTTGGTAGATATGTCGATCGATAAGTATGCTTCTGAAATGTGTAATTCTTTCACCTGCGATGATATCCTTCTTCTAAGAGTCTTGGTGATTCCCGTTGGAAGTGGTGTTCAATCATAGATAGATGCTTATTGCTCTGGAACGAACGAGCACCCTTCGCAAGTGCAGTAAAATCGGTTTCTAAATACTTACTGTGGCGCCCCATGTCGATATTCAAGAATGGCACACCTTTTTCGGTGAGGGATGAAGTACGATACCTCTAGTACATCGAGATCGAAGTTAGTCTTAGGCATACGTGTATCCCTTGTAAAGCTGGGGTCGGATCCTTCCCAGTTCATGTTTCCGCCCGACGCAAACGTTGATAGACATTGCCTATAGCGAGAAGATATAAGTAGAATGAAGTATTGAACTTCATATAAAGCTTGCATTAGTTAGAATATTGATAGTACCTAATACTCAACCCATGATGCTCATCTAAGCATCTAGGACCCGATGTACTCGATCCATAGCAGTATTTTACCATAACGTAGCTATTTCGTATATATTCGTTTGTTGTAGAGATTAAAGGTGGTTACGCGATTACGCGAAAGATATGGCTGTGGCTTTCATGAACTCGCCTCATTCCTCCATGCCAGATCACAAGTATGCGAGGCGATTGATCGTGGGTCATGGCCGACCAGGGTCAATTCACGGATGTGGCCAATTAAACTGAGCTGACTAACCAAAGCCACCGACCTACCAATGCCGTTTGATTTCGTGCCGCTCTCCGGGCGGGTAGCATAAGCTATTGACTCGAGCGTCAGCTACCCGAGTGATCGTGGCAGGTGCTGGTGTGGCGATTAGCGGACTAAGTCAGCTACTCAGCCCCGTGTCCATTGTCATAGGTCGCAAACACGGTGTCTTCCCGATGACTGCTATCAGCCTAGGCGTACAGCCTGGCACAGCCAGACAACGAGAATAGAAATGCGATCGGTACTTGAAAAGAAATCAAGTGATTATCAAGCATCTACCCAAACATATGAGGCCTCCTCATGCCGGAGGCAATGAGTTCGATTGATAGGTAAAAAACGCATCTGCTTTTGATCCTAAACTTGGGGAAGAAGAAGGATGAAGGAGACAGGTTGGAAATGAATTAACGGCTGACAGAGGACTTCATAACGAAAGGAAATGACCCGAGGTTTTCCCTCCCGTTTCATTAACCGTTTAATACCTAATCTTATCAACGATAAGATAACTGATAAGGAATAGGAGATCGGGAGCAGCTGTGACGAAGGAGGCGGAATTCTCGGCGAGCCAAGCCATTTAAACCAGCCACTTTTAAACGGAAATTGTTTCAAAGTCTATTAACGAACTTGAATTGAATTACAACTGACATCATAGTCCATGATTACTAGTCTATCAATGTATCAACTTAGTCTTACAGGGCTGAACACATTTTCTAAAGAGGTTGAGTTTTTCTTCGAACCTGAGTGTCTCAATGTGACGACAATTATAGCTGTGTTTGCAACTCATCACAGTCAGGTATGTAGACATGTAAGTTAACAGCATTTGCGATTGAACAGCCAGCGCAAAACACTCTCCTGACATAGAAAGGGGACTACCATCTCAACACATCTCGCAATGTTTATATCGCAATTGTTGCTAAATAGGATGTGGATCATGCGCAACCAATCATATGATCCACGCTAAAGAAGAGAACCTGTTCTAATCTGATACTTGAATCGACATCCAATGGATGGCAACGAGAGGCTGAGGACGAACACCAATGAGAGGTGATCGGCAATGATTAGCTGGCCGATCCTGTCGCAGTTTGCCCCCCTTCGATTTCCGTACACCGTTGATCACCGGCCATCGTCTATCTGGAAATGTTTAGCGCTGTGGACCGGTCCGGTTTGATGTGCGCGAACCACACAGTTGCCACAGCCCAACCAACTCCGTACCAGCCCATTCGTACCATCAGAGGTCAGCGTTTAAGGGATGCGGCCGCGGGCGGAACGGACGCGGGATGCCGCTCTCCTATTTTTGTCATCCATCTGATGCTGTCAGCGTTGTGTCGAACGAACTTGTCTTGCGGCGACTCCTGCCTGTTCTGGTGTAGGGTCGAGATCCACGGAATGCAGATCCGCACACCAGCACCCAGTCGCAGTGGTACTGTACACAAGGGCGAACTCAAGCGGTAACTAGTGGCGGCTGGAGCTTCCTACCCACGAGCTCGGTAGAGGATACAGTATGTATGCAGAAGGATAGGCGCTCCTCGAAACGCTTCGTAGTAGCCAAGTCTACGCGACCGGGAGACCCGATGTTTGGATAACCCGGACAACCTGGTGGTCTGTTCGGTCCTAGATGTCTATCCCAACAACCACTCACGGCGCTGCTGGGGGTTGGGTGATCCCAATATGTGCGTCCTAGTTGAATTGGTGAACTGGTTTTTTGGAATGTTGTGTTGCTCGATAAGGTATATATTTGCCCTCTAGCTGTCCCTTTCGGTCCAATTTTGAATCGCCAGTGTCGTACACACGCAAGTCGTTCAATTCTTGTACCCCATCTTCCGCTTGATTTCTCGCGTTGCATCGCTTGAGAGTATACCTATGTAAGTTACAGACGCCGGATTCCCCCAACCTGTATCACTAGTATTACGACTGACATGACGTTATAGCTTAATACAGACCGACTACAAAGGACACTCGGTTCTCCCTGCCATCAGCGATATCAAGAGTCATAATCAACCTACTCAGCTACAATCGCAATTATCCAAGTCGCATCAAGTCGCATTCACGATATCAATCAAAATGAAGAACGTTTTCGCCATCCTTTTCCTGGCTCTCGTCAGCTCCTTCGTGACCGGCTTGCCGGCAGTTGCCAACGAGAGAAGGGCGATTGCGGCTAATGGTATGTCCTATGCTCTATCCTTCGTCGCTCTCGTTTGAAGGGCGGGGATTGAACGGCATCGCTAACTGAAGCCTGTAGCATTGGAAATCGCTGCTCGAGCATTGGAATTGACGCCCCGAGCCCAGTTGGAAGATAGAGCCGGTAACTCGACTGAGAGCTTCTCTACCCGATCTCTAGGTATGTTATCGAGCGTGTTATTTGCTGCTTAACATTGGACCATGAACTAACTTTGAATACCAGGCAAGAGACAGGGAAGTAGCAGCAGCAACAGCACTTCCTCATTCTCGGGAAGCGGTGGAAACAAGGCTCGCTCTCTTGGTATGTAACAATGTATAAGCAAATCGTTGTCAGACAACGATCGCTGACTAAGAACAGTCGCAAGACAATCTTCCAACTCTTCTGACTCCAGTGACATTTCCTCTTTGTGTATGCGTAATGCAAGATATGTATGATCGCGAGACCATTTGGCTAACAGCTTTATCACAGTCGAACGCAAGGAGAACAGCACCGATGCCGAAACCGAGAAGCGCGCCCCTGAGGTCAAGCGACTCCACCTCGGAGCTCGCCAGTTCAACGAGACCAGTGCCTAGATGCACTTGGCACTTATCGACAGCATGCGCAGGTCATGCAAATCGGAAAGATGGTGGAATTAATGGTACACGCGACTAGCAGTCTGCATGTTGAAAACGATGACTCGAAGGATGAGATGAAGACGAAGAGAGTATGTGGTCGCCCGGCTCGCGGCTTTTTTACTTGAGCTGGGCTTCAGGACAGATTTTACCCCGGGAGGGGATCTAGATAGATTTGATTTTAGTATTGTTTAGCTACCCATAGTCAATCCTTTGGAACTCCGGCGCAATGCGAAGTTATCCCAAGTTATTCACGTACTAGTTTCGCAATATGCGACGTTCTGTGATATAAATTTCAATGTAGTAATGAGTGAAAGTTTGAGGTAAAGAAATACATCATTTCAGAAATGCACCCCAGATTGATGATCGCCACAGTCGCTATTGTACTAGATAAAACTACCATGATAGGTACCCAACTATTTAGTTCATAGGTAGGTAAAGTAGGTAAGGCTGTTGCTCAGGGCGAGTAGCACCACCACCACCTTCTTCCCCTTCGCTACTCTGAACATCGACGTCATCGCCAGCATCAGGCTCTGTAACAATCGTCGCAGACCATGTGGCCACACTGTTTGCAAAGGGCATGGTCTGGGTTGCCAAGATGTTCAAAGTTGTCGGTGATTCCACATTCGGAACATTTGATCTGGTCGGTTTCGATAATAGCAGACTCGCCTCCCCTAAGATATTTATTAGTCAGTTATCCTATGTGATCTAGATATTTCTTACATAGTGACCGAGTAAATATTGAGCAATTTGGTAATTTTAGTTCTTGAGTGACAACTGATAGGACTGCCAATTTGTGTCGTTTGAATGAATGGCTTCCTGATTGTTTGTGAAGATGAAGCAATAGTGAAAGGATGAAACTACTCTGCGGGGTGAAAACCTCGGAAGGGACCATCATTTATTGTAAGAGATAAATGCCGTGAGAATACACCTCTCTCTGTTGTGTAACCTTCAGCCCCCCTCTTCGGCCATGCAGGCAGGACTCATTGAGGTAAATCGACGATAATCCTGAGTAAGGCGACAAATAGCATCCACGGAAACATGTCCTAGTAGTTGGAGGGTTTTCGTGGCAATGGCTATCTAGGTAGGTAAAAATGGCAATAATCTGCGAAGTGAAAGAACCTTTCCCGTCCGATGGTCAGCCGATATGCTCAATTTTAGTATAATTCGTATCATTTTCAGTTCGTTTACCCCATTGAGATATTGTTGTGATTAACTGATTCCCTAATTAAACCGTAGTGCCGAAGGCACGGGGAGACGTCATAAGCCAGTGCTAGTAAGGTTAACTACCTAGGTACCGACCTTATTCAAGCCAGCACGATGGAAAAACATAATATATGCTCAGATAGAAGAGGAGAAAACGATGTTGATTTTCGTAAGTTGAGGGCTCGAAGAGCCGTTTATAAAATTTAGACTTATAGGTACCCCTCTAGGTGTATGTAGCACCTTCCTCAATGAGATCCCATCTAGTATACCACACACAAGAGCTCCCCCGGGCGACTTCCTTCAGTATAAACGATCCCATTTTAACGGAAACAACAACAGAACCCGAAACCAGCACCTTCTAAAACGCCCACATTACACTCGAGAATCATTCCTATACTCTGATAGGGAAAACCTTAACTTTTTGGTATTTATATCAGGCCCTTAAGCATCCCATTGCTTTTCTCCCCTCTCCCCTTTCTCCTATTGCAATAGTTCATAGTTTACAGGCATCTAGATTACCGTCAAGCTGTTAACTATTTTACACGAATATTATCAATTCTCAAGACCCGATTTGAAACCATGCTCTCAATTCTCAAACCTGCAATCATGGCCCCTTCTTCTACCCGGCCGCCAGGTAGTACGCCGACCCAAGTCCCCGCAATGACACCGAAAAAGGGGGAAGGGAAGAGATAGAGAAAGAGTACGATTACTGTCGTTTGAAAGCTGAGGAGGCTAGAAAGAAAATTAAGCCGAAGGCCAGTTTTGACTCTGCATATTGGACGGCAGCAGCCCAGGCTAGTGATTACTCTCATAAAATGCAGAAGCGCATAGGCTTATCGACCAATTAAATGCCTCTAGTTATGAAAGGGTACGATACCGCAAACAGGCTGATCAGATCCAGCAAGGCGGACCTTTACAAAGAAGTTTCCAGATTCTATTCAATACGAGTAAGATAGGCTTAGGTCCTGACAATATAGGCGTCGGGAAACGCTCCAGGAGCGAACAGTCGAGGTTTAAATCTAGCCTCATCGACTATTATGACGCTGCCATAACGGACTCAAAAAAGCCCAAGAGAATTCTCTACATCCACGACACTGCCACCGGCCAGGATCTCTTCAGATACACAATTACCGCCGCACATCTCGTGCCCCATTCCCTCGGAGACGATATGTGAGTGCCTCTTTGGGGACAACGTTCAGGGGGAGTTGGATACACCTAATAATGTCCTTGTCCTCCATCAAGCTGTTAAGAAAGCAATGGACGATGGAGTTATTGCAATAGTGGCAGACATTGTCGATAATCTATCAACAGAAGAGGTCTCTGTCTGAGAGAATAGTAGCCCCAAAGATTACAAATGGAAGATCATTGACCCCGAAGCCCAAATCCTGGACGAGGTCATTGAGGTCAAGAAGGAAGGTCTAGTCAATCCAATGACTATTCGAGATATAGAAAGCAGAAAGCTATCCTTCAAGAATAGCATGCGACCCAGAGCGAAGCACTTACATTTTCTGTTTGCTCTAGCACAACTCAAGCAAGCGTGGAGGCAAGAATACCGCTAGGATCCGAAGACAGTCCTTAAAAAGCAGCTAGGAAAAGGAGTTTGGGCTACGAAAGGCCGCTATCTCAAGCGGTCATTTCTGCTCGCATTGGCTAATGAAATTGGTCATGATACGCAGCTCGCAGAAAATACTCCGATCGAACCGGTGATTGATGATGATACCGATCCTGATGATGCAGGGGTCCTCAGCTTGGCGAAACTATTACAGTTTCCGGAAGACGAAAGTGAGGAAAGTGAGAATGGAAATAGTGTTAGTTTCTTGAGAAAATTGTTAGAAGCTTTATTTTTCGTTAATATATAACGTTTTGTACTTTTTCAGCCTCCACTGTATCGCTGTAGCTGGCATATCAATAAAGTGGTATGTGGGAGCATTTTATAGCCATAATTGATTGACTTATCTATGATGTAACGCATTGTTTGACCTCATTGGGCGGCTATCACACTTGGGTGTGGAATATATCACTTATGTAAGGGAGGATGGGATGGATCTTGTATATGGTGTGTATCAAGATAAACTAAAATAAGGTACGTAATCTAGTTTAACTTGGAACCGTCCACCTGATAAAATGGACCAAGAAGCTTAACGTGGACCGTTTTCAACGACTTGTCCCCCTCTCCCAGACGTATCGCGTAACTGGTCCAGCAATTCATGATCCTCGGCTTCCAGTTCATCGTCGCTAGCCGGCCAAGCATTATCAAAATCGATGAGGGTTGCTTTCCCGTCATGAATAAGAAAGTTATGCTTGTTGATGTCCCCGTGCTTGATGCCTAACTTGTGTAATCTTGACAGAACCGAGTGGCATAGGGTAAAGTCTTCTGGTGTGGCGTGGCGGTAATCGGCGATACGGGCCGTAAGGAACCCAATAACCCTCCCTTCCTCAGTTATGTGGCCAAGAAAAGCAGGACCGATTTGGTGGCCTTCTATCCATCCATAAACCATCGTCTCCCTTTTTAACTGAGCTATCTCCCACTCAAACCGCGCGAATTTGGCGATAATCGTAGAACTGAAGCTAGGGCAAGTAACCTCATAGACGTTAGAGCGTAGTTTTCGTTCCTGGTGAAGCTCTAGGTGGTCGACTTGAGTGGAGTGCCAGTCCTTCGTGATTCCTTGGAGATGTGTTTTTGAGACGGCAGAAAAGTGAGCGTCTCCGGTTTTGAGATTTCGGGAGATGTGGCCCGTTGTCCAATCGCCAGGTGGAAGAGGTGGCAGTAGGGAGATCAGAGAAGGCCCGAAACACATCTCATCGCTGTCATACAGACCAGCATCGATAGTAATATACTTGACGAATTTGTTGTCGACAAGGACGCGGAACTCACTTGTGTCTTCTGGATCAACACTTGCCTGAAGTACCAGAATGTTGGGGGTATGGTTTGCCATTGTGGGGGAGGAGATTGAAGTGGATGATTTGAGTTGAACTCATGTGTAACTCCAGAAGAGCTTTTCGTGTAAAGAGATAGATGGAAGTGGTATTAATAATCATTTGGTGTTCTGGATTCGATACCTGGCTGGAATTTATATATAGCCAGCAAGTTCAGGTCCTTCTGCGCGGTAGCGCCAAGGTGCGCTAAACCTCTCCAAAGGGCTAGCACCCAGGGCAAACCACAGGCCCCTAGCGTCTGTGCGGCGCAATCACCCAAGGAGTGTTGTTGACGCGAACGGCCACAGGCAATGTAGTTAAGATACTGTCTATAACGAATTAAGGAGGAAGAAGGCAGAGTTCTTCAAGGAGCCACGATGAGACTAAATACAATGCTTGTTTGATAGGATCAAAATAGCTTCCAAGAAAAGCAAGACGATACCTACCCCACGATGGTCGGCATGATGTTGCATGATCCTGGACCAGGGCAGCATATGCAGTTGGTTCTGATCTAGATTGTCTGAATAGAGCTGCGCCGTCTTGGCCTGGATTGCTGCGCTTATTCAATCGAATTTTTGCCTTGAGCCAGGGTGTGATGTCATATTTCAGGAGAGATCTACAGAATCTCCAGTGGAGCAAGGGCAGTGCAACTTAAAACCAACAACGAAAAACCATCCTACATACCCATCCGTGCCATATATAAGAATCCATACTTGTTCAGCTTTCCAGACTTCACTGAGGTCGATATTAATAGGTATTATTCGATATTGCAACACCATGACTTCGGACCACACAAACATGGATATCAAGAAGCCTCAACCAGATCCTAAGCCTTCATCTCCCAGCAACCTTCAAGTCCGACGATCCCGAGTTATTCGCAACGCTTACATCGGCGCACTCATGGGAGCCATCCTAGCCTACGCCATTTTCATCGTCTTGCACATTACTAAGAACTTGCCGTTACCATTCTTGGGCTCAGGTTCAACACTTTACACGCTGCTGGCTATTGGGGGCGTGACATTCACAGGGTTTCTATGTCCTATCGTTCTTACACACGATGGGTTCAATTTGGTGTGGACGGATTTTTGTTGTCGTCACTTGAGCTTGTTATCTTCGAAAGAGTATCAAGTACTACTAGAGAGATACTTGAAGGAGCACCCTTAGCGTCAAGAAAGTTTGGGGATGTCAATTTTATCGAGGCTGCTGTTCTCACACGGGGATTGGATTCCAAAATTTGGCAGTACGGAATCATGCAGAGGCTATCGTCACTTACTATTGGAAGCTGTTGGTCAGATGCTCAGATTGTTACATAACCAACAGCTACTGGAGCTTACCCACCTCCAGCGGACCTAGAAGATGACATCTACATGGTCGGTGTGTCGTCCGGAGGTTCCGCAAAGTTTCACCGCGAATACGAAGCCCCCGTCCGCATCGGAGGCATTATCCATCCCAAGAACGCATATGACTTCCCCTCAAACATAACCAAAACCCAAGTAGAGCGTCGCGATGATGTCTTCGCCGACCACGAAAGAGGACACAGCTGCGAAACCTGCAACACGCTAATCCTCCAAGACTACACAGTCGCGATGAACTCCTTCAAAACCCGCTGCCAGAACTAGCAGGTGCCCGCCCGCAAGAAGAAGGGGGCGATCTGCAGCGGAGAGCAGGGGATCCTGTTTGCCAAGGCCGGCTTGGTGATCGTGTACCACTGCAACATCTCCTCCTCAAAGCAAAATTGCGGCGGGGGAAATATAGATCCCTTTGAGAGCTGGGCTGATAAGACGTGTGGCCGTCTGAAGGGAGCGTGGTTTTACTCGGGCTGGGACTTTACGATGGGACGCTCTGATTGGGGATCGGGCTTCTGCGGGAACATTGTCTAAGATGTCTCCTCGCGAGGTGAAGTAGGATAAGGGGTCCAGGTTATTATATGACGGGAATTTATGTGTTTACTTATTACGAGCGCTTATTTCTTAAGCTTGAACATGGATTCTTATCTTATTCTTTTCTGGATAGATATCAATTTTATAATTACTACAGAGATCAGTGGTATACACCTTGAGTCTAGATGTTTCTGGCATTGAGGTACCGTATGTATAAAGCATCTAGGCGATATTGCGTTTATACCTACTAGGTACTAAGTACCTAGCTACCTAGTAAGTCATGCTTCCTTGTTCACTTACGATGAAGTTATGTTAAGCAATTAAGTCATTTACCAAGTTCATATATTGTCTATTTCAACATGAGAAACGAACGAACGCTAGGAATCTTGTCAATCTCAAGAACGCCCCGATTTAACATGAAAAGAAAACACAATCTCCTAATAGAAGTATCTGGCAGAGCATTCTGAGACAATTTGGGCTGAGCTCTGCAGATAATTCTAGATCCGTTTACAAAACGGCCACTTAATATCGACACAAGAATTTCAGGAGGAACCATCCGCTCTATCTCATCCAATCATTCATCGCCCGCCCATCCTCTACACTTTCATCTTCGTTTTCGTTTCTGAAATATTTATCAAAGCGTCGAGACACTTCAATAGTCTTCTTTAAAATCCTATAATTGAGACGCTCGTTTTGGTATTTGGCCGACTGTCTTGCCGTCGTGATCGCGTTTCTGATTTCTCGGCCGTTCATTTTCACATCCTTGAGATCTTCTAAGTTGCATTCGAGATCTTTTAGGTCGATCGAGTCGCCATCAACCTCGCTTAATCGGTCTAGGAAGTTTTTCCAGATATGTCGACGTTCAGAAGGTCCCAATTCCGGGTAGTATAGAGCTAGTTGGATTCTAGATTTAAATGCCTCGTCGAAAATTTTGACTCGATTACTGGTGAGAATAAGAATGCCCTCGTAGTATTCAAGGACACGGAGGAAGACCGAAACTAAAGCATTTCTTTCCATGTCCTCGGTGCTTCGTTTTTCGAGGAAGATGTCCGCTTCGTCTAACAAGACAACACAGTCCCACAACCTACCCAAATAGAAGACGGATTCTAAGTATTTCTCTACCTCTTCGGCTTTTGTGCCAATATCACCACAGGTTACCCGATAGAGAGGCTTTTTTGTCATTTCAGCAACACTCTCGGCCGTTAAGGTCTTTCCTGTCCCAGGGCTCCCGTGGAGGAGAAGAATGAGACCATTGCCTTTGCCTTGAATGAGGTCTGTGTTCTGCTCGGACGCTATCGTATTGCTCACTAATGCTCTAATAAGGTCTTTGGAATCATCTTCGAGTTGGACTTTTTCGAATACACCGACGTTCCAGGTGACATCTTCTACTTGATCGACGTTAAGATCGTGCCATTTCTTAGTACGTAATTGAAAGCCTTTGATCGTTGGCGGAAGTAAGAGCTCAAAGCAGTCCTCAGGTGGTTTATCTTTTGACATAGCCTCCTCTTCTAGCTGGTCGATTATTCTTTCCCCGAATTCTGTGACTCGATACTGGCTCTCACTGTGTAGGGTCCGGTATGTCTTGACATCAATCATGTATCGCTCGTTGGCCTATATAAGTATGTAATAGTTAGTTATCCGACCAATAGTACCTATTATCAACCCAAAAAATGCCCATACAGATCAAGTTATTCTTGCTATTGTTTGCATCTTCCTGATACGATACAAACCCGCGAATTCGACATCTCCAGAATGTTTTACCTCGTTGCTGAAGTCGGTCAAATAATTCCTTAGGGGCATGTAGAACTGGGAATACTTCGAGTTCTGTGATAGGGGTGAAGTCTTCACCTGAAGCAATTCCACTCGTGGACTCCGTTGCGGCCGATGTAATCTCACTTGCAACAGCTGAATCTCTGACGTAAAACTTGAGGACGCCTTGTCGTCGTTGAAACTTTCCATCAAACACCCAGTTCCACGCATCGATTTCCCATTCTTGCATGATAACCTCCCTGTTGTGCATTTTCTCCAGGGTGTTCTTAGGGTTGTAGGTGGGGATAACATTTGCTTTCCAGTGGGGATTCACGGGGTCGTCATTTCTTTGCTTTTTCTCAGAAAGTCTGACAAATCTCGCCCAAGATTTGGCAACCCACCCTATGTATTGGTTTCCAGTCCGCTGAACGACTGTTTCTCCCGGCCTAAATAGGTAGTCCACATATCTCGAAGTTATCATACCACTTGATATACAGGCATGTGCTCCAGCGTACTCATGGCTGTATTGCTGGATTATGTAGTCCCAGAGCGTCGTCATATATTGCCGACAACGCTCTGGTAAAGAGCTCTGTATTGAATCCCACTCGTTTCGTTGGTGGAAAACAAACAAATAGGGAGGTTGTAGTTCACGAGTCCTTTTAAATACTTGGTTGATTCCTGTGTATTCTTCCTTTGATTCCAGGACTTGATTGATTGCTTTGATTAGATCTTCATGGATCGGTTCGATACTTTCACCAACCGTAAATTTAGGCGATGTCTCCGATGTGCATTTAGCCACCGTATACGTCTTGTACGCAATGAATGACGTGTCTTTATTCTGTTCTAAAAACAGATCAAAATTTTTCACGGGGGCTCGGGCTTGTAATACACCCCTTCCGGATGCAAAGTCTAACCATTGTGGCTCATCCAAGTACAGGACATCGGAATATCGCAGCTCATAGTCACCGTTCGTTGAATCGTCACGAAGCTCCCCGTCTTGAGAAATTCGATACAAGACTAGAAATTTAGGACCATGTTCAGACTTCGATGAGGATTCCTCCAATTCTTTTGCTCGCTTTTGAAACCGTGTTATGTAATCTTGCAATTCAGGAATATCGAGGCTTAGGATATTTGTATCGAATTCTGTAGGATTGGATTCTGACTGGAATTCTAAACGGCTCCGCTTCCCTGTAGTGTGTGCGATAAATGGCATTGGGTCCTTTGCAGATGATCCTACAGTCTTATCACCAACGTCTATAATAGGTAGTTTCTTGTCTTTTGGAAATAGAGTGTTTCGAACCCCAAATCCCCTCTGCGGTAATTCGGTATATGGTACAGTAGGTTTTGGAGGGACGGAGAGCGGAATTTCGGTATTGCTGGTTCGGCTTTGTAAGGCTAGGAATTTTCTTTTATTGACGCTGTCACTGCAGCTGAAGTCCTCGGAGATAGTATTGGCACTTGCAAATTTGAATTAGCGATATACAGTACCCCCAAAAGTAAGTACCTAGGTAGATGACTTACGGGAGGCGATTGGGAATATTTTCATCTATTGTTTCTCCCAATGGAATGGGTTCTACGAACTCATCGGACGTATCCATCGGTGTCTCTGATTACCACTATGTTCTTGTTCTCTTCCAGGCTTGTTTTTTGACGATGTGATATGTTCGCCTCCAGTTTGCTCTGATGCTCAATTCTTGTTCCTTTGGTAATTGATTTGGTTTCTGCTGTCAAGTGGACTGTTCATACCTACTTTAATTATACGCGCATAGAGTTGATTGAACTCACGATAATCCTATACTCGTCGACATAGGTAGTAGGTACTTTTGAGCCTCGGCATATCGCGCGCGGTGGGATTTTACTGCTCTTGGTCATAGGTGAACTCGAATCCACATCATTTATACAGGGAAGGGGATGGTCTGGATAAAATCTCAAGGGTTGAGTCCAAATAAAGCAACGGCAATCATGCTCTAAAAATTGGCAGACTTACTGCTATTTAAAAGCTATCATTTGCCGCACGAAACCCGCAAAAAATCTTTAGGCTCATCAAATAGTCGTGATATTTAACTTTCAGCAAGATGGAGATTTTTGCCTGATAGAATGGTTTCGTAGGAATCTCCTGGAACTTGATGGTTTTCGTGGTTGCACTGCCACTGCCTCTTCATCTTCTTCATCCTCCAATTAACGCCATCGTCCCATTTGCTTTTTGAGCAACGAGGCGGAGCTTACACGCAGTGCGGGGAATGTCTTTTGTACACCGATAGAGGCCTCAGCAAAACCATATTCTAATATCTTAGTGACTTACTACCGAGTTAGGTACTTATATACTACGGATACAATTAGATTACAACCTGGCTAAAAGATCCTTCGACTACCTCTCAACAGGATGTGTGACATGCGAGACGGGACCACATTATCCAAGTCTCCTTATTGGGAGGCATGCGATACTGAGTATGTAATGCTAGAATCAAAAAGTCATAGGTTCAGCAATGGTGCTAACAACAAACAACAAGCCCTTTTGAACTCTCTCAGAAAGCCTTCCGAGAAGGGTCGGTAATCTTCAAGGAATCATTGACAAAGGATCCCAAGAAACAAGACGTTGCAGATAGGTTACTGTCAAACTGCACCCTAGATGATGTTATTAAGACGATAACCGACGCCAGAGACAAATACGAATCAAGCCATGCGAAATCAAAATTCCGGGAGGTACTCACTGGTATATCACGGCGTATCGTTCATTATGGGCAGATCATGGATGTGCTGGTTCAACAACATCCTGAGTACATCTCTCTTGTCTGGGGGGCGATGAAGCTCATTTTCGGTGTAAGTACCTTCAAAGCACAAGAGTATCTATTTTGCACTTCATTAATCTGCCTTTTCTGGCGCGTCTTTTAGGGCATCGTTGAACATGAACGGACTGGTATGGTAATAGCTACAGCTCTGCATGAAATTCTGGCAACTATTCCGATGATTAAAATTGGTACGGAACTTTACCCAAACAAAATACTGGGGAGATCAGTCTCTATGCTTTACGCCCACATTGTCGAGTTTCTCATTCGAGCTCAGAAACACTACGAAGAGAGCAAGCTTGCCCATGTTGTCAATAGCATCGTTAATCCCTCAGCTCTCCGCTATAGCGATCTTGTTCTATCGATCCAACGAGAGACAGAGATAATCATGAAGCACATGGCAGTTTGCAGCCAGGCAAAGATACACGATGTACACGAAAATACGGGCACTATGTGTAGAATGTTGAATACCGTGAGTTACCAGATGGATTCTACTCGAACGATGGATCAAGACAGTCATCAAAAAACACATGCAAAAATTTCCGAGCTAAATAAGAAGCTTGATAAAATGAGGGAGATGTTTGAGATTGAGAGAGCCGTCCAGGCATGCACACGATTACAGTCCCGTATTGACATCTCGGACATACTGTTGCAACAGGCCCTAGAATCGGTGTCATCTCGTTGCAGCATCAAACATAAGTCTGTCCTGTGGTCAGCTGTTCATTTATACAATCAATGGCAAGGCAAAAGGGAATTTCAATTCGAATACGGCCAATTCTGGACATCACCGAAACTTCGTGAATGGAATATGTCGCCAGCTTCATCCACGATACTTATCAAGTCCCCTTTAACAGCAAGACGACAGATCATGACCTTCTGTACCGAAGTGGTGGATCAATTGATGCGGAAGCCAACCACTGTCTTGTGGGTTTTGGCGGAAAGAAACAAAGCGTATTCGCTACCTGAAACTTTGAAAAGTCTAGTATACCAAGCCTTGAGGATGGGCTTTTCATCTCGCAGGGAAAATAAAATGGCATTTGAACTAAGCCAGTTCTTAGATGCGTACACCGAGGAAGATTACTTGAACCTCCTTGCTAAGCTACTTCAAAACTTCAGATTGGTTTATATCATTGTTAATGGAGATGCGATGTCACCAAGCACAGAACGGCAATGCCGCCAGTGTCTACACAGACTTTCCTGCATGTTATCGGACCGCAAGTCGCAGACGCTCCTCAAGGTCATCACCACCTCGAATAGACCGGAGAGAGATGACAAGCTGCAAGATATGGTGCTGACGGTCGAGGGGGCGAGCAGGAAACAGATACGGAAACAGAGGAAACATTACGTGAGGAGGAACATCAAAATGCCAAATGATAACTACTAGGTACACATGAACAGTGTAGCTTAAGCCCTCGCTCCAAAGGTTATTGTATCGATATATTCTAGTAGGATAGGAACGGAAGATTTTAAATTGTGAAAGTCGTTCTAGATTCAATTGATATCTAGAACGTTGCATTCCGTCGATAGTCTTGTAATTAATTAGCCCATCATCAGATCTGGTGTTATAAAAGGGGTATAGTACCGTGAAAGCTCCACAAGCGGGCGACACCTAGTAGGATTCGTCCCGAACCCCAATCGGGGCTCATCTCAGCCCTCCCTCTTGGTCAGAGTCGCACCCGTTGCAACAAGTTATCGAACCGTCGATCTATGTGCTACGCCGCAAGAGCAATTCAACGTCATGGGGCCAATTTTTTCAATAAGTGACATTGAGTCTAAGTCTCGTATGAAAATACCTAGCCGACATAAGAGTTTCCTATGGTCTTATACAATACATGGCAAGAACGTAAGAACATAATAATACACGAGCAAGTCGGGTCACGAGACCTAAAGTCCAACACAAGTAATACATAAAATGCCTTTTTTTCAGAATAAACGTTCGGATAAGTTGTCACCTTGTGTCATGAGAGAAATAATATATACAGTCGAAAAAATCATGCCGGAGCGCCACATCCTAAAAGGTATCCATACGATTGGGACCGTGCGCCATCGCGTTTAATGATTTTAATACAACACAAGAACCACCCGAACGATCGTCGTAAGAGCCTGTGAAGGCGAATGGAGAGATTTAATGTCTCTCAAAGTTGGTATATCCAGAAGTCCCAAATCAAACCATGTACACCAAGCCTAGTATTGTTTGTTTGTTTCGTGTAACTCTTCCTTCATGGGCCATTGCCATGATGTCGGTGTGCTTAGCGCATTTCGTCTATGTCGGCAGTGCTCGTCCTCCAATCTTGGGAGCTGTTGCTCTTCGTCGTAGAGCCAAATCCAGGCATTGACGAGAATCGATTCAATCGCTTCTTCTGTTGTGGGGTTGGCTCCGTGTAGTGCCTGCTAGGCTCCTCCATGATCGCACTATGGCGTCTGCTGGGCTCTTCCATGGGTGACGAGGCGGATGTGGAAGCGCTGTTGGTTGAAGAGCCGGTGTTGTTGGGAGTCTGGTAGATGTACTCGCCATCGACGTAGATAGCATTGCTAATGAATGCGGAGCGGCGGTGTCGGTTGCGTGTGTACCGCTGCTCGAGCCTGAACAGCTCTATCTTGGCTTGGATCTTCTGGAATAAACTCGGCATTGTGTTGATTTTGAAGGGTTTCGATTACTGTATCCCAAGCTATCTTTCACTCAAAGTGGTTCGAACTGATGAACTCTCACGTCCAGTTGCTATTATGTGACCGAGACAAATTGGTGAACGAGTCAATCGTGCTTCCTGGTTGTCTTCGCGTATGTTTGCCTTCCAATGTCTATTATTGCCTTTCAAAGGTGTAGGTGAATTTGCTGAGCGTAGTATGAGGGTAGACGGTAGCGATTGGTGTGTTGGACCACTTGTGATAAACGAGGGAACGGGAACAGTCCTGTGTTCTCCGATTATGTATGCCGAAGGGATTACGGCTAGCAAGGAATAGTAGTTGGTGGTTGGGAAGCAGAAAAAAAAGAAAGTGAGTGGATAGAGAAAAGCGTTGGACAGGGGAAGAAGTCTATTACTAGATATTAAAGAGGAAGAGACTGGAAAGGGACAAAGGAGCGTGGCTGCAGGGCAAGAGGTATTCAGCTAGAATTAGCTAAGCCAAACTAGTAAACTTCAAGCCTTGGCCTCCCCTAAGCGCGCAGGTTGTCTAAGCCCGTTTAGCCACTAAACCGGCCACTAAAAAACACGCGAACGGGCGGGATACGGGGCAGCGGGGTACCAATTCCAGGAAGTTCGGTAAGCTAGAGTGTTCCTGGCGCTAGTGCCAAGCTAAGATCGTTAGCAGCACGTGTTACCCTCTCAGTTGCCCTTCATTTGACCCCACACATTGCCTGATTAACTTGATAAGACCCATCGATGTGCATAAGGCTTTGCCTGTCTTGGATAAGGCGGCTGCATAACCAATGCAGGGGCGAACCACGTTTCAGGAAATCAGCAAATCCAGCCCATTAAATGGGAAATGTAACTCCATTTTGTTGAGGGGGACAACTTGCGAACACGTCTATCGAAGCCGGAATCTGGGGTTCTCCATGACTTAGAGACATATTTCGTGATGCGCTACCGTTGGACAGAACGATGCTTTGCATACGAAGTTAGACATAATAATATGTTCGTAATATGAGGGAACCACGTAATCCATGAAAGATGTTCGAATGGGAGAATTGGGGGAACTGCCCGGGGACATCTATGTGGAAAGTGGAATACACGTCACGGGTATGTGGCGTATGTGGCACCTAACCTTCTTGGGCACACGAAGATAAGGGAACGAACGAGAAAAAGGAAAAGAGCCTCCGCTTGGAATGCGTCAAATAGAAAGAAGAACTACGCATATGCATATGTGCCTACGGTACCGAAGGTCCGATGCGTAATTCAAGCGACTGCCACTTAAAGATTAACTCAAATCCTCGTGTCACCTACTCTAAATTTTAGGTTAGAACGTTATTTTACCAGCCCTTGGAAAGAGGTGGTGGTGATGATGTGATAGGGCGATAACGTGGAAGGTGGCTGGTTTCTAACTGATAGCGTGATAGCCTCGGATATTTTGTTGCTTACACCATTTTGTCAGGCGCATTCTCAATGAATATGTGCATAAATCAACTAAATCATCGTCATCAAATAGGGTATCGCTTTTGTCACTCCTCTCAATGCTGTAGTATCGCTCCCGGACATCGAAACATGCGACGACACATACAAAAAAAGCAAAACGTGCAAAGCCACCGCACAGATAGGGTATAGTCAGTCGTCATCACCCCTCCTCTACTCTCATCTATCAATCATTTTTCTTATTTTTCACCTTAATTCGGCGTAATTGAGTGTTTAGGATAAAATAAGTTTCTAGATTTTTGGGTTTCTGTGTCCAAAAGAAGGGTCACGCGTGGTGTGCATGAGCCATCTCTCGCATTACTTGATTTGCATACAGCATGACTTTGACTGAACACATTGTCTTCGTCTCTAACGCGAGCTCCCTCCCACAACCCATAGCTTTTGGATCTGTTCCGCTAGCGAGATCGATGTCGTGTACGCTTTTCTCGTCCTGATATCATTCACGTGTTCCCTATTCCATTCCAATATCTCCAGCGTCATCCCCTCGAGCGTCGTAAGCACGCCGGAGTACCCCAAACCGCCTTGAGAGACTGGTTTCCCGGCTTCGTCATTTGATGCGACCAAGTGTGTGCATATTGACATAATACCTGGCTTTAGGTGTCTTATATCGCCTTGAAGTTTGGGTAGTACCTTGCCGAGAAAGGGATACTTGAAAGGCAGATCGCTGTAGATCTCGACTGCATGAGCGAGCAAGAGCATCAAGACGGGCGGAACATTTATGGTGTGGAATGGATGTACGGATAATGTCCCAATCGCGGTATACAGATCGCTGTACGTGATTGGAGGGTTGGGATCTGTTACCACAAATGGTCGACCCGCCTGTTTCATGCTTTCCGACCAGGACCGAACGAGCACAGCCTCATGTTGTAGATGAGCGATGGCAACATTTGCGCCGTGCACGAAATTCTGCACAATATGGGAAACCCAACTATTGTTACACATAAGCAGATTCATTCACGCAAGCTTGGAAAAACCAAGTACTAGGTAAGGGAGAACTCACGTTGGTAAGACCGTCCTAGCCAAAGGTTCACCAACCGTATTATCCGTTGGGTTCCCGTAGACACCATTTGCAGGCCGGATACATCCGGTACGGAAGCCTTCGCGATTTTGACTACATACAAATCTCTCCGCAACTGCTTTCGAGGCTGGGTAATTGGCAAAATACTGCTCGCGTTCTCTCAAAGGCATAGAGAAATCTTTCACATCCAAGACCTGCCAAAAATGTCGCGGTGATCGTTCCCATGGTGCTACAAATGGCTCAACGGGCTTGATAGAAATGGAGCCGGATGACGTGGAGCTGAAGATATCCGCTCCAGCTTTGCGAGCAGCTTCCAATACATTATTCGTGCCTCTCACATTGACGGCTTCCGGGAAGGCATACTGGAACTTGGATCGCTCTGAGGCCAATATCACTGCTGCGGTGTGAAATACTGTTAGAGGAAGATGCGCCACGCTCGGATGCCACGGAAGCGCGAAAGCAGCTTCAACCGAATCAGCCGACGTGATATCCGTCTTCACGAACTCAACCTCGGTAGCCACGCTCATGTCATTCCGCTCCGTCTTCCGTATATCGATGATGCGAATACTCTCTGGAGGGTTGCCCCTCGCCAAGAGCTGCAGCACAATGAAGCCGCCGACAAGACCTAAGCCGGGAGTTTAACTTTAATTCTATATTTATAAATACGAATGAGCAGTAAGTTTCGCATGCATCTACTTACCCGAGCCGCCTGTCACGACGTACCGACGGTCTAGCTTCGGAGGAAGCTTGTCTGTATAGTCAATTGGCTTGCCTTGTAACCTCTGGTAAGTTGTCCTGAGTTGGGACGGCGTCCAGCGCGAACCCGACAGCTTCCGGATCTCATCCGGCGTTCCGCTCAGAAGCTGGTTCAGTCGAAATAAGTAGAGAAAGAGAGCCGCCAGCGCGGTCCATAGGGCTATCGAGACCCACCCCATCGTGCCAATCATGGATTATATTTCCAACATTAGAGCATTGTCAAGAACGCAGAAAAGATGCGGCTTGGAAGTTGAAATCGTAGGATTTGAAACTGCACGATGTCACCATCCTACGATGGACCAAGCCGTCAAAACCTTTATGAAAACGGTGCAGAGAGTCATCTCCGCCGTATTAATACCGTATTTCCATCACTAAGTCCCCTGTAAATATAAGGAATTTAGCGTTTATTAGCGCACCATTCTATCTAACAACCGTTTAACGACGGCTCGGCAACGGTAAAAACCAGCCCTTACGATTATATCTGGAATATGGTGATATCTAATCTGGTTTCAGTTCCTTTGAATGTTGAAGTGAGTGATGTAAGTCACATTACTATTATACTATTGAAATTTTTGACAATTTACGAGTCGATGCCAAAGTGTCGCGAAGCTCAAGGGTTGTTGTTAAATTTCTTGCACTTTGATTGGCTTAAAGATTACTCACAGTACAAAAGGACGCTAGAGCTCCCCTAGCCTTAGCGTATTAAAACCCCTAAGCCCACTACAAATACAGGGCCTTGGGTACCTAGGTAGTAGGTAGTTTCTCGCATTCACAACGTGAAATTCATTGTCAAGCCTTCTACGAAGATTCCCGTGATAGCCACAGAGCTAGGATCGACCCATATAGGAGTTCCCTGGCAGCACCCCTCAATGCTCAGGCGGTTCAGAGATAGACGAAGAGGCATTTCCCTATATAGTATGTCTCCTGGTAGCTTAGAGCTCCTCGTGCAACAATAGAGTCTTTTCCTTACTTCTAGGTTTGCATCGTGAAATTTATAGATAGCAGAAGTCTAAGGTAGGCTTAATGAACTTCAAGTATTCGTCAATTCAAGGCGAAGGCGCCTCAATAATGATCAAACAATTTGGAATTCTTGGCTTTCAAGCCATCTCAATCGCTCTTTCATATCGTCCTGTTTCTTACTGACTACTGCTCTTGCAACAATCCGATGTTCTTGTACACTCGATGGCTCATCACCCTCGTACGCTACTTTCCGAAATACATAGTATACTGGAGACATGTGTAGTAAACCAAATATGTCGCCCTCTTCAACAGGGCATGTAGCAATTCCCACGTATCCGTTTTTCGTGCTAAAGTAATTCTTGCCGGCAATCGCTTTCAACCGCCCATTGATAAGCTCGTCTCTGAGTTCAAGCGTTTTTCTAATAGGTTCTTCCGCCGCGTTTAAAGAAAAGAGGTGGATAATTTCTCTATATGATGGGTCTAGGCCGACTGACGAACCTCCGGCATCTTCGCGTGTTCTGGCAGCTATCCTTTCCTCCCGAAGGTGCGGGCTCTGATATATAATGGAGTCCCTTATAAATTTAGCGAGTTTCTCAACAGAGCCAGGGCCACTGAGGTCGGGTATGGGACCGGTTGCAACGACCATATCTATGCTCACACCTGTGCAAAATAGAACCTTGGGTGTGGCGAAGAATAGCTCTGGCGCCACCATTGATTCTTGATATAGAGGTTGACCATGAGCATCGTCGAATAGATATCCATCAAGATTCGCCGTGCTACCGGATCCTACTCGGTGGAAAGGTGCATCAGAATATGTAAAATCTTGAACCCAAGAAGGAGTAATTGAAACCTTCCCGTCGCGAGGTTGAGTTTCAATGAGTAGTTTTATTATTGCTGTGATATGTCGATCCGGCAAAGTTGAATTGAAACAGCGAGCTGATGCACGTTTAAACGTGTCTTCGCAAGAGTCGTTGTAGTCAACACAAATGAGTGCTCCTAAGGGGCTGGGTAACAGGGATTGTAATGCGAAGATTTTGTCTCGTGGATCAGTTGCACGGTATGTATCCGTTTTGCATAGTAGATATTGAAGTGAGCGACGTAAAGGACCAGCTATGCCCTGTCCTATCTTTTGCCCAGAGCGCAAAAACTGCAGAAGTGGTGGTCGACACTTCATTCTCCAAGTGCGAATTTGATGTAGGTGGGCGTCTGCAAGAAACCTAGCATCTGGTATTTATCAACAAAATTTCTGTCCTTTTATGAGGCACCTCCAAGGTACCTCGACAAGCTCAGAAAACGGGAAAAGACGTTTACTCACCAGGTGGGCTACCCTGTTGTACCTTCAAGCATTCCGGAGATTTTCTAACCAAAAATTCCTCCGCTTTGTTGATAGCTTCCACTGCTGCCAACAAATCTAGAAATGAGATATCATGACCTTGGAACAAAATCCGCGGATGCTCTGGTGGGAGAGCAGCCTCTTGTATTGTCCAAACCCTTTCCCACCATTCATGTGACAACATTACGTTCACGCAATGTATCAGAATGGTGATTAGTGCACAGCCTTTTTCGTCAATTTCGGTACCCAGGATCAACTGGTCAAATTCGTCGAGTATTCCCTCTAGGTCGTATTGGTCTACCGTATTTCCCTTAAAATCTAGTGGGAGATGAGCGAGTATATCGGTCGGCTCACTCGTAATAAGTTGTGAAATTGTGTCCGACTGTCTGTGTAACGTCCGGCCAGATAGCCAGATGAATGTCTTCTTTGCTTTGGAATATATGTCCTCCATCAATCGTACCTGAGCGGTTTTCTCCTCGGGATCTGATTGATTTATACATACTGCATCAATCCAAATAGTCCGTGTAGTATGACAGTGGCGCAAATGAGTAAGAATATTATATAGGTTTAGAGTTACACGAAATGGAATATCGTCAATGAAAATACAACTGACGTCTTGGCTTGAGCCCCATACGTAGGATAGGGCCTCGTCAATGCCCTCAACGTCCAGGTCACGTACTTCTAAAGAGCACTCGATAGGACTTTCCCCGACCCCGGGAAAGATGTTAAGGACCCGTATCAATGTGGTAGAATATTGGTCCTTCGTGGGAACGAGACGGGTTTGGTATCGATAGACATATCGCTTTGGTAGTCCTGTTATATTGGGATTAGGAGAGCTTGATTTTGTTGATTTTGGTATGAGTTGCTTTGATTGCTCATATAGCGAACACAAGAGATCGACATGCTGATCTAGATTGAGCAGCGTTGGAACTTGATCTCTAGTTAAACGAATTTCGAATATGTCAAGGATTTCATATATTGTCGAGTGGACAATTTCGTATATGATGTGTATTGAGTAATCGTTGTTCTTCCTTACTTGTTCGACGGTGATAGCTTCTTGGTCGGATTCGTACCACCTTTCGCTCACGTCTTCAATTCGATTATCTCGACGGAACAATTTGGTAAATGTGTCCAATGGTCCAAAATCGGCACCTGAGAAGTACCTGATGGCTTCACAAATAAACTGAGATCGTGGGTTTCGTTCGCGGAGGTTACTCGCAATGTCCCAGACGACCATTAACATTTGTAAGAGCCCCCAATTTATTCCCCTTTGTTCCATCCATGGCAGTTCGATTGAAGAATTTGACGCCATTTCGCAGGATAGGAGAGTCAGGTAGAGGATTAGGGGTATATAGAGATAATAGGGAGGAAAACGCTAATTTCGTTGACGTTGGATATAATTTGAGAACATGGGATTAATCACCTATCTTTCCCTTTGTACTTTGAGCGACTCATGCCCTATAAATTACCCCAAACAGAAATTATGATAAATACATGCATATATGATGGGCAGCAAATAACACATGGTTGGCTTCAGCTGTCCCTTCTCCGGGTATGATAATTCACATATTGTCTAGGTGCTCAGGGTATATCACCTAATGAGTTAGTTAATTTCCACGTTGGGCACTCTTGAGTCTTGATGATAGCTTTCTCACGACAGGCCAGCCTATCTACCTAGTACTCAGCCTACCGGGGCCAAGAGCCTGATGCTGATGCGTGGCAAAGGCGGATGGACTTTTAATCTGAATGCCCGATATGTGGGGATCATATAGGATTTGTGGCGATGAGAAACTAAGGTGCCTGGTATACACGCAAGGTAATTTTCAATTAATATATCAATCAATAGACGAGATTTGCTATTATCGAATCGGAGAGCTTAGCACTTACCCCCTGATCATTGTCCTGCCACATTGCACTTGATCCGCACTGCCAATCACACGATCCTCCGTTTAGAAAGCCCAGCCTTCTAGTATAATTGTGGATTGAGCTCTCATGCTCAAAAAGCCAACCTCTACCAACCAGTGGATTGATTGTCAGCTCAATATCTGTAACAATAACTACCTACCTGTATGGCACTGCCATTCAATATAATCGAATATGAAGTTTTGATTAGACCACGACTTTCGCTTAACTTATTATAATTAGGCATATATGCCTAAGGCTAGGCTTAGACAGGTAGGCTTAGACCTGAATTGGAAAATTTCACATCCAGTCCCCGGTCCGGGCACACTATGTATTCCTATCTTGTTAAGATTTATCTCTATCATTTTATATTAATGTGTCCATAATGTGTCTCCAGCTTTTCCACAATTTATGTAGTAACTATTTCCTTTCTTTCCAAAATGAAAATTTGAAGTTGATTCACTCAGTTTAGTGATATCTATATAGGTATATATAGCGTTCGCCTGAAGTCAACTTCCTGAAGTCTACCATTGACGCTTCAAAATTCGGTACCGTCTTAAGAAGCTCTACCAAGTCTAGGTATATCTTGCAATGTTGTCTACAACTAACCGTTTAACCCCATGTGCTTCGCCTCCAAACCCAGATTCAGAGCGATCATATGAGTCAGGCGGTATGCTATCCTTCACCAGTAAGGCCACCTATAAGGTCTCTCGCATCCCTTACTAATGATCTCAGCAAAGGTGCACCCAGTAATGGTCGCATATCTCCCTTACCCGAGCCCCGATCTCCTCAGCCTGTCCCAATGCAACCGGTTATATCTCAATCCTATCCAGGTTCCCCTGAGTCCACAGAAGATTCAAGTCCGACCGGTTGGCCGTTTGAACAAACGCTATCTAATGCAGAACAAGAATGGAATCGTAGAAAAGATCTTGATGGGGATGAAAATTCTGTTCTCGATGAGTTAATGCAATACGAAGGACTCCAACAGGTTAAGCAAATGTTCCTGGATATCATGTCGAAAGTCAAGATATGCAAAGACCAAGGCCGAAATCTAAACTCTGAAAGGTTCAACATTGTCATGCAAGGCAATCCTGGCACAGGTAAGACCCTCATTCCTTTGACGCATCAAAACTCAATAATGGCATAGGAAAAACAACAATCGCGAGGCTATATGCAAAGTTCCTTGAAAGCTTAGCCGTCTTGAAATGCGGATCAGTGACTGTAAAGGAAACCTCTGGAATTAAATTGGCCACAAAAGGAGTCCAAGCACTGAAGAGGAAGTTGAAGAACAAGTTTCGGAGGGGCCAAGGCTATATTTTAATCGTTGATGAGGCCTATCAGCTAACCGCCCCATATATACATGGGACTGGACGACCGGTCCTGGATACTATCCTTACAATGATGGAGAACAATATTGACAGGTTTATAGTCATATTCACTGGGTATAAGGAAGAAATGGAGACATTTTTCGAGCATAATGCTGGCCTAAGAAGCCGAATTCCTCACACTATCAACTTCGAAGACTTTACAGACCATGGACTATGGAAAGTTCTCCAGAGTAACATACACACCTATTACGATAACAGAATGAGAGTCGAAGGTGGCATGGACGGGCTATACATGAGAATTGTAATCCGGCGCTTGGCCACGGGTCGTGGAAAGAAGGGGTTTGGAAACGCTCGAGCTGTCCAGAACATCTTTAGCAATATCTCACAAAGGCAGGCAGCGCGTTTAGTCGCAGAAGGACGGCATTGCCGCCAGCCTGATAAATTCATCTTTACGAAAGAGGATATGATTGGTATGGTACCTTTGGAAGTTGCTCATAAGAGCAAAGAATGGAATCAGCTCCAGAAGCTTGTTGGGTTGGACCATGTGAAGGAATGTGTCAGTTCCATGATTGGGCTAATTCAACGCAATTATCAGCGAGAATTGAAGGAATTGGAACCTATCAATTTCTCGTTAAACCAAGTGTTCGTGGGGGCGCCAGGAACAGGAAAAACAACAGTGGCAAAGCTCTACGGTCGAATTCTAGCCGATTTAGGATATCTTAGCCATGGTGACGGTAAGGTCTCACTTCCATTTGCGTCATTAAACCCGATAGCATAGTTACCTAATTATTAGTTTATAGTGATACTAAAAACTGCTGCTGATTTTATTGGCGACCACCTCGGCGGGTCCGAGGCACAAACGAAAAGGATCCTTGATGCTTCTATCGGCAAAGTTCTGGTAATCGACGAGGCATATATGCTTGATGCCGGTAAAGAGCAAGATAAATTTAAAACTGCGGCAATCGACACACTGGTTTCAATCGTCCAAGGAGTTCCTGGAGAGGACCGATGCATCATTGTTGTCGGTTACGAGGATAAAATTAGGACCATGTTCCGGAATTCCAATCCTGGGCTCTCGCGCCGCTTTCCAGTTGAGCAGCCTTTTCGGTTTAAGGATTTTACCCTTAAGCAGCTAGAGCAGATTTTGCATTTGAAGTTGGACGGGTACAATCTCAGTTGTACAAGCGAAGCCATTGACGTTGCTCGTGCGATCTTCAAAAGGGCACTAATGCGACCAAGATTTATGAACGCAGGAGAAGTAGACGCTCTACTAGAGACTGCTAAGATGAATTATATCAAAAGATTATCCAGAAAGCCATTCGATGACGAGGACCCAAATCCAAAAATAGAAGCTAGCGATATTGATGCTGATCTTGAGTGGAGTTCACGGCTCGATTACCGTCAGACGCTAGAAAGTTTGGCGCACAGGAGCATCGCCGACCAGATTGTCCGCTATCAGACCCGATTCTCGCAGGCAAAAAGGTTTAATTTAGAGCCGACAGATGTGATCCCTACTAGGTTTGTCTTCAAAGGGCCATCTGGTACGGGAAAAACAGCAACCGCACAGAAGATGGGCGACTTCTTTCATAGCATGGGATTTCTGTCTGCCCCTGAAGTTGTTGAATGCTCTGCTACTGACCTCATCGGTCAGTACGTTGGCCATACCGCCCCAAAAACTAAAGAGAAGCTTCTAGATGCTATCGGCCGTGTTCTTTTCATTGATGATGCTCACCGACTTGGCGATAGCTCATATGCGAATGAGGCGGTTGACGAACTGGTCCGGTTCCTTGCTCATCCATCAAACCAGAGCAACGTGATCATAATCCTCGCAGGCCACACCGAGGGGGTTAATGAACTAATAACACGCCAAGGTTTATCAAATGTCTTTTCCGAAGAAATTATTTTTGAGCATATTCCGCTTGATGATTGTGTATCACTACTAGCTAGAGAGCTAGAGCGTAAAGGCTTTGTGTGCGAAGAGCAATTACTCGATAACCCACAATCACTGGGCTATGTTGAAACCAGGAAGCTTTTCAACAAAATGCAGTCAATACCAAGTTGGAGCAATGCAAGGGATATCAAAGATCTATCGAAAAGCATCATAGGAACTTTCCTTGAGTCACATGATACTAATACGCAGGTATCGAGGGTTATATCCCAGGTTCACATCACGAGCTGCATGCTGAGAATGATTACGCAACGGAAGAAAAGTTGCACAGTACCAAAGACTAGCAGCAATTCATCCCCACCCCAGGAACCTGACTGGTGGAAATATTCGCGTCCAATGACTCACTATACTGAACCTATAGAGCAGCCACCTCCACAAACCATTACCAGAAGCATTCCCGGAGTCAAAACCAGAATATCACCAGGCAAAGATGCTAAGACAAATGTCAAAGAGGACACCAATAACACACAAAGTATGTCATTAAGGTCTGCAGTCAGCCAGATAAGCTTAAAAGCAAATGATACAGTGACTTGTGTCCACGAAGCAGAGCATGTACCTGAGCACGTGGAAACTCGCGAGGATGATGTGTCAGATGCCGTATGGCAACAGCTTTGCGAGTCAAAAAAGACCGAAAGTTTAGAGAGGGAAAAAGACGAGGCCAAAATTAAGCACCTGGAACAAGAAAAGAAGAAGACTGGAGAAAATCTTGTCAAGCACGAGGGAGAAGATTACGAAGATATGGAGACGGCCTACCGGGAGGCTTCTACTCAACTAAATGAAATAAGGCAGTTCATGAAGGACAAAAGGAAGATCCAAGAAGCTCTAAGGAAGATGGGCCGGTGCGTTTATGGGTTCCGTTGGATCCGGGTGGCAGATGGCTATCGATGTGCAGGCGGATACCACTTCGTTAGTGACAATGAGGTCAAGACGATGCTATGAAAATCGAGGTTAAGTTAGGCTTCTGATTCTCAACCCACGACCCATGATCCATACGACTCATGGGTACTCACGCTAGAAGTTTTGACGCGTTGAGGGTGCGCATTTAAGTGGGTTGGGTGGGTTCTTACGCGTTTGAGTGGAGATATGCACGTGAATAGCTTCATGAAACTCATAAGACACCAGATTTCTTGTATAGAAGTAATGCCAAAAAGCACGTGGATACCCACGACCAAAGCTTAGATAATGGGTCTGTTATTAATCGGGTTGTTCACCATTTTAGAAGCTGACTGAAGGCAAATTTTTGATGCTGCAGGTGAGGCAAGGTGAAAATGATCAGAAAGTAGCACTGCAGCTAAACGCTTCAAGATAATATAATCTTGAGCGATACTTCAATGACTTCTGATCATCTTCATAGAGCCGGGCTCGTCGGACCAACACAGAGAGCTTTACTACCTGCCCCCTGAATGAAAGAGAAATAGGTTTACTGCTGATGATAGGTTGATCATCTTACATGTGAGGGGAATGTGATCCTGTTGGGAAATATTTTATTCTTGTGTAGGTATAATTCAAAAGATCGTTTATGTCTGGGCGGACATCACAGCATGGTAGATGGCTGTTGGTTTCTTTCTTACCCCCTTTACCTTAAGGATTATGACATAGTAGCTTCGTAAAAACGAATACCTCGAAGCTGTTGGTTGCTGACTGCATAGAGAGAAGCAGGCTGAGTAGGGCTAAGTGATTAGTCGAAGTAAGGGGTTGTTTATTATGGAGACATTGAGATGGAGCACACATATTGACTATGAGTGAAGCCTAGTAGAATATAATCAGCAAGTCTATAGAATCGGTAGCTATGGATGAAGTAAGCCAAATGTCTCAAAGAGCCTTATTGACTTGCAAAAGGCAGACAACTCCAGTGGAGCTATTTCCGATAATTTCCTGTGGATCAGCTAATACAAACAAAATCCTTTTCTACCTTTGTAAGTTGTCCTGTATCACTTGAGTGTCAATATCTGGGAAGATATGGCGGGCGAAACCCCTGCTCAAATATCAAGCATGTTTTGGGACTATATCTTCGTAGGCGGTGGATTGGCAGCGTCGGTTGTGTCTCACCGGCTGCATCAATTCGACCCCAGCCTCAAGATACTCGTTGTTGAAGCAGGCCCAGATGCTAGCAATCGATCTGACATCATTTGGCCAAACTCCACCAATCTAGTTGGTGGTGACTTTGACTGGAAAGACAATAGCGTTAATCAACCGCACCTCGATGGTCGCAGCATCAACCTGCCAAACGGCAAAGCCCTAGGCGGAGGGACGGTCATCAACGGTGGTATGTTACATCACTCTTGTTTCCAATGGTTCCTTCAACTATGTTAACTTGAAGCTCTCATCTTAGGGGGTTGGCTCCGCGGTGACAAGTATGACTACGATCTCTGGGGCTCGTTGACGAACGACGCGCGTTGGAGCTATGATGGACAGCTTCCTTACATGCGGAAGACCGAGACGTTCTGGAACAACACTATAAATCCGGACCAACACGGCCACAACGGACCCGTGCTCATACAAACCGCCACATCAACCGGCCGAGCGTTTCCGCTTCGTGACTATACGTTGAAGTCCTGGGCAGAACTTGGGATCGACCCTTTGCCGGGCCTCGATGCCAACGCGGGCAATCCTCTAGGGGTTGGAGAACTGAACGAGAATAAGGAAGAAGGCAGGCGAGAAACCGCCTCAAGTATCTACCCACTCGATGGAATCACCGTATTAGCCAATACCCTTGTGGAAAACGTCCTAGTCGAGAAAACAGCTCACGACGAGGATGGCAATAGTGCGGTAGCCGTTGGTATCCGGCTGGCTTGTAATACGGAAATTCGTGGACGCGAAATCGTTATGGCAGCCGGCGCCGTTCGTACGCCTCAAGTACTCATGTTATCTGGCGTTGGTCCGGCTGACGAGCTTACTAAACACGGAATTCCAACCCTCGTGGATCACCCGGACGTCGGACAGAATCTCGCTGATCACGGCCTCTTTTTCCATGCGTGGAAAGTGAAGGATCCTAGTGCCGGGTGGGCGCTTGGGTCTCCCAACCCGCTATTTAGCCAACCGCAATACGGATTGGGCTTTCCGTTCGATCTGATCGTGTCTAGTGACGTACGTAAAGAGGGCCTCGCTGCCGCTATCGCCGAGGATGAGGGCGCAGTCCCGGATCCGTTCACCCACCCACTCCTGGCTAACAAGCGCACTTTTGTGGAACATGTCTTCATGTATGCTGGAGCAGCGGATGGATCACTGGTAACGTTCGGCGCCATCACGTTACTACCGACGGCTCGTGGCTCGGTAAAACTTGCATCGGCCGATATCAAAGAAGCCCCGCTCATCGATCCGAATTTCTTGGGTACAGCTGTTGACCGCTACGTAGTGCGCGAGGCCGTCAAGACGCAGATTAAGTTCGCCGGTAGTGACGCTACGGTCATCGGTCGTGAGATACTCGATGGGGAGGCAGGCGCTACTGGCTTCGATGAGGTGCTGTCGACCAACTCAACCGACGAGTATATCGACGCGCGCATACGGGCCGGGTTCGGGTAATTCTCACCATAATAACTCCCATGATCAGGGTATGTTTTATCGCTAACACATTTAATCTAGGACGAGCTTCCATCCGATGGGAACCGCAGCAATGGGCAAGGTGGTTGACAGTAAATTGAGGGTAAAAGGAGTCAGGGGCTTGCGTGTGGTCGACGCCTCAGTGTTTCCTGTGGCTATTACCGGACATTTACAAGTTGCCACTTATGCTTTAGCTGAACAAGCTGCTGAGATAATCTACGCCGACCATACCAAATCTTCGTAGATTGTTAAATGGCCTCTCGTGGACAAGCACGAAGAACGATAGGGGGTCCTTCGGGCCTTATTGGGTAGTTCGCCCCCTTCTCCTTAAAGACAGCCAACGTTAATAGATCATTTATACCTACTGTATATCAGCAATAGTTTTGCTATTATTCTGAACTTACTTCATGTGTGACGTCCAGGGGCCTTTCACTAACCCTAATTCATCCGACGAAAAGAAACCTCCATAACTCATAACCTCCCATCAACCATAGCCTGCTGTATCCACTCGCACCTCCTCCCCTTCAAATCATCCACCCCCTCCCTAAACCCACCAAACCCCAACTCCAGCACCCTACCCTCGGCCCCGTAGACCGGGAAACGCACCGCTCCCGTCCCCGCTCCGGACTCCGACGCCGCCGCATTTCCAACCTCAACCGCAGTCACGTTCTGATCATACTCATCACCCCCTAACCCCACATTCGGATCCCCGTATCTCACGAAAGCAACGATGTAATCCTGCAGCTGCGCGGCCAACGTCCCGTTCACGGGGCGCCCGTTATCCGGCGTCGAGGTGTCGCCGGCGAAAAACACGTACGGCACGTCTGTCTCATGCCAACCGGGCGGGTACGCGAACGTGTAGGCGTACGTCGCCGCGTTCGCGTTCGTATTAGCAGGTAGGGTTTTGGTGTTGTAAATGTGCTTATTACCGGCACCGGGAGTAGGGTGCAGATTGGTCTTGTTGCGCGGGGCTGAGGCGAGGTACCGCGATGTGCATGCGAACCCGATGTCTGAGGTCATACGTGCCACGCGCCCGTACTCTGTCGTCCATGGGTATAGAGCGCTGTTGTTTAGGATATCCGGGTACAGGGTTGGGTCCGTGAGTAGAGTCTCGATGGTAGCGTTTGAGGCTTGCGGGAGGCTGGCGCGCACGTATGCTAGTACGTCGGCGGAGGTCTTGATTTCTGGCGGGAGGAAGGGGACGGATTCATTAGATGTATGACTCGTGAGAATCTGTGACGTGTAAGCTTAGAGACACCTGTTAAAAAGGTTGCTAGGGAAAATTACATACATCAACGTTGTGGTCAAATTTACCTTCGTAGAGGAGGACTTGCGGAATATCTGGCACGTACGTGCCGTCGGGACCAGGGCCAAACCCGAAAGTTCCAACAGGGGCCAACATGACTGTCGCTTGGTTGATTGCGACGAGGGTTTCGGCGGGCAACTTGCGCAGATCAGCTACCCCTTTAACTGGGGCTCCGAGCTGTTTGGATGCTACTGCTAAGGTCGTGTTATAATTCGCAGCTAAATCGATGTTGAACTGGAAAGCAGGCGATTGCGGAATCGCCCGCTTGAACGGCGCAGCCAAGTTTCCGCCGTAAGCGGTGATGTGGTGGACGATGCTCGAGCCGCCTGCGCTTTCTCCCATGACGGTAACTTTGTCTTTACTACCGCCGAATAGGCCGATGTATTTCTGCACCCATTCCAATGCTACCCGTTGATCGTATAGTCCCAAGTTCGGTGTGACGTCGTCGCCGGCTAGCCATCCATACATTCCTAAGCGGTAGTTGATCGCCACCACGATGATACCATCTTGCCCGTTGTTCTGCGATTGAGAGATCAGCCCGGAGGGATTGCCGTATAACGACTTAGAGCCAAACGTAAAACCACCTCCGTGAATCCATACTAGGACCGGAGCTATGAGACTCATTGTTGTTAGTAACAAAATTAGATAATTCTAAGAAGGCAGCTTAACCTTTCGCAGTCACTCCTTGCATGAAAATGCTTTCCGGTACGAAGACATCAAGCACAAGACACGCTTCTGTCTGGCCAGCTTGGCCATTAAGCAATCGAGCTGCCGTGTTTCTGTCCGTTCCACGGCGCACTGCGGTAAGATTGATGACCCATTCCGGATACGCCTGCGGGCACACTACCGTCATGTTATATACATTCTTTACAGGTCTTGTTTTGTTCATTCGAGGCCCTACATCTCTTATGGGAACAGGCTTCTGGAAGCGCAACTCGCCGACTGGCTGCTTCGTATATGGTATGTTGTTGAATATGTAGTAGTTTCCAGTTTTCTATCTCTAGCTGTTAGCCTTCACATAGTCACGTCAATCTTATGAGTAATAAGAGTCGTTTGATATGATATCAAGTGAACTTTTTTTTTTTTTTAGATTGGTCTATTATGGTAGTAGGACGTACATTCACAGAACCCTGATGGATTTCGTATCCCAAGTCCACCGTTGGCACCACGCCGGTCAAATTCGTCCAACTTGTCCCATTCGCGCCGAGAGGCAAAAATAGAGTACTGGCGTACGTAGCTAATAAAAACCAAGATGTCTTGGTATTAGCCATTACATATACTAAATAACTGATAAGCCGCGGACGAGTCCGAGTGTCGAAGGCAAGAGCGAGAGGGGAACATAAAGGCCAAGGAGACACCAGCGACAACTAGAGGTATAAAACGCACATCATGGGCCCCATTTACTTAAATCTAAACCGTTGTTAGCGCCCGTTGGATGTCATCGCGAGGCTGTTACGGCGGCTGTGCACGAATTATGCTCAGGCTTGGGTACGAGCGCAGTCTCACCGCCCAAACTGTATAATGACGCATGCCATGCGATTGAGAACTTTTTGCTGGAGTCATGGTCAACCATTACATATGGGAGGTGGAATTAGGAGGGAGGAAAAGTTATTTGATATTCCTTTGCATATGCAGGCCCGGATAGGAAGGTTGTCTGACTGAATTTTAAAGCCAAGATCCGAAATATCCTGGTGTGGAAAATGCAAGGCGGGAGTTAAGGACCTCGTAACTGTAATGCAACTCTACACATTATGGATATATATGATGTATAGGGATAGGCTTGTCAGAGAACGCCACGAAGTCAACGTTCTTGGATATGGAGGCTGATGCCCACGCAATTCGAGGGGGCTATGCCATTGTTCGGATTAGTTAATCACCAACCCCAAGCTTTATGTTGGACTAGATGTTTATTCCAAATATCCCTATCAAGTAGGTGTGTCGCAAACCTGCATTCGATCTCATTAACGTGTGTTAGAAATCTAACAGTATATGTTATGCACCTATCAATCATTCTCCTATTCTCTCGTGGGACTTATGTACAAGCACACAGCTATCAAGTTATGGTACAGGATTGAGAAGATGGTTCAAATGACTAGGTACCTTGCAATTGAGCTTGGCATTCCGAATCCGTTTGGATGCGGCGTCACTATCATGTTCTGGGTCGTCCATCTCTCGAGGTGGCTTTTTGATTGCGGTCATTGACTTCTTTTTCTTTCTCGCCGTCCGAGTTGAACAAGGTCTCTTGAGCTGTAAAAGGTAAGTTAGAAAACCCCTACCACACGATAGTATTACCATTTAGAATCAGACTTACCGCTCCAGAGTTCCGAGTAAAGACCAGCGCAGTCGATCAATTCCTTATGCGTTCCTTGTTCGGCGACTTTTCCTTCCTTTAATACGATGATCAAATCGGCATCGTATATGGTTCGCAATCGATGAGCTACGAAGACACTCGTCCTCGCCTTCTCTCGCAGGATACTGTTAATGTTCTGCATGAGAGCCTGTTCTGTGTGGGTATCGAGCGCGCTTGTTGCTTCGTCGAAGAATAATAGGGGTGGGTCCTTTAGCAGCAATCTGGACACTGCAAGACGCTGCTTCTCTCCTCCACTAATCATCATCCCTCTCTCGCCTACTTTGGTATGATATCCAGAAGGCCAGCTGGAGATTATGTCGTGGATTCGAGCACGTTTCGCAGCGGCGATAATTCGGGATTCGGGTGCTGACATGTCACCATACTTGATGTTATGTTCAACAGTATCGTTGAAGAGGGGCGTGTCTTGTGGGACAACGCCAATTGATTTTCGAAGCGACTCTAACGAAACATCGCGCACGTCTTGATCGTCGATGAGAATTCGTCCGTCCTCAACGTCGTAATATCGGAAGAGCAACCTCAATAGGGTGGACTTTCCGCATCCGCTTGGCCCTACAATTGCGACTTTCTTACCCGCCGGAATTGTCATAGTCAGGTCTCGAAGAATAGGGCGCTCCTTGTTGTAGCCGAAGTTGACATGCTCAAACTTGATCTCGCCACCTTTAGAGAGAGCGAGCGGTTTCGCATCGGGGAGTTCCTTGATAGAGACGTTCACCTTCTGCAAGTTGAAGAGCGTCTCCATGTCTAGAAGAGATTGTCGTAGCTCTCGGTACACGGAGCCCAAGAAATTCAATGGGACAGAGAGTTGGAAGACGAGTTGGTTGACCATGACCAAGTCGCCGACTGTTAATGTGCCGCTTGCCACGCCATTGGCGGCGAGGAACATCATGCCTGTGAGCGCGCTCGAAAAGATGATATTCTGGCCACTGTTGAGCAATGCTAGAGATGTTTGAACCTTAATAGAGCTCTTCTCATAATCGTGCAACGCCTTGTCATAACGAGAAACCTCAAACTTTTCGTTGTTAAAATACTTCACAGCCTCATAGTTGATTAAGGAATCGACTGCTACCGTCGAAGCCTTATTATCGGCGGCGTTGGCCTGTCTTCGGAACTTCGTTCTCCAGGAGGTAGTCCAGATAGTGAAGGCTGTGTACGCAGTCATGGTAGCGACGGTTATAGCTGCATATTTCGCACCATATTGCCAGGTCAAAATTCCACACACCATGCCAATTTCCAGCGCGGTCGGGAAGATGTGGAAGACCATGCTGGTGAGTAAGAAACTGATGCCCTTGGTACCCCTGTCAATCGCTCTAGTCAAACCACCCGTTTGCTTGGTGAGATGAAAATTTAAATCCAGGCGCAACAAGTGATCAAAGACATTGCAAGCGACCCTGCGAATAGCCTTCTGTGCGACGGAAGCGAAAACGGCATTTCGGAGCTCTTGAAATACGGTTGCGCCAATTCTCGTCGCGCCGTATGCCAGTATCATGCTCCCCGCGATCATGGCGGCCGTGCCACCCGTGGCCCCCACATCGATATTCATAGCGTCAACAATGCTCTTGAAGTAAAAGGGCACCTGCACGTTCAACACTTTTGCGCCGACTAGAAGCGCGACAGCCAATGAGACGCGCAACTTAGTGTTCACACTATCCTTAGGCCACAGGTAATGCGCCATCTCTTTCATGATTGCCCAATCAGCTTTTCGCTGTTCTTGTGCGCTCTTGTCGATCGCGGCGAGCGGGTCTTTGTTTTCGGTGGGCGGCTTCTTCGGCTTCGGAGGATCGGGAGCCTTGGAACTGAAATTTGCTGCATTGGGTGGTAACTTTAAGGCCGAGTTTAAGCCTTGAGGTGCGCCTATTTGGGGTCTCTGTTGCAAGCATTGGGATGTCGCAAATACACGTGCGCCACCGCGTGGCAATGAAGAGAGCCATGGACCCAAGTGAGGTCTGTGGTAGCCGAAACAGCTTTGGCGAGGGCCAGTAGCCCTAGAGGCTGTTCTGACGATCATGGCTACGGTGTTGTTGAGATGTTGACCATCGTGGACTCGTTGGGATGCTAGGTCGTGTGAGGCGTCGGCGCTGAGAATAGGTATGTAAGAACTTTAGAGACTTGAGTCGACGCAAGGGAGATTGGCGCAATCTGGTCAAGGTATTCTTATTAACTAGGGATCTGATCTCGTATTGACCGGGAATGAGTTTCGGGACAGGTAATGGGTATGGAAGGTGAGTGATAGGAGAAGGGACAAGAAGGTGTAGAGCTTCAGCTTTGAACTTTGAGGGTTGGCTTGTCAATGAATAGGTGTAAATTAATGGGAGGGGCAACTTGGAGCTTCCCTCGCTTCGCATTCTGCTACCTGAAAGTCGCGCAATGATTGATCGATCTGACGTAGAGTCCCCGGTGGACCCTTCTATCAAGGTCATTACTTAACATAGTTAGCCTATCATATTTATAAACTCCTAGTTGCCGAATCGGTCGGGACAGGGGTCCATATCCGAGATCCACTATCTCCGAACGACTCAAACGGTTGGTACTAGGTCGGGAAACCGCCTAGGACCTAGGTGCATACCCGTGACATCCATTAACCACTTGCAGTCATGAGACAAAGGTAACCTAATACTTGTGCACTTAAGTCTTTGGAATCTTCATTTTGTGTACCATGACCATCTTATATACTACCTACCTAGAGGTACTAATCCTCACTCCCATCATCAAGTCACACATGGTTGGCGTCGCTGGGAAGTCACAGGCTTGTAATACCTGCAGGCAGAGGAGAGTGAAGGTAAGCCATCAGCGACACACCAGCAGAATAGTGTTAGTTAAGATACCTACTAGGTATATCTACATGTAGTACATGATATCTAGCATATTCGTCAAAGACGTATTCCTATGTCTACACCGTTACTATATTCTTTACTATAATAAAGTTATCTATTGGCGCTTCTAGCACCATAATTTGCTAATCGGAATCTCTGACTAGTGCGACTTAAGGCGACCCTGTTGCATGAAGTGCATCACATCAAAGCGGGCATGTACTGGCTATGGCCGGAATCTCGTTTTCATTAACAGGACTCCTTCAACACCATTAACTACCGCTACTTCAGTGCTGTCGAGTCTCAGGGCTCAGCATCAACCAAAAGCCATCTTAGCGAATGGGAGCATACAGGCTGACTTGCATCGCTTGTTTTCTGAGTCGCCGCATAAGAGCCAAGAATTTCGAAAGTACGCTGTCGAACTATTGCAAGCTACATATCTTCCGAAACCGCCATTCTCCAGTAGTTTCAATGTGGACACTATCGAGGGGAGCTTCTCATGGGTGTACCGCCTGGCAGATCTAACCAAGCCCAGCAAATAGTTAGTTACTTCCCTCTTCGCGTTCTGCCTTACCCAGTTGCATGTTACTGGCACGGGAAATACTTCGCTTTACCAGTGTCTTGATCAATACAACACCGCTCTACGACACTTATACTCCGATCTAAATGACTCGGAAACACGGTTTCGAGAAGAAACATTAGCCGCTATTCTGGTACTATCAACATCTGAGGTATTTACGAGATATCCCGAGAAGCACCTCAATAAAGCTACGAGCTTTGAGCTTGAATCCTATCTAACGCATTTCTCGGTTCTAAAAAGCTTCTTAAGTATAACTGTACTGACGAAGGTCCCTAGCTTTTTGTATGCTCTGCGGGAAATGGCTGGAGCTTTCACGCGCGCGGCATCGCAGAGATCCTACGATTACGTAATCCAGGAATGGCAAGCACTCTAGCATGGCGGCACTTGTTTTCACGTATGAGGGTTGTCTGCGTAAGTCTGGTCAAGGTGTCTTATTTTTTTATCTAACGATGCAGTAGACTCTTGAAGCTTTGACAAAGCGCCAAGCTCGAATTCTTGAAAATAATATATGGCGACAAATTTTGACAGAGTCCGGCTCTAACGGTGCTCTTGACGAAGTTTATCAGATGATTGCAGACGTTCCTACCATCCTCGAACGAGCAGTTATGCTCTCTTCAATTGATAAACAGACTGATCTCTTGAAAGAGTCGTCAGCAGTTGCACAATCAATATTAGTTATGGTGAAATCTGTCGAGTCTTGGTATGACAGATTTTCGAAAGCTTCGTCAACTCCTCGATGCTGGTTGGTACCGAGCTATGCAACGAATCCGGCCGATGTTGACCCTTCAAACAAAGTCTTCCCATTCTTCTTTGACTTTGAATCTCTCAGTGTCGCTATCCCTGTCGTCATGTGCTGGGCGGTCTCAGCTCAGCTATACAGCAATTTGATTCAAATACATGAGCTTGTCGAAACAAGACTGGGCCACCACATTGATCTTGAATATCTCCTGGCCCAAGCCGATGCCACTTCGGTAGTCGCGGAGAGCTCTTTGGAAGCTTCGAGCTAAAAATCTACATCGTTCACCGCAGATGAGAGTTGTTCAATACAACATTTTCACAATGAGGGAACAAGGATGGCACGCTATGTATGCCAGTCACTGGGATATTTTCATCGAATAGAAATGGGAACATACGGTGGTCACGCGACAACATATCCATCCTGGAGCGCTCGACAATACTTTCGGCTGTATCCGGGTCACGAGCGAGAGTGGACGTGGTTACAGAACATGCACAAGATGGAAGGCTCTGGTACACGATGGGGACTGTCAATGATGACATTCCCAGATATTGTGGAGCCATTAAGTGGTTTGCCAAAGTAAGGGTTAAGCAGAATATCACTTAGCGATTTTCTCTTCAATAGTCTCCTAGCTCTCTCCCGCATCCTCAAACCAAGATATCACTCCTGATGTACGTAGGTAGACCTAAAAATATTGCTCATTTCTTGACCATCAACCCGGGGCCTACTAATTTGACCCGCGAGAAGATGATAAACAGACCTCCCTACGATCGTTAGCACCAGAAGTAAGTATGTTGTGCTCTTTATGCGCTTACCATGATCAGTGTTATACCACAAAAGATCTTGAGACCGGAGTAACCGCCTTCTTGTGAAGTCACGATAGCTCCAGCAATAGGGCTGCCGAATAAAGTGCCGAATGCAGAGAAAGCATACAGAGTACCAACGCGGAAGCCTAGCTTATGAATGTCTGATATCGAAGCCACCAGGGCAGGAATGATGGCAAGTGTCAAGCCAGAAGCAAATCCGTATAGCACTGCGAAGACGATAATTGGAGCGGTTGAAGCTGCTGGCAGCCACAGAGCAAGGCTGATGACTCCTGAGAAAAGCGTGAAGACAATGCAAACATTGAAGACCCCGTACACATCTCCAAGATGGGCAGGGAATATCCTCCCGAAGATACTCGCGGCATTGATGATTGGAACAAGGTAGTTCGTGAGATCTATCGGCATACCTGCTTCTTTGGCTTGAACAATGATGAAGTTGAAAGGCAAGAATGCACCAAGGTAGACGAAGAAAGAACCGAGGGCGAGAAGTAGGAATGGAATTTCGGTGAACGGAATGAAATATTCCTTTAGTGTGAACGGCTTTGGAACAGGAGGTAGACGCGACTTGACGGCTTTGTTGCCGAAGATCAGAAGCCCAAAGAGGAAGAATGCAGTAATCCGCATTGCCCACCCAAAACCGAGTTCCTCAATCAAGTGCTGAACCATAATCGGAAGTACGACACCACCAAGACTGGATCCAGAGACCATAATACCGAATGCGAGCGCTCGGTGTTTTTTGAACCACGTCCCTGCTGCAGCAACAGCTGATCGCTGTTAGCCCTTGGTTTTACGGTGATAAGTATTGGAATATGCTCACTGGGATAAAATAAAAAGCTTGTTCCGATTCCGCTGCAGATACATTGGGCAAGAAATATCTGATAGTACTCTTTAGATATTGATATCATCATCAATCCAAAAATATGGAGAACAGATCCGAAAAGCAATGGCCATCGTGGACCATAGTTGTCCGCAAACTTGCCGGAAATTACACCCTACGAAAACATCAGCGCAATGAAATTGAAAGGTGTGTAGCGCAAACCAACGATGAAGAAGAGCATGAACGATTCTGTTGCTGATATCCATGCTACAGAACTAGGTGAATACGACGAAAGTTGGTGGGCTTGATAGTAGTCCTGGAAAACACCAATGCCTGTTATATCAGTCAGTAGTATTCAACAGCCGCCAAAGATCGGTATCATACAATTCACCCAGCCGAAACTGGAAAATACCGTACAGAACCCACCGGCAATACAAAACCATGCCTGAAAGCCACCATCCGGGAACGCATTTGGGTCAAGTCTAGTAGGAGTCGAATCTTGCGCCTTCTCTGATGGAGGTTCGAAAAGGTTTTCATTCACTAGATTATCGTTTATCAATTTTTCGGATTTTCGATCGTTCAAGTCTGCGTGAAGGGAAGGGGGTTCGGAATTACTCTCTCTGTTGGACTCCATCTCGACAACCGAAAATAATGAAGGTAGGTATCTGGGTAGGTAGATATCTATGGAGTTATATCACTTAGTTGTATAATAAGAAAATATTAACCATCTGCTTCCACTTTTAAGTAGATCTAACAGGAGACTTTGAAATATTATTTTATAATTGAAAGGAAAGAATCTATCAGCGTGATTTATAAGTTTAACGCCGATGAAGCGCGGTTCTTATTCGCATTACCTACCAAATAAAAACTTACATACCATGTACAAAGATGTACTTTTTCCCGATACTTCCTATAATCAACCAGCTAGAAATAAGCTCTAATCCTTATACGGTATCATCTTTCGATCAAAAAGCTTGGCACTAGTAACAGCCGCATCGGGAGACCCGCAGCCACGGGTCTACATAGAAAAGAGAATTGGTAGATCTGATGTTGTAACACGGACTAAGTGGATTACTAACGAACTTCGTAGACGACGTGGTAAAAGGCTTATACTAACACTGGCTTGTGGCGCTTCCTCGTGCTTTCGGCATTACCTTAACAAAAACACTAAATTCTCAAAACGGTACCAATGTTTAAGATATCAAAATTTGGTGTACTGGCTAACCTTCGGAGATGTAGCAATCACTACCCGTTTTCCTAATTAAAGCGCAGTGCCGAAGGCACGAGAAGACGCCACAAGCCAGTGCTAGTAGGGTGTAATGTCGTGAAACAATCACAGACTTTATTTTCGCGATGACTACAGGCCAATTTCGCCGGGTTCGCCCTTTGTTTATGTTATACAAATTTCCCTGTATCTGCCTAGTACTCTAGTTCTGTTAAGTTGGAAATGATAAAGCTCGTCGCAACCTCCGCTCAAATGGTTTCCAGTTCCTTACTGAGCGTGAACTTCTTGAGTACATCCACCTGGGCATTCTGCATCGCGCGCTTACTCCAATTATCATGGGTCTCCACTCAGATACGCACCTGGATGTTGCTGCCAATTATGTAACTTGGAAGCAGGACCGCCGTATGGGGCTTTACCACAACGCCACCAAAGGGGATAGAGCGGAAAACAATTCAAGTCGAAGACAATTCAAACGAAGGCAATGGTCTCCGCGATTTCATCGCCAATGCTACGATGAACCCAAGCGAGCTCGATACCCCTGAAAGCACTACATTCCTTGCTATGGAAATAGGCAAGCGTGTTTGCTCAAACCCATCGAGGAGGTTGATATCTCACTCAGTCTAGTTGATGTCGGACTTGACTCGCTCATGGCTGTTGAAATGCGACGTCTCTGGGAACAGATTTTCGGGATAACTATTAGTGTCTTAGAGATTATGTCGTTGGGCGCTTTGGAAAACTTTGGTAAGCTCGCAGCTCAAGGATTAAAGCAACAGCTATGCCAAGCCGAGCTTACAGTTTGATTTAAGAGCCAACACCGGCACAGATTCCCCTCTTGCCCCTCTTTTCAAACAAGACATTTCAAAGCAACATGGTAGGTACTAGTAAAGTTGGATAAATATATACATCAAACCGGCTCAACCTCTATTAGTCTGATAATTGATAATGGCGCAATTTCGAATCGATGGCTTTGCGATTGTTGTTGGAGTACGTGCCACAATATCTTACTCTAAGATCGTGTATCCTAACCTCGTGTAGGCAGCAGGCGGCATTGGAAGAGAGGTTGTCTTAACGTTTGCTGAAGCTGGCGTGAAGGGTATCTTGCTAGCCGATATCAACTCAGAAGGCGTGGCTCAAGTTGCGGATCAAAGCAAGGCTTTGGCTTCAAACCCCAACTATCGGTGTATTTCAACCGTAGTCGATGTTACGGATGTTGCATCTGTGGACGCCCTAGTCAGTCTTGCCAAGACTGAATTCAACAGAGTTGACTACTGCGTTAACGCATTCGGGGTGAGATAACTTGTAGAACATGTCATTGGTAAGAGGTCCTAGAGTGCAGAGCTGAACTAATTCGTGAACGATTCAGGTTGACGTTGCTTCCTACGTTCCATTTGAGGAGACTGACCCCGACGACTATGACAGAGTCCTCGGCATCAACACAAAGGGCGTGTTCCTTGTTACACGCGCTGTGGCAAAGATCATGCAGTCGCAGGAACCGGTCTCAGTTGATCTGGGAAGACATGGACACCGAGATGTTGGTCGTGGATCTATTGTCAATGTTTCTTCGGCTATGGCGCTTGTTGCCGTGCCCGCGAAAGCCCCATACACTACGTCCAAACACGCAGTTACGGGTATCACAAAGGCTGCAGGTTCGTAAGCCACAAAAGACCTCAGTCCCAGCTTTAATTGCTTACAAGAACAGTAATGGATTTCAAATCTGCGGGCATCAGGATCAACCAAGTATGTCCCATATGGGTGAAGACGCCGATGTTCGAAGAAGAATGCCGAAGAATCCCCCAAACTCCACAGATAATCGAGAAACTATCCCCTCTCAAGCGAGCCATCGAGCCAGATGAAGTTGCCTCAGCCTGCTTGTACCTTTGTAGCCCTACCACTGTTTATCTAAACGGGATCACTTTAACGATGGATTCAGGGCTCACTGCAGGACCTATGATTGGCTAAAGGCATCATTTAGATCACCAGAACCTGTTACAAATCCCCAAAACCCATAAGACTAGACCACCCTGGACGATAGCAAGAGAACCCGCCAACCGGTCACATCCCTGTGTCTCAACCTACTTTTTACAGGGGTGCGCTGTGATTATAGGGCATTTAGTGGACGAAGCCCACTAAGACCCACTAAAGCTACAGCGCTTAGTGGCGGGTGCTTACAGTGAGCTACAGCGCTTCAATGAGGATATCTATACAAGGACAATGTTTCCTACTGTATCTAGTCATTCATTCAGTCCTTTAGCTATCAATCTAAGTCTATTACTTCAACCACATCGAACTAGTAGGGAGAGGACTCCAAGCCTCTCTTACGAACAAAATATCTTTGATCTGATTCCCTATGAGTAATTACTGTTAACAATCAAGGAAACCCACGAAGCCCCGTATACCTAGGTACATTAGGTATAGGTTCGTAACAGAACCATTCACTGAAAAGAGAAGGAAAAAGAGGAAATATGAATTAGTATCATTCGTTATGAAGTTAATGTTGCTGCAATCTATAAGTACGGTACGTACTAGGAATGTAGGTGCTTCATTATATCCATTATCTACCTACCTATGTAGCTACAATAAATCACCCTCATTTAGGCAGGTAGAGACTCAAGTCAGCATTGCTATCCTGCACGCTATGATTTCGCTTGGGGGCTTCGGCCTGCGAAATTCTGTTGGTTGTTGGTTGCGTTACACATGACCTTGTAGGATTGGTGTGCCATGGCAATGCCTGACGCTATCCAAACCTCGCACAGGCTGCTTGCCTAATCCCTGGATGGTACCTGCCACCCATTCTTATCTCCGACCCGTCCCCCGTCCCGCATTGCCCTGAAAAGCTCGGTACTCCACTATCATATTTAAACGTCATATAAAATTCCTCCGAACCTCTCCCTCTCACTTACCTAACAGATATTTTATATCACCAATAGTGCCTTGCTTGATGAAGATTGATATCATGTACGTACATAGGTCGTTGATATACTATCTGTATAAGAACACTTTCTAATTACGTATGTTTTGAGTAGATATTACATTTCACACGTGACGCGTCGAGAGAAAAGGGGCTACAATCTCACGATCAAGCAGGGAACAGAACGGTGTCAGCAACTATTCGTGTGAATTAATGATAATTCTCTCAACTTATCAACCCCAACCTCTCAACCTGCATCTTAATCTCCGAAATCACTCTCCGTCCATAAAGTCCTCCGGCTTCAACAGCTGGTTATCTAACAGCTTGCCCATGTGCGTCTTACTAATGCTCTCGCAGTTACGGCGGATCTTGGTATGAAGCATTTTAAAGAAGTTAACCGGGCTTTCCGTCAACCTCGACTCGCCGCCAACTCTTCCGAGCGCGTCGCGGAGTATGAATCCGTCAGCTGCGATCACCTCTCCTTCGCCAGGCGTGTCGTAGCTAATACCCATGAACTTGCACGCGTCCACGTATTGCTCATAGGAGTTGAAGTAAAGCTGGCCCGCGAATAGGTTGAGCTCTGTGATGAGTCTCTGGGGAATCTCGCGTTTGCTCAGGCGCTCGGGCACCGTGTACAAGTCTAGTGCGTCCAGACTGTGGTATGCTAGGGTCGATTTTGGGGCGTACAAGTGCAATGCGACAACGTCAGACGCCTGTATTTCCGGCAGAAGCGCTTGTGCCTCGTACGGGCTAATCACCATCATGTACTTGACGGTATTTTGGTTCGGAAGCCCGCCTGTCAAGATCCACTGGACACTGCGCTGGTAGAAATCCAAGGTATCAACACCCTTGCGATAACGTGCGATCGTTTGTTCAAAGTCTGCTGAGACTAGTAAGCCGGTCGGAAATTTGCGCACGTAGAAGTGATCTCTAGCGGCGGTGGTATCTTGTAAAGAGGTGAACGCAGGGTTGTACCCGTCGCACATGTTTTTGATAGTGCACGATTTTATGAATGCCCTCACGCCTGGAGGTATCGAATGTACTGCCGGCTTGGCCGCGGCAGGTCTCTGATCCTCCCTTTCTTGTTCGACCTCTGGAGACAGCTCCCGCTCTTCTTCTTCCTGGAGTGCTGACGCGTCAACATTCAAATTGGCAAACTCCCTGCAACGTTTGGATATGGGGTCTAGGGTGGCTTCATCAGACGAAATTATGAGGCTATCGTTACCCTTGGTACGAGGGCGGTACCTGCGTTCTAGCGTCTGAGATTCGTCTTCTAGGTAGTCTTCGGCGAGGGACTTGTCAAATATAATCCCTTTACCATTCGAATCCGTTGCTTTGACCTGCTCCCATATCTTTAGGTGCTTTTCATGACGCCGGCCTTGGTTGACCCATAATCCCATGCTTCTGTGGATATCCGCCCAAGTTTCCCCGATTGTCCATGACAAGATGTCCAAAACGGAGATTTCCTCTGAGTTTGTCTTGTGGGTTCGTGCTCGAATCTTGGCTTGGATCTCTTCCGGTACGCAAAACACGACAGATTGTCCCTGTCCTAACATTCTCATGCGCATACATGCTGATGGACGTTAGCTATCAATATGATATCTTGAACAGGTCTATATGACTTACCTTGGACCAATCTATCCTTCGTCAAGTTTGCACCAAGAGTGACTGCCGCACGATAGTCCTTCGGGAGCTTTAAATCAGTACCTCTTGTATGGGCCTCATCTAGAAAGACAAGACAAGATCCCAACTGCGTCGAATAAGGCGATACTTGAAGAGACTCCGTATACCCTTCACGGTCTATCACGCGCAGTTCGTCATTGTTGTCGAAATAAATGGCCGCTCGAATTTGTTTGTCGTCTGAGTTTTTCTGCAGCCATTTTGTGGCAACCCCCACATTGTCAAGCTCGAGTATCTGAGCTCCTACATCTAAAATAACTCTGGTTGGAGGATCCATCTTAGTTATGATGTCCAGCAACGTTTCAGCCACTGATTCATCCTCTTCTCGGTGCGGTGGTATAAGTTCGACCGAATTCTCGGGTTGCAGTAGATATTCCAGCACTAGTGCATTGGTATGCTTTTGATTTTCGAGATCTAACTGCTCAACCTCAAGTGGAAGCACTTTCCGAGAATCATTGGTACCACTGAATCCAGTTGTTGGGTGAGCTTTGACTTCCCCGAGGTCCCAGCCTGATGCAGAGAGCTTATGCGGGAATTCTCTCATTTCCTTGGGGAAGACTATGTATGCCATGAAGTAATCGATGACTTCTTTGACGAACCGAAGATTCTTGAATACGTGCTCTGTGCATTGGCTGTCTTCGAGGTTAATGCCAACCAATTGTCTGAAAGAAGCATCCAGGTTATTGGCGGTCTTAACCCAAAGTCCATACTCGATTTCGGCCTGGTCAGACTTGAATAGGTGGTTGAATGCCGACACTAGGTCCTCGTCGCTAAGTCCGCCGTAATAGTAGCTTAAAGACGTGAGGAGGATGACGGCATCCGGATGACTGAACTCAGATCGTGGTGAAGGACTATCTTTAGCTCGGTAAGGTACAGCGAGCTTAGTAGGTGGGTTTCTACTAGTATCTAGTCCATAGTCAACCCTCCATCGCTTGTGCCCGAAAGCAAACGCCAGGACTCCTCCAGCTATGAGACCGCGCAATAGCAGCAGTGTATCCTTCGAGCTCATCCAGAATGAGCTTGGGCTCTCGTCCTCAATTAGTGAGATGATGTCTGCGCCAGGCTCTGGCTCAGTGATGTATTTATACACTGCATCGCGTATATGCGCCGGCTGCCTCGTGATAGAGAACCCATTCAGACCTATCTCGCCAATTCGAATAGCGATTTGATGGAGAATCATGTCTGCAACGTCTGCCCTTAAGATACGAGTCCATGGGAAGCATCCGAAGGCATTGAATCGAAGCTCAACCGAACGTGGAAGCTCGGAATGTGCCTTCGCGACGACCGTTCGGACTATATCCAACAACTGGTGGATGCAAATCCATCTGCCTGGAGAGAATTCGGTTGGTCGTTGAGTGCCCATCGTATATACTAACTCGATTTAACACTAAAGTTCTCGTCGCTCTCGTCGACGATGTCGCGTGTGTTCGAGTCATTATCAACTTGCAGTTGTGCTAGAGATCGACCAATTTCTCCTCTTTGTGTTGAAATACATTCAATACCCATCAATTTGAACGACAGGATATGTTCTGGTTGGACTAAAAAGACGCCGCCGTTCACTCGGCATTCTTGAGACATCCGCAACATTGCCTTGATTTCTTCATGGCCGACTTTCACCGCGCGAGAAAAGGGCATGTGATAGATTCGTCGATCCAAAAGACCACCGAGCTTAGAAACAAGCATTTGGAACATCTGTTTGGACTGTGGTTTCCCAACTATAACTCGTACCATTTTCTTGCCATCCGCGAGCGCCGCGGCCACCGCGGGAACAATAACCGACGACTTGCCTTCGCCCATGTTTAACTGCATGACCGAGTTCCTACCACTTTCGGGGCTTCTCATATGCATTGCGATTTGTTCTTGGACCTCTCGGATCATGAGATCGCTCTCAATCTCTAGAAGCAAAGAATCCGGCAGATCTTCCGGGTTCCAATTCATGTGACCAGGATTTTGCAATTCCTTTATCAATGCGGATCGGTTATGAATCACTTTCAGCAGCCGTTGTGCGCGCTGAAGGCGAGTGATTGCAACTCCATAGTGAACGATACATTTCTTCCAAGTTTCTGGGAGACTCTCCCAGTAACAATGGGAGAGACGCTCAAGGAAGAAGATTGGACATAACCTCGGCCAGTGCTGACTTGGAATATTTCGATGTCTGAGATCCCCTTCAAGCGTCTCGCGCATCGTATTGTAAATATTGTCCACTAGTTCTTGACAGTCTTTACAATAAGGAACTAGAAGAGGCTTTATCTCCTCCATTCCCAGCGGCAAGCTATACTCTTTTCGCCAATTCTGGAGCGACTGTACGCTGCTCTCTAGATCTTTCACGTAATCTTTCTCATAACCCGATTGGGCCTGATCTGTGAGTATTGATAGCAGAGTGGGGAGACGGGGCGTCCGATTACTCTCATTGTAAGACGGAGATAGAATATCTGCGATCAGACCTGGGAGCACCTCTGGGGCTACAGCGGACAACACGGCTGCATTCTTGGGGAACATAGACCTCGCTTCAAAATCAGAGGGCGGCTCAGCTTGTAGCTCCCTCTTTAATTCAACACTACGTCTTTCTCGTGCGAGATTCTGACCAATCCTGTTGAAATACTGCACAAGCTGGTGATTGTCGAAACACAACTTGAACTTTTGCTTTGCCTGTGTCATAGCCGAAGTCATATTTATATACGGGTTTACTTGTTGAACGATCGCAACGTCGAGAGGGCTTGGGGTTTCGCATGGCCATTGAGCTTCCAAGGCAGAAGCCAGACTTGATACTGCAGCATTCTTTCGCCACCGATGTAAGCGCGATTTTCGATTTTTAAAGTCTCTGTCACTTTCTCCCCGTTGTTGAGGTAGATTTCTTTCTGGACTTTGACTAAGCGTGTAACAACAATCTCTGATAAGTGGTTCCAAGTTCATGAAGCTCTATCTGAAATCGTGGGGTACATTAAATGTATCAATCTCAGGTATTTGAATATGTGCCATTCTAGGTTCTACAAAGAACGAAGCCACGATTTGAAGAATAGTCATGTCGGGATCAGGGTCGTACGCCAGCGTGGAAAGCCAGAACATGATTTTAAACATGCCAGGCTTTGCATCTGGATCACTGAGCAGTTTATGGAGACGAGGTAACTGTTCAGCGATGAATCGATTCGAATCCAGAAGGAACTTGGCATTGTACCTCAGGTCTGAGGCTGGATGCGACGACATAGGGCCTTGCACAAGACTTTTGGCGTTCCTTTCAGTGAATTCCCATAGGCAACTCCCGATATCACTCCTAACCTCACGACAGAGACGGAATTCAGGCTCCAATACCATGCTGGATATGGAGAAAGTCTTATATGCTTGAGGAGAATACGTCTCGCGATCTCTGGCATGGTAGTCTACATCATGTTCTTTCGTAAAATCCTCAGCGCCAGATCCAATGATACGGAAAGAGGATGAACGAATAAGATCTCGATGTAGTAATGTCTTGTTGACTAGCTGTAGCTTTGGTATCTTAAAATTCGATTCAGGGTAATGGAAGTCTGATTCCATGGCTTGTTGGAATATCGCACACACACTCTGGTAGAATTGTCCATGTTGAGCTAAGAACCCAAGGTCTTGCGACCACGTCACAGTCTGCATATCCTGCATTGACGGTGGATAGTAGACTCTTGATGGCGTGAGCTTGGCAATGTCCTGCAATAAACTAATATCCTCTTCTGTAAGACATTTAAATGATCGAACTGCAGCCGATTTCAGGATTGTCAGCGCATTCTCTGTACCCGTCTTCCCAGTGAGTGTGTCGGGCAAAGGGTAAGAGGTAAGCGCATGGAAATACGAAATCAGCAACCTGCTCTGTAGACTTTTATTGTCAATGAGTCTACCAAGTAGATCGTCAACTTCATAAACGTGAACTCTTGTAGCTGAATCATGAGATATCCGGACACGCACATGCTGTGCATTCTTGGAGAATACGATTTCCCCGCCAGGAATAATAACTTTCCGTCGAACGCCGTCTTGTCGTCCTCTCAGAACAAGCTTACTACAAAGGCCAGTAAGGGTTCCGATCAATTGGTTTTCATCCACAACCATACCACGAAATTGGCGAGAAGATATCATCGTTTCCCCCTTGGTTGTGTAGAATCCAAGCTTCAAATGCGGGAGCTCAATATCTAGGGATGACTCGTGGAAAATAATGTGAATCCAGAGCGGCTTCTCGAGGCCAGCTAGAATATTGGATATCCGCCTTGCGGTTTCACAGTTCATATTAATAAGAGATGAGTTCTCTCTTACCAGTTTCCATCGGCCTTCTGAAGGATCTAAGCAGACTAGTCTCCAATTTTCCTTAGAGTGATCCCATGGGAGTTCGCGCGCACGAAACTCCACGTAGTCTTCGGATTCGTTGTACCAATGGACGAAGTTGTTAACAAATGCTGTCGGTAGGTATTTCGCGAAGGTTTGTAGCGGAACAACTTCAAATATTGCACCTTCGATGTCTGCACAGACGTACAAATTCTTGTCATGATCGCTCATCCCAAGATATACGCGATGTCCATTGAAAGTTTTTTTCAAAGCAAAGCGCATCCCAGAAACGGAACTTGGAAAAGCTTCCAAGACTGACTCTCCAAACAGCGTTTGGTACATCTCATGCATTTCATATTCTTTGGGTAGTCTGCTTAAGGGGCTACCATTTACTAATAGCTCGCCTGTCAACAGGCTGATATGTACTGAGAAAGAGTTGTTCTCTTCTTTTGAACTCGTTTCAAGCCAATGGTGATATGGCTCGTTCATGACACGCCAGTCGTTGGTTGGGTGAAAATCAGGCCAGGATTCCCAAACGGCGTTGTTCAATGCAAGGTTCTTTTTGTTGATAATTTGATCCGAAAGGATATAGAAGCTTCGATAGGAAAGTCGGTCCCAGCGTTGGCGCATAATACGTTCTAGACCCTCAGCCGTGTTTGGGACGTGGCGTAGCCCCTCCTGAATAACGATGCTGCACCGTATCATGGTACACGTACCATGCAGCGAGGATAATAGAAGGTGGAGGTGCCCATCATCAATATTGAAAGTATCCGCACAGATGAATGCTACCCTGGTTGTCTTATATCGTAAGTCGCTCCTGATCTCATCATCGGTGACATTATGGATTTTCTCGTCCAGAACTTCGATCCATTTCAAAGCGGCATCCCGAGTCTCAGCAAGGAAGTCAAGACATTGGCGACCGACATCCTCCGCTGGCGTTAGAGAAAGCAGACGTCTAGATATGGCGACCAAAACACCTAAAGCCTGAAAGGATTGCCAATTCTCCCTAACTCTTTCGAGCGCCTCATGTAAACAACCCAGCAGTGCACGGGCAAAGGACTTATCGGCAAGGACCCTATGACCAGTTCTAAGTATATCACTCCCAATACGTGGGCCTGCTTGGAAGATGCACTGAAGAATTACGAGTGCAGTCTCTTCCTTTTTGAGGTCTACGCTAGGCATTGCGAGTTGCACTAGGATGTTCTGCCACTGAATGTTCGAGCCTAGGGGAAGAGACGTGAGTGCCTTGTACTCTTCCAAAGACAAATCAAGTGGGCAATCCGATTGTGATGCCAAGACTGTATTTGGCGATGGTCCGTGGGGCTTCGATGCTGGGCGATCGATGAATTGTTGGATTGATGATGTTTGGCCGGTTGACTTGCTTGATATGGAGTATGTGCATAGTTCAGGGACAGTTCTCGATATCTCCAAGTCGGCTACAAAGCAATTTTCAGACTCGTCGTAGTATTTGTATCGAAGTCCATTCTCAAGGCAAATGTCGTCCTCTCCACCTTGGAGACATAAGTTCCGAATATTGCGATGTGAGCGTGTATGGCTCTTTACTTCAGAAAGTAAGATTATCCGCGGTTTAGAGCCGAAAGCTTGGAAGTAATCTTTTGTAAGGGAGTTGGTTAGTTCGTTCACCGAGTTCGGCGTCTTCTTGACTGAATATTGAGAACCGAGGACGTTATACAATATAAAAATCGTTGTATCGCGCCAATGGCCATAGAAAGGAGGAACTCGGAGCTCGAAAACTGTTGACTTAGCTTCAAGTTCCATGCTAGATAATGGCCATTCATGTATGACTATCTCCAAGTTGTTCGCCTCATTTTCGTACCGGCATTTTAAGCAGTCCGACGAATGAACTCGCGAACGATCACCAGTTATTTGATCGACGGTGTTGGTATACTGGTGAGATTCGTCATTCGAGAGACGCATCAACTCATGGAATCTAGTTCGCGCATTTCGGAATTCTTCACGTTTCTTCTCTCTGGCGATCTCTGCATTTTTTTCGATTTTGGCGCGTAACTCCTGATGTTCGGTCGATCGATTGAAGTACATTACAGAAAAACAGTGACGGGAGCCGAATGCACTGAAGATTTCGTGACTTGACTAGGTAGTCTGTGACTTGCGTGCGATCAAGTACTTCTCTACCTCTTGAAGTCTTTCCATTTGTTCTTTTAGTGGTAGGTTAAGATTCTCGAAGAGTTCCATCGGTACTCCTGGATCGTAGTCTTCCAACAACGCACATATCTGCACCGCAGATTTATCGGATGCAATCCATAGCTCCATGATAGTGAGAATCATCATAGAAGTTGTTTCCGGGTTCCCTTGGTAATGTTTAAGTGCCATTTCGAAATAACTCAGGATCAGCTGCTTCAAAGCACAACAAGTCCGAAGGTCACTTCCATTTTCCACTATCCATCTCGGAAGGTGGTGGGCAACCCAAAACTCCACAGCTGCTAATTTGTACGGCATGTCTGCAGGATCTGTCGGCTGGTGAAGGTTGGGAATCTTAGAGCGACAATGGATGTCCAAGGGAGTAGATATTCGCAGATTTGAACCTCCATTACCTTCCTCTTGGCTGTCTATGGAGTCAAGAAAATGGTCGAGTTCTGGGATCTGCAGCTGAGTATCGTTTTCAAAGTTTCGATCTTTGAGGAACCCCATATCGTAGGGAACTTGGCTCTGTATCTGTATTTGAGACCATCGTTCTTGGAGTTTGGCGTTGATTTCCGATAGAGATGATTCCACTAGCTGCATGGCGGGTTCGGGGACGTATCCTGCGACCTTCTGGCACCGACGGGAGAGCTTGGAACTCATTGCCGACAAGAGGTCGCTTGAAAAGTTCAAGTCATGTGCCCGACGTAAGATCTTGGCCATGACGCACAGCATGAATGTCTTGTAAGTTTGTCTAGGGCACTTTTTCAACTCAGCCGACCGTGAGAACTGAAGCTGTAATGCGACGCGAATCAGTAGCCACAAAGCTGATCTATGCCACGGTATCACGCAATCATCCCAAAGTACCTCTTCGCGCGTGTGCTTGAGAATTTGCTTCACCTCTACCGGTTTGCCTAGGGACGATAGAATTGCAGACAAAAAATCGGTGACCATCTTCGGATGGGTAGTATCCCGATCTTCTTCATGCTTCTGCCCAGCCTTTGTGACTTGAGGTTTGGTATTGGGGGCTTTCTGATCTCTCATCTTGACTAATGTACGAGCTAATTCGACTCGGAATTCGGCTTGTTGGAAAGTCTCCAAGGGAAGGGCTAAGGAAGAACCTGGAAAGACTCTTCGGAGCCTTCCCTTAGTGGACATTACGGATTGATTATTGGCAGATAGCTCGAAGACTTCAACGTGTACTGAAGAACCTGATCTCGTGAACATGATGCCAGCGTTTTGTTCCTTCACATGAAACACAAGTGTCCCATCTAGATAGATATTAGTAAATATCACAATGAGGAGACGATTTTCAAAAAGACAATACTAACCTTTTTTGATGAGACAATCGTTGAATGCTATTGCCAGTTCTCTCCTATTTGACTTGGATAACTGTAGGGTTTGCAATGAGTCGGTGATCGACTTAATCACAGGCGGATCGCAGTCTTTTGAAAATTCTTCGAAAGTGCGAAGAGCTTCTAATACGACGACCAGCAAAGCTTCCTCACGCTGTTCATCATAGTCGTCCTGTTGGGGCAACTTTGACGGTAAGAAGACATGGTTGACGATATAGTCGGTATGCCTAGCGAGCACGATATGGTCCTCACGCATATTACCTGCCATGTTGCTTTGGACGCCCTAGAGGGCGAAGAGAATTTAAGTGACAATCTAATGGTGATGTAGTATGTGAGATATGATGAATTGAAGAGGTGGGAATAGATGAGTAGAGAAAGGTGGAAAAGTGGTTAGTTGGAGGAAATTAAAAAAAAAATTGGGTAGTAGGTTTGAGAAAAAGGATTTAGCATAAGCCGGTGTCCTACGTATCTAGGTGCTCTGGGGGTGTAGGTAGCTAGGTAAAATGTAAACAAATATTCTATGGTCGAGTATTTCGTGAGAATTGCATTGGTAGCAAAGCCTAGAAACACAACTGAGGATCAAGCATCACCATAAGACGGCCTAATAGGCTTGCGTACAATTTCTTAAGCAATCATGTATGTATTGGATGGAATCGACCGTATCATATCAAACGCTTCTCGTATCAACTTCTAGTTGGGGTGTTTAGACGCCTCAGCATAGATGTAACATAGAAATGCGTTTGAACCCATCCAAGGCCACGATTATTCGAGTAATTGTGGCACCGCTGGGACAAATGTAACTGAATTGTGAGATTTGAGCGAAGAAAAATAGACAAGTGAACCTCTCATGCGTTTGCGTTTGCGTTTGCGTTTGCAAAGGTCGAGTATAACAAGGCAATATCTACTACAGCTACATGACCTATCACATTTAGATCCCGTGTAGCGTGACGGGGTGTGACGGGCCAATCATATATAAGATACTTCTTTGAAAAGGAAAGTGCGTGGGGGCACGTAGAACCTGCCGTAGCTTAATGTCTTTTGCTGGAATATTAGGTGGTTGGAAAGTACACCCCACACCTATAGGATAGGTATATTGGTTACACACTCTTAGTTTTTATTCTTCTAGTATAACAATTATGTCACTCATAACCTGCGTTTATTTCAACATTCTTCATTAACGTAACGTCGTAAACTTGTTGAATACGCTGCTTTGAAAAAAAGGAAGCCTAGGGGCTGTGTCAGGGCCATTTCATAGATACCGTGGAGCCCAAGAGGATATGCATGATAGCGACAAACGGCCATGGTAGATTCGTCTTGTTGAGCAAACGGGCTCTTGACAAATGTTGGTATTAACGAGTTTCAAAAGTACCTGCTTAATACTAACACTGGCTTGTGGCGTTTCCTCGTATTTTCGACACTGCGCTTTAATTAAGAAAACGGACAGCGATTACTACATTTCCGAGGGTGAACCATGGCAGCACACCAAGTTCTAGTATAATCTTTATCATCTTAAACATCGTTACTGTTTTGAGAATTCGGTATGTTTGTTAAGGAGATACCTCTTATTAGGTAAGATATCCTATATAAAATGAGGAATCGCTGCCTACCTTTTTCTTAATTAAAGCGTAGTGCCGTAAGCACGAGGAGGCGCTATAAGCCAGTGCTAATACATAGGTATACCCCTAACCAAGCTTCTAAACATCATATTATTAGCCGTGGCTACCTATACCTAGCGTTGTGGCATTTCTCGATTGTTACCAACTCTTATCAAACAAATATGTAATAAGGTGAAGTTCTAAAGTTACAGTAGAGTCTTCCGTATTGTCTTCCTTTCTGTAGATCGCGCAGTTGAAGGGCAAGATGCAAAATGAAGCTTGTTAGATGAATCTTCTTCTAAGCATTGTCCTTCTACGTATCATATGGAGTTGTTTAAGAAAATATATAGTCTGGTTATTCATTTATCGTGAGTTGAGATTGTATTAATCTGAAACGAGGATTGTCCACTAAAATACAGTGATTAGATCACCATTAGGTCTCAGAATAGCAAGAGTGCTCTAGGTCTTAGCCGAGGCCTTCGTAAGTGGATATTCCCAGCTTTAGGGTAGGGTATGTATTTAGCAGGTTTATGCTGACATTGAATGTGGCCAGTCTTGGCTTTGAGACTAAAACAGCCTCCTTTCAGCCACTGCCTTACAAAGCTATTGATTGGTCAATTGAATCAGATATGTGGGGTATATCCTTGTCCTAAATCTGTTTGTCGAAATTGTTACTTATCCAAGGAATCGTCCCACTAGATTCATTTTCTCCACTCATCCACTCACAAGTCACATATTGATACGCCGACCACGCGACCTAATTCTTTCGAGACGCGCCAAAACCATATCGAAAAACCACCTATCTGGGTACATGGGCGCTTTTTGCCAACGTTATATAGCTCTCTCCGTAACAATTGAGGACAGTTCATCTAATATATGACATGGAGTGATGCTCTAGGAGACAAGGCACTGATCAACACCCTTCACCTATAACCCTATTGTTCCGACCCTGCGACTATTTTGCAACCATGTCGCCGTCCGCCAAAGCTCTCGAGAAGGACCTCCGCGACGGAGTTCGCTCTATTGTCGACGAACGCGGCTGGGACGATGTGACCGTGAATAGTGTGCGCCAATACGTCGAGGAGAAAGGTGACCTGGAAAAAGGGTTCTTTAAAGAACCAGAGTGGGATGCGCGAAGCAAGAAGATAATCAAGGAATTTGTCGTAAGTGCATAGGTTTCCCTCGTATCTAACCATCATTATAGCATAGGAGTGCTCACATATGGCATACAGGCCAAATTGCTAGCCGAAGAGGAAGACGATCAAGCCTCTTCTCCTGTTGCGAAGACCAAGACTGCATCCAAAAATGGAGTGAAGCGTCAATCAGCCGATGAGGCCTCTCCTATACCGAAGCGCCAGAAGAAAGTCACCCGCGCTGCGCCTCCCAAGAAAAACAAGCCTAAGAAGGACGACTCCGAATCGGAGCTCAGTGACTTAGGGGATATGAGCGACCCCGAAGAGGCACCGAAGAAAGCGACTGCAAAGAAGGCCGCTGCGAAGGAAGACTCTGAGTCTGAGTTAAGTGACCTTGGTTCATCAGAAGATGAGCTTAAGGCAAGCAAACCGAAGAAGTCTACGTCGCGTCGCAAATCCAAGAAGGAGGAGACGGAATCTGAACTAAGCGAACTAGATGACTCGGAGGAAGAACCCAAGAAAAAGGCGAAGAGCTCGAAGAAGGCCACGCCTCGTCGCAAGTCTCAGAAGGCTAAGGAAGAGGAAGCTAGCGACCTGGAAGACTCTTCCGCAATCAAGAAGCGCAAACGCGCAGCGCCTGCGAAGAAGCCGATCCCCAAACGCCCTAAAGCAAAAGCCGATAGTGACGATGATGCCGTTGACGAGAAGGATGAAGCGAAGTCGGATGACGGTGATGCGAAAGTTGAGCCTAGCCCTGAAGCTAAGGTCGCAAAGGCACCTAAACCTGAAGAATCTGACGAACCCGCAAAACCGAAGGATGCCGATGATGAGAGTGGCAAGGCAGCAAAAGCAGAAGACTCGGATTCTTCATTGTCGTCAGTCTTAGATGAGCCACCTCCCAAAAAGCGCAAGGCTAAGGAACCTAAGGGAGCATCGAAACCGAAGCAGACCAAGGAAGTATCGGGAGACGATGCAGAGATCAAGAAGTTACAAGGGCAGCTAGTCAAGTGCGGGATTCGCAAGATATGGGGCATTGAGCTAAAGAAGCACGGCGATGACAGTAAAGCCAAGATCAGACATTTAAGGGAAATGCTCCGCGACGTAGGTATGGAGGGTCGCTTTTCCGAAGCTAAGGCGAAGGAGATCAAGGAGAAGAGAGAGCTTATGGCAGACCTGGAAGCTGTCACCGAGATGAATCGCAACTGGGGTAGCGGGGCAGGTGGCCGCGCCTCTAGGAGCAAGACTACGAAAAAACCAATGAAGGAAGACACAGACGAGGAGGAAGATGATGTCAAAGGCGACGACGATAATGAGGATGAGGACGAAGTCAAAGCAAACCCGCGAGTGTCTAAACGAATGGCCGACTTGGCCTTCCTGGGCAGTGATAGCGAGTCGGATTAGGGAGATACCAAGGCATGGTTCTTGTAGGCGCATGGAGTCTGGCAGTTCAATGGGTATGTCATGAAGAGGTTCTAATGTTCTATAATGAGTGTAGGTGTAGTCGAGTGAGATGTATTGTTGCAGATGTCCCTATTTGCTAGCATTCATCTTCTGAGCTACAAGACTGAAGACGGCAACAGAGCCCATGAATAAAACTGCATTGTAAAACTACATGTACCACATTAGCTTACTTACACATGACGACGACGATTCTCATATGAGTGAGGTATGGTACTACTCACAGCTCGACGTGACACTTCTCTCTCTTCGTCGTCTGACCTTGCCTCGATGAATAATCGGCGGAGATTAGGGAAGTTTGCCTAGAAGATGAGCTAGATGAGCATGCTACTAAACTACTGAAACTAGGTAAAAATAGGGTGAGCTCACCATGTGGTACTAAGCTTGAAGATCTGATAACTTGAAAGTAGCTTGAATTCTCGTAATTATAAATTCACTTCCATTGCTCATAATATTCGGATATGAATTAGCTTGGTGAGGTCTTCTCATAAGTTTCTTTCTCGTCTCGTTTGTATGATGAGTGAAGAGACATAGCACAGAACTAAGGAGCTTGGGCCAACTGAGAAGTCCTATCAAGCATGAAACGTGGCTAGTGACATATGGTCTGTGGCTTGAACATTTTAGCGGGTACAGGCATCAGGACCCTCCTTGTAACGGTGGAAGTTAAACCTGTTAAACGGCCAGGGGTCGATTTGAATGGGTGGCATTCTTTCAACTTTCAACTATCATCACCTAACCTGGCGACCTTTTATATACGATACAAACGGATATTTACAACAATAATCTGTACCAGAAAGAGGTCAAATTAAATCGTTATTAGCCCTCAAAGGGCCTCCTATTCTCCCAACAGCTCCCTCGCCTTCTCTCACACTTTATAAGACCCCAGCCGCAACGTGAAAATGTCGGCGGTCAGTCGCATCCGCGGCGCTTTCGCCGTACCTAGGAAGGGCGAAACGTTCGAGTTGCGAGCTGGCCTGGTATCTCAATACGCGTGGGAGAGGAAAGAGTCAATCCAGAAAACTATTATGGCTATGACGTTAGGCAAAGATGTGTCCCAATTGTTCCCAGATGTCCTCAAGAATATCGCGACTGGCGACCTCGACCAAAAGAAGCTAGTCTACCTCTATCTAATGTGAGTAGCTATCAGCTCTGCAAGTCATTAGAGTAATAGACTGACATAAACAATAGGAACTATGCGAAGTCGCATCCCGACCTATGTATCCTCGCTGTCAACACCTTCGTCCAGGATTCGGAAGACCCGAACCCTCTTATAAGAGCACTAGCTATCAGGACCATGGGCTGCATCCGAGTAGATAAGATGGTGGATTACATGGAAGAGCCTCTTAGGAAGACGTTACGAGACGAGTCGCCCTATGTACGAAAGACAGCCGCTATCTGTGTCGCGAAGCTCTTCGACTTGAACCCCTCCATGTGCATAGAAAACGGATTCTTGGAGACACTCCAGGAGATGATCGGCGATCCAAATCCCATGGTTGTTGCAAACTCGGTACAAGCGCTGGCGGAAATAGCTGAGACGGCACCGGAGACGAGGGCGTTGGTTATAACACCGGCAACACTCAAAAAACTGCTTATGGCGCTGAATGAGTGTACCGAATGGGGTAGAGTGACGATTCTTTCGACACTAGCAGACTATCCTCCTCAAGACGTCAAGGAATCGGAGCACATCTGTGAAAGAGTAGCGCCGCAATTCCAACACGTCAATCCGAGCGTTGTGCTTGCTGCCGTCAAGGTAGTGTTCATTCACATGAGATTAATTAACGGTGATCTCGTGAGACAATACCTAAAGAAGATGGCACCTCCTCTCGGTAAGTAAGCCGCGCACTTCTATGTGGGCTCACTGCTAATATGTATAGTTACTCTTGTCGCATCCGCCCCCGAAGTCCAGTACGTTGCGCTACGGAATATCGACCTCCTTTTACAAGCCAAGCCCGACATCCTAAGCAAGGAGCTAAGAGTGTTCTTCTGCAAGTACAACGACCCGCCGTATGTCAAACTCCAAAAACTTGAGATCATGGTGAGAATAGCAAACGAGAAGAATTACGAACAGCTATTGGCCGAGTTGAAGGAGTACGCCTTGGAAGTGGATATGGACTTTGTTCGAAGGGCCGTCAAGGCTATCGGGCAGGTCGCGATTAAGATCGAGGGTGCAAGTGAGAAATGTGTCAATGCACTGCTGGACCTCATTGCTACCAAAGTTAACTACGTGGTTCAAGAGGTAATTGTGGTCATTAAAGACATCCTCCGAAAGTATCCTGGTTACGAGGGAGTCATTCCGACGCTTTGCAATCACATCGACGAGCTTGACGAGCCTAATGCGCGGGGCTCGCTGATATGGATTGTCGGCGAGTATGCGGAGAAGATCAACAATGCGGATGAGATACTAGCGAGCTTCGTGGATGGTTTCATGGAAGAATTTACGCAAACACAATTGCAGATCTTGACGGCTGTTGTCAAATTGTTTTTGAAGAAGCCAAGCAATAATCAGGGGTTAGTGCAAAAGGTTCTGCAAGCGGCGACAGCGGAGAATGATAATCCGGATATTCGAGATCGAGCGTACGTCTATTGGCGACTTCTATCAGGAGATCTCGATGTTGCAAAGGTACAGTAATCTCAACCCAGGTCCCCAAACCCCATTTTTTATTCGACTGCCAAGCTCACAAATTATAGAATATCATTTTGTCACAGAAACCAGCTATCACAACAACAATGACAAGCCTGCCGGCAACTTTACTAGAACAACTTCTCGGAGAGTTATCCACATTAGCGTCTGTCTACCACAAGCCTCCCGAGTCGTTTGTTGGCAAGGGACGCTTTGGCGCCGACGAAATCCAACGTGCAGCTATCCAAGAACAGCGACAAAATGCGGCGGAGAACCCCATCGCCGCATCAGTTGCCGCGGCTACCCAAAACGGACAGCAAGCGCAGAGCAACATCGAAAATCTCTTGGACATCGACTTCGATGGTGCGGCACCAGCATCGCAAGAGCAGAACTCGGCATCTGCCACGCCCGAGCGTGTGGCGAGTCCGGCTGCAGGCGCTCCTTCTGGCGGAATGGCAGATATGATGGGTCTTTTCGATGCACCAGCGCCTCAAGGCAATCTGGGTGGTCCTAGCGGTGGCGGCGTCAATGATATTATGAACGGATTCGGCGGATTGGACTTAAGCGGGTCAAGCCAACCTCCGCCCGCTGGAGTACAACTCGGTCACGCGAGCGGAAGCGCAACTACGGAGCAGAAGACGTCGAACAACGATGACCTATTGGGTCTTTTCTAATCGAAGTGGGACTCAAATACTCGCGAAGCTGAAACTCAAAATCTTTGGGCTGATGGTGATCGGGGAAAAGGGGGGGTGACCTTTTGGATCTGTGGTAGAGTGGAGTCCGTAAGGGTGTCACGATATTGTGATTGTGTCCGTCAGGGGGGAGGTTCCCTTGCGGAAAAGTTTAAATGTCGGTACCTTGATTGATAATGAGACCAAAGCCTAGTTTATTAGATGAAGAATTATGAATGATGTGAAGAAGGGTCCTGACCGTTGCACCTCTCTAAGCTTGATGCTATGTGACCGTGCTTTTTATGCAAATCAATGCCGATTCCTAAATTCACTTCGTCTCAGCTGGCTATATCCATTACTTCTCATATCTTCGTCTATCCTCCTCACAACCGATCTTTGGCTCATATGTCTAGGTACTCATTCGACAATGGTATCTTAATCTAGCTCCCCAGGTACTTAATCCAACGGCGTCCTAAGCCAACCTTTTTCATCCCCTATCCTCATATCGTACAGACTCAACTTTTTCCCCATCACGCCACTCCATCCCATCCAATTACGTATTATTACACCATCACCACAATTACCCCTCAAGCATCCACCCCTTCAACCCGCCCCTGCACGGTCCCAGCAAGAGGCGGGCCCCCAGCGGTCGCCTTGTCGCGCTCCCACTCCTCGGGGGTCTGGCACTTGGCGCTCCAGGCATGAATCGCGGCGATCTCGTTCTTCATCGCGGCATTGACGGCGCGGTGCCGCTTCAGGCTGTTCTGCCCCGCGAACGAGGGGGACACGATTAGGGAGGTGAAAGACTGGCCGCAACCGCCTGCGCAAAGAGAAGAACAAGTTAGTTGGGTTTGGTGTGTAGGAGATTTAAAGTTGTGGATAGGGAGTGTATAGGGGTTATCGGAGTTCAATCGGCGGGAAAGAAAGAGGAAGTTTGGGGTTGGGGAGGAGCGGATGACGCACCGGACATATCGGTGACTTCGACGTGAACCGCCTGGAGACGCTCGGTGAGCGCCGCTTTCAGCGACGTCTCGGTGATTGTGGATTCGCTCATCTTGTAACTTGTGCTTGTGTTGTTACAGATGGGAAGTTTTGTAGTATTAATATTTTCCTAGAAGGAGCCCTTATACTTTGAACAATATTATGGACATACAATAGCAGAGAAAGAACGGTCGGTTTTGTTTAATCTTGGGATACCAATGTTTAAAAAAGGGATTACAAGCGACGACTGCCCCGCGATGATGAAATAAGATCTCGGTTGGTAATGCTCACACATCTCCGACAAGGGAGGGTAAGTGGGGTGTGGGGTATCCATATGTGGGATGAATTAGAGTGGCTGAAGCTCTTGAGGCGGAAGCTTAGTATCCACTTTGACGTTGCACAGGCTATTTCTTATTTCTACGATAAGATAAGGTATACCACCTTTTGATTGATCCCTTCCAGGGTCAAACTTGCTGTAACTACAACCATCTGTTGGTACATTTAGGGCTAGCACGTAAGGAGACGGTAGGCTCCGAATGCAATGTCCTTCTGTCGACAGTTGAATGCGCTGAAACTTTTACCAAGGCTCTCGTCCTGTCCGCCTATTGCTTCTGCCTATAAGATTGAAGGAGTCAAATTCATATCTACCATCATAATCCTTAGTGGGGGTAACCGTCTTGGGCTACAAGAGAATACTCGGAGATACAAGACTCATCGCATATTCGCAAGGCGTGTCATTAGCACATCTAGCGTGATGGCGGCACCGCCAGCAGCTTCTCTAACCGATGCGGTAGTAGCCGCGATGAGGACACTGTTAGTAATCTCTAAATGACCTCTTGGAGTGACCGATCTCAATTTGCCCAAATTCCCAAATCACAGTCATACATCAGACTAACGTTGGTTACACACAGCTTCCCGGAAGAGCTCGCGGACAGAGCGTGGGACAATACGGGTTGTATGACAGGTCTATAACATCTATATTATCACTTATGAAACTGACGCCAATGCAGTGCTCCTGGGACAAGCGCCGTTGCCGCCGTCAGCGGGGAATGAAAAGGAGGTTGGTGGCACAGTGCTCCTAACGAATGACTTGACGTCGGCTGTTGTAGATGAGGCTCTGGAAGAGCGCGCTAAGATGATTGTCTGCTACCGTATGAATCCCGCGCCTCACAGCTACATGTGCTGGGTCAGAACAAATGTCGCTAACCAACGCGGCGCAGACCCGGTCATCTTCAGACCCCTGAAATCTCTTACTACCAAGGACCCAATGCAGACTCTCCTCTTGCGACTAGCCGCTGAGAGGATTTCGGTCTATTGTCCCCACACGGCCATGGATGCGGCCAGCGGAGGGCTGAATGACTGGCTTTGTGATATACTTCTAGATGGCGAACACCAGGTAAAGCGTACCGTGGTCCAGCCCATCTCCCACCCACTACCCGAAGGACACGAATACACCGGATATGGGCGAACGGTCGAATTGGGTCGACCCGTGACCCTGCAAACTCTCCTAAAACGGCTATCTGCTGGGATAGGAGGACAACGTTACATCATGGTAGCCCTACCGCCAACCTTGAAAGGCCTTACCACCACGCAGGAAATCTCCAAGGTAGCCGTCTGCGCGGGCTCGGGTGCTGACGTGCTTAAGGATACAGATGCACAGGTCTTGGTAACGGGCGAGATGGCACACCATTACGCACTTCGACACGTTCAGCTCGGCCAGATTGTGGTGACCGTGTTCCACAGCAACTCAGAACGCAAGTATCTAGAAACTAGACTTAAACCGATGCTCGAAATCGAATTAGAGACCACGGCGTTTGGCGATACGCGGGTCGTCGTCAGTAAGGCGGACCGCGATCCTTTCGAAGTAATTGATGTTAGAGATTTAGCTTAGGCACCAGTATAGGTGCTAGTGCTAGTGCTGGAATTGAGATTTGAAGGCTTCGCCGAGGTCTGAGCTGACGCGGTAGTCATGTTCCATTCGTCGAAATCTACCCGATTTGGTGAGATAAACCAGCTGATAGCAACGGGGACCACGGATCAGACCATCAGTCTCGAAACTGGGGGTATCACAGCTTGTAGATACTACTCAATCACGAAATATTTGTCAAATCCCGCCAATTTCCCTTGCTTGGTTCACCTTTCAGAGCTGCGTCACCGTCCTCTATGCATGCGTCTACGTCGATACCGCCGACACCTTGCTCTTTCCATACCAATAAAAGTCTTCGGGGCATTTTCCACGCCTGTCTTGCGTCCTCTAATCGTCCTTCATTGACGAGTGCTCGTATTTTGTCGGGGGCGTCCAACACCTCGGTGGCGAGTTGTTTCGTTCGGGCTTTGAGCTTCCGCGCCTCCTCTGCCTCAGCTCTCGTAGCATCGGGCGGCGGAACCGATTTTCGTAGCGAATCTCGTATTGCCGAGGCTTGCGAGTAGATCTGAGCAATCGCCGGGTCGAGTGTAGAAGCCATCGGGTTCAATGGGTCCATATTCGTCCGCATCTTTATTATCCATCAGCACCTTTATGACCTCCCAGCTTATCTCAATATATCCCAATAAGGCCGAGTGAAACTGAAGAGTGAGAAAAATGGGACACCAACCTTCCGTATTGTCTCTGTAGCTGTAATCAACTTGCTATAATTATCATAGACCAAGGCCTTCTTCTCCGCATCCAGCGCCCTCGTCTCACCCAAGATCTTCGTATACAGTCTTAGCAGCTCCTCCATTCCGTTTTCGGCCAGCGCCTTCTTGACGAAAGCCTCGGCATCGAAGTCAGGCCTGTCCATCTCACTCGGTGCTACCTCTGAATACTGTTCATGTTGGGGTCCGCCTGAAGTTTCCCCGAAGGGATCCGTTACCTCGACGACAGGAGCAGCAGCTTGTTTCTTCAGGTTGTAGTATGCGCGCAGGGCCGCGCGATTGCTTTTGCTCGCCGCGGAGGGGGCCGAGGAGGGGATGGTAGCGGATAGGTTGGGACTTCCGATCTTCGGCGATCCGATAGGCGATCGTGAAGCGTCGAGACTGGGCCGCGTGGAAGACGTTGGCGTTGTGCCTTGGTACGAGGGCACGCGCCGCGGGGGGTCGCGGGGTGAGGCTATTGTTGACATGTTTCAGGAGAGTACGGGACGATGTCTCTTGCTGATAATTGTGGTGATTGCTGATATGAGGTAAGCCGGCAGATAAATAGAGGAGTATCAATATTTGACGATGATGATGTTGTTGGAAGTTTGAAGATTACAGATTTAGGTTCAGTTAGTGAGGCTTTAGCGCATTAGTGGCAGATCTCCCGGTGATCATAGCGCGCGAAGCCACTGTGGCGGGAGCTCAGGGGTCACTTTAGGGTCGCCCTTGCTTGTCGCATAATGCCGTGAATCCCTACCAACTGACATCACACTTCAATTTTCAAGGGTCTAGCTCATTAAATCTTAACTTTACGAGCTTAAATCAACATCCTCGATCTGAAATTGTCTAAAACATATCTTTTTATGCATGTATGCGAAGATGAAAATGTTGGAAAAAATATGAGGGTTCGCATTACGGAAGTTATCAACAAACACCGTTCACGATGAGCGCAGACCTCGCGGCGCAAATCCGCGCCAGCTTGCAGAGCCAGGGTCTACCCACCCCGTCCCTGGCATGGATCCAGAGCGCTCTGCCCAACCGGAACCCGCTCCCTCCGCTACCCGCTCTGGTAGCGACGGTTAAAGCTCGCCTCCTCGCCGCGGATATAACTAATCCAGCCCTCTTCGAGGTCCCCGGTCCCGCGTTCCCGCCTAACATAAGCAATCCGGAAGTCAAGGAGACTAAACTTCCCCGCGACGTCGTCGTTCAGGTCCTGGATATCGATAATCTGACTAAGAGCAAATGGGAGCAGGTCGAGGAGATCGAGGCCATAGCACGTGGCGAGCAGACCCGCGGGCGCGAGATCATCCGCTTGCCTACCGGTAATGAGGACGGGGAGGACGGAGAGGACGGCGGGGCCGTGGCGGCCACGCAGCAGGCTTCGTCCGGAAGGGACGCCGCGCTCAACGCTAGTATCGCGAGCGCGGCAAAGGGCGCGACTCACCGTCTCGTCCTACAGGATTGTAGGGGCCAGAAAGCTCATGCGCTGGAGCTTAAGCGCGTGGATCGGATCGGTGTTGGCTCGCTCAATATTGGCGAGAAAATGCTCATTAGGAAGGGCGCGACGGTCGCTAGGGGAGTGCTGTTACTAGAGCCCGCGACTTGTGTCGTGCTCGGCGGAAAGGTGGAGGCTTGGCAGAAGGCTTGGGTGGAAGGTCGGTTGGCGAGGTTGAGGGAGGCTGTTGGTGCTGACGTTCGAGGGTGAGATTTTGCTTACCTAGCTACCAGGCGCCTAGGTAGTACATATGTGCTCTCCGTATAAGCTATGGGGGCTGTGGCGATGGTTATAATAAGCTTCTACTATGAATACTTTTGATGACATTCACAACTTGACCTATTGGTAGACACGCTCGGTCGCCTTAATGAGTAAGGAGTTGTCGTTGAAGTCTCAATAGAGTCTCACACAATACATACTAGTAGACTAGTGGTTTGGGGGTTGGGTTGAAGCAACTTAGAAGAGTTATTTTTACGCCTTTAGCAATGCTAAATAAGCCATTCGCAGTTTCATCATGAAAATGTAGCAGATAGCTGAAGATGAACTAGATACTTACTAGGTACCTACCTAAGCTTCTCAACAAAATCAACATGTCGGGATACTTATTCGAAAGGAAACCGGGATACTGAGAATGGACCTGTAGGGGGGCACCTGCAGTACCTGAAAACCGGGTCCGGGGCGGCTATTTTTAGCGGACCCAGTTCCCATAATTTCCGTTTGAACACGCTATCGTCGCTGCATTATTAAACTTCAACCGTCCAACAACACAAAATTACCTAATACGCCAATGATACGCGGTGTTTTCTAAACGGACACTCATTATACCTGCTTCACATTCATTTACAATACACAGTCTACCTATATTGATGAAACGTCACTTATTCTAGGTCTCATGAGTTCATATTACAGTCAGCAAGGTTACGCAAAATCTGATCTAAGAATATGTCTGCAAGGCAATTCCCTGGACTTCTGAAGGTACCTGTCGTAGGATCCATATTTCGGCAGGCCAGCGACGGCCGCCGCATGCGCGATGATGACAGGGCTTTACTGGAAGATGACCCGCTAAGTATACCACTTGAGACCATTGAGCCTGTTCCGCGCTCATCTCCTCGGCGGCCTGGCACAGCAGCGTGGAGCCATCATCGCACCGGATCGGGGCGGAATAGGTCGTGCCAGATCGTCATTTTCATCGCCATACTAGCAGGACTACTATTGGCAGTCTTATTGCCTCGCCGGCACTCATCCGCTCCTACTTCCGTCAATGATGGTCTAATGCCTTGTGGTAGTTCAAGATACTCGATTAACGACGTAAGTCTACACTAAACTCTAGACTCCAGACCGAATCTAAAAACATAAGCATACGTGTTACCAAAGCAATTTTCTATGCCCGGTTGTTGATAAAAAGCGCACATTGAAATGTGGTAATGACTGCTATACACCTCACGACTTTTCGTAAGCTTCTTCATCGGCGATAGATATTCAATGCCTTGACTAACGATTGAAAGATGCGATGATGGGAAATTGGTCCAGGTCCAGGCCCCCAATCCGGGCGGAAACACCCCAGCCCAAAACACTGATCGGGGGGCGTGTACGCCCAATTATCTCCATTTGAGCGACCCTCCATACGAGAATTACTTCATGTCCGACTGTAGTAGCGCAAGCCAAGTCGTCATCACAAGCCCACTAGCTGACAGCGATCTCAAGATCATCAGTCCAAGACTTCTCGTGAGAATCATGACCCAATTAACCAATCGAGGTACTGACATGCCCGTAGATTGCATGGCCAGCGGGGAACAGTGGCATTGTGGCGTATTTTTCACCAGTAAATGGCGTTAACGGAACGCTCGGCATAGGACTTGAGAACACCGCTCACACAAACCGCACATTAGATCCTCTTGTTGCTGGCGTTGCTGGCGTCTTAACCCTTAACTCATCCGCAATACTTGACCTCGCCATCTTAGGGAGCATCAGGACAATAAGGGAGTTTATAGAAGGTCCAAGTTCCCTTTCGCCTAAGATCCAAGATGCGATTAAGGTTGAACAGCTACCTGACGGGGGCGTCCTGTTGAACCGTCAGTGGCTTGATAAGACAACGGAGACGTTCTTGACATTTCACACCCTCAATCAAACAGCCATCACTATTGAGGATGGCCGTCCTCACTTTGAAAATGGCTCTTATGCTTTCAACGCCTGGCTCAATGACCCACAGCTTGACCAACTTGGTGCGATGGATGTTATTAACTCCGCATCTAAATCTATCATCTCGGAAAATGAAGACGACGTGAAATCACTTACCTTCCTCTCTTATAGTTCAAAGCTACTTGCTGGCGCTTGGAGATTCTTGACCTATTTCGGGCGTGACAGTCTGATCTCTCTCCTTCTCCTACGGCCCATCCTTAGCGAAGGTGATAGCGGAGCAGTAGAGGCCATTCTAGAGGCGGCTATCGAGCGTATAAACTCAAAAGATGGAAGTGTATGCCACGAAGAGACCATCGGCGACTACGCTTCGATATTGAACGAGCAGCAAGGTATTGACAGCACAGACCCCTTGTGTGATTACAAGATGATCGACACCGATTTTTTCCTTTTGATTGCCATCAATGACTACTTCGTCAACTCAGTTATCGGAAGGGCTCGCCGTGGCGTATTTTTCGCAAAGACAGCATCTGTTCTTCCCGGGAATCGCGGGCTTAGTTTTGAAAACCTTACCCTGGCTACCACGGAGAAGATCATGAGGTTGACTGCTAACTTCGAGCAATCTCCGGTGAAGGAGAATCTCATTGCACTCAATAAGGGTCAGACGGTGGGACAGTGGCGCGATAGCGGTAATGGATTAGGCGGAGGTCGTATACCGTACGATGTGAACACAGCCCTAGTTCCGGCAGCGCTCAAATCGATCGCATCGTTATCGAGCAATGGTTTCTTCCCTTCGCATCGTGACTGGGAAACTATTGCCAGTAAACGTGCTGTACTATGGGAAGACAAGACACTGTCCTTCTTCCAAGTCAACATCACGGCAGAAAGAGCACAAGACCTCGTCAAGAACTACGTCGACGCGTCAAGATTTCCAGGTGATGTTGACTTCTCCGGTTTGAACTCATCGATCATTTTTCATGGTCTAGCACTGGATGGCAAAGACCATCAACCTATCGTGAAGGTCATGAACACAGACGACTGCTTCCGGCTTTTCCTTCTCAACAGTACCGACGAGACACAACTCTCGGCCTTTCTTTCTCAAGTAGCCGACAATATACTACGCCCCTTTCCGCTGGGTCTTTCTACGACTGTCGGGCTGGTCGTTTCAAACCCGGCTTACGGAGATGGATCCGTAGACGTAAGAGAGTTCTCAGAGAGCGCGTATCACGGAACGGTCGTCTGGAGTTGGCAACTTGCTATGATGGCCGCGGGGTTGGAGAAGCAGCTTGGGCGATGCGAATTCGAACAACTGGCGTTTTGTGCCGACACCGCGTTGCATGATCGTGTTATTGAAGCGTATAACCATCTATGGGATCTAATAGATGCGAATCATGAGCATTTGAGCAGTGAAGTGTGGAGTTGGATATACAGGGACGGCGGCTTTCAATACACACCTCTGGGTGCCCTGCCACCCCGGGAAGGACAGAGTCCAGTCGGTTCGTAGATAACTACCAAGGATTCGAAGGCACCTAGCTAACTCGTATAACAGAAAGCGATATTCGACAACTTTGGAGCCTGACATTCTTGGCAATAAAGAGAAATAAGGTGTACTCTAGGGTTTCCCAGACCGAAGATTCTGGGTCTCTGGTGCGGTGACCATAATGTCGAGATGAAACCCTGCAAGATTCGTTATCATTTCTTTCTCTTCCTCAGACTCACACTAGCCAGGCGTCCAAGAGAGGTAGCCGATGCATGAGGCCTAATCGAGGTCTCATGCATCAATACGTCCAACAACATAAATTAGACCTCATTTCATAAACTGCGAGAAGAGCTGCACACAGGTGGAGATCTACCATATTTCTTGTCATGTGGCATAGCTAATGTTGAAATTTCAGGATAATTACTTGTTAAAAATTCTTAATAAACAACCTACCTAGGTAAATATGTACGAATCCAAAGTTTTAGTGTTGGATTGCATAATTTGAGAAGCGAGAGTAATACAGGGATCACCTTTGTAATCCCAGCTGTATTTCTGCAGGTTTAATAACCTTGGAAGTTCTTTTTAGCACGCTGACAACTATGAACTAGCCCGGGCCGCTACGCTGGAGGCCAACATAGGACAACCCCCGATGTTACCTTAGAGACGGAACATGAATAGGCCAAAAAAACGCCTAGAAACCCGTCATTACTTCCTAATTATGAACGTTTCAATGGGTTACTTGCATCGTTTCAGTCGGACGTGAATTATTATTTCGCTAGGGAAAATCTCTGCCTGCTAAGTAATCTCACTAGTATACCTCAGTATTTTACACTTATCTCATCGTCTTGGCAAGCAATGACCTAACCTAGGTACCTACGTTTCAGGTCTACTATTTTGAGCCAACTGAGAAAAAGAGGTAAGCACTTACCTAGGTACCGGCAGACGACTTTTTCCTCCTAGTTCCATCACCAGATTAGAAATACCCAGTCAGGCTAGGTACCTCGTCAAAGTTACAATTCGAAAAGCCGGGTAAGCCCTAAAGATTGTGCGAATTCCGAGGTGGTTTCGAGAAGAATACTTTGTTAAGGTACCATTATTCATAGGTAAGGCTGAGGAGTTGGGGATGCCTTGGCGAACCACGCCCACCTCCTGCGGCCAGTTTCTTTCCGACTGGAAAGGTTCGCAGCCTACCTCCTACATACCATTTCATCTTACTTACGACCCCCAAAATACAAAATACTATAGCTACATGAAAGTACTTACGCCAGCTAATATAAGAGATTCCTAATATAACGACACCCTCCCCACTCACCCTGTACGAAGTACTAGTGTCGCTAGATTACTCTCTGAACTCGGTACTGACTGACTTTATCACAGCAATTATACCTTTGACCAAATATGGTATACATTGTATGCACATCATTTCCCCTGGTCACCCTTATGGTCTCCCGATAACAACATCAACTCAATCGATGCCTTAATTTGCCCCGGGAACTTCGATCTCACCTGATCAGTTCGACCTGCTACGTCGATCCTAAATCTGGACCCTTCTCATACAAGGGTTTGCGTGTACGGGACATGCTCAATCCCTTTCTTGTATAGGTAGACTATCCACTTTATCTTCTCGCAGCAAGATGGGTACCTAGAATACCTCCCCCAACAAGCTTTCAGTCAGCTCTTGACAGGCATGGGTCGTAAAGATGCGTACCTGCCTTAGCAGATCGTTGACAATTCACGGCTTGATTATTCGGGGCCGTAGACACGGCTAAGAATGGGGCGATCCCCTCCTGGAGTATACCTCTTAGGTATGGAGCATTTTTTATAAATATGAGCTGCCTTCATCTACCTCGACGTCTCTATCTCGCCCAGTTCTACCATCTCCAAGACACTTCTCGATCATACAGACTCAACAGATACAAAAACAACACATCACTCCGGTCCAAAAATCCGTTCTACACTGACCCATCAACTCCCCCCTTTTGCTTCTACGCTTCTAGTTCGTACCTCGATCTAACATCAATACCTCACTTACCTCTTTTTTTTTTACCAAATATCACATCTTCTACCAACTTACAATGACTACTTCATCTTCAATGGACGTCAACACCAGCAGTTACAAGTCTACTACGTTAGTAACACTCAATGACCAACCTCCAAGCTTCCTGCTAACGTCAAGTCTTCGTAGTAGCCAAACGACGACAACCCCTCGAAGTGGAAGTTCATACACATATCTTTCATCCTCGCTTTCGGATTCTTCTAGAGCCGATAATTTCACCGACCGTATCTTAACTGGAACAAGTTACGATACACACAGAGCCGACTTAGAGAGAAGAGTAGCCGCCCTCTCGGCGACAATTGGTGGTTCTACAACAAGCACTAACAGCTCTACATCAAACACCAACGGCAGCGGATAATTACACAATGAAAATGTTATTATGTCGGCGGTCGACCTCATTTGCCAATGTGGATAAGCCGTCCAAATCATCACAGCGCATCAGAGCAGGTCTCGACCACCTTTCGCTTCTTCTGGCTTTTACTATACCGAGATTTTGTATAACATCAGTTTCTGTTCTTGAAATGTATGGACCAATGGCTACTTAGGTGCAGGTGGTTACTTCTAGCACTTGAGGTCTTATAGATTTCTTTAATGTGTACTATCTACTTTGCTTCGGAGGATTATGTGCTAGTAGGATGAGTGGGTTATAGCTTAGGCATTCTTTTCAGCAAATCAATATAACGTTGTTTCCTTTTTAAATATTGCGTCGTGGAATCTGCCTTATGACATAGCTGCAAATGTACTTATACTTGTCGAAAAGAATTATGAGCCTCCTTAACACCATCTTCTCACTGAGACCATCTCGTTAGGATATTCCTCATTAGGCTCGATCCTAGTGCAAATTCCCGGAAACCCTGTTCCCCCACGTGCGGCAGAGAAGCTTAGAGTTAGTTTGCCCAGATCACGATCCTTGAGTCTGACTTGGCTCGGACCTCCAACCGGGGGCTTATGGCTTGTGGCGGGACTTGGCGATTCGCCAAATCCGTATCTGATCAATCGGAGAGACCGTTGCATGCAACCTCTTCTATTAGGTAGGCTGTCGGTTTGATCCAGTGGGGGAAACCTTTTCCCCGCGATCCCCCTAAAGCACATGCTAAAATGTCCAAAAAGCGAGAGAGCGAAACGCCGTTGCTCAGTCCTTCAAAGAAAACCTGAGGCTCTTCCTGTGCCGCTGTATCTCAGACACGCATTCATGGGTTACATTCAGATAGAGAGTTGGTGATGCCAAAAGTTCCATTTTGGCCCTCAGCGACAAGTTTTTAATCTAAGTTATTGCTATTTTGATTCATGGAAACAGTCGAAGTTTTCTCTCCTGCCTCTTTTCACCCACTCCGTATATAAACAAAAAATTTGACAGTCCTAGAAAGCATATGAAATCTAAATTAAGTAGTAAGGCATTCTCACAGATTCCAATGAACTCAACCCACGCTCATCTACTTCAGGACATGAGGCCGATCAAGAACCATAGAAGAACTTCTAATGGACCGTTACCTACCTACGCACGCGTGGTGCAACACACGACACGGGGAAACAGGTAGCTTGGCACCAGGAAAGGCATGAGTCGATTCTTACCTGTAACGTACTAATGGCTCTAAAATCTTAACTAACTGACGAATGAATCGAAGCATCAAGGTCCTGGGTCCCTGACAGGTTGAGATATGACGAATGGCGACCCTTGAACCCTCTCATCTTGGACTAGGGCACTTATTTCCGTTGTGCACGTTTTGTGACCAGGATTACGCACGTGGCGGCCATGGGTTACAAGACCTGGCTATCACAGATTAGGAAATGATCGCTTCCGAAAAATTCTTCGATTCTCCTCGTCCGATGGGGATCTGCTGTCTGTCTACTTGAGGTAATAGGCATACTTACATGCCTTACTTGCGGTAACCTAATATGCCGCCGAAAAGCCACCACATGGGCATACATACCTCCACGCACGACATATTTCACGCGTTTCTCATAGCAGCGACGGTGAAACATTGCGAGGAACGGCGCTGTCTCTCTTTCTAGAAGGTGTCACTTAATTAGGACTTTGTGATGCTAGTCGAGAAAAAATCCCAGCGCTTAGAGGACGACGTTTTTAGATTCTTTTATGAAGATCACAAGGTTATTGCTGTCATCTTTCGCTCCCAGGTGTATCGCACTGGTCCCACCACGCACCTGACACACAAGAGATATATGCATGAATAGCACACCAGAAGATCTCGAACGGCGTAATTATGCATGCATATGTGCTTTTCAAGGACCTCTCAATGCCAGGTACGCATATGCTGCAGACCTACCGATCATGTACCTACAGACTTAACTGTTAGGTACTTATGGGCTTACTTTAGGTACATACTAGGCTCCTAGGTTGCAAAGTGATAGGTCAATAATGTTGATACAACAGGTGACACCAGACCCAATCTAGAACGCCAAGAATACATCAAGATACATCAACGCCTTAGTGAGTGATTTGTGCGATCTGAGACCTTGTTATGTTCCTAGCTTTTGAAATCGAATGTAGCTAAATATTCTCCTTTAGTGTCGACATTGTCACATACATGCTCCTACTGAACACAAGATTAGGTATTACTGTATCAAAACCCACGTTGAACCCGAGCTCCGAGTCCCGACAAAATGTTAGCCCTTGTTCTAATCCCTACACTCCACGTGGTGATTGATGCAAATACCCGCCGAGAATTGCTAGGGTTGGCCGGTACTTCAAAGCGAATTACTACGACGCATAATGACCTATGTAGGCCGAACGACTCGAGCAGCATAGCCGAGAAGTTTCCCGCAATTCATTAACCAACAGCTATTTCGTGTACCTGGGTAGCTTATCCCCATCTCACTCAGTTGGTGGTTTCCAATGCCGTCACGTCGAGCGCCTCGCGCCGCACAAAACAATCTTGCATGTGCTAGCTCTCGATGCTGTATATGTCCGGTCGCTTAAAAACAAACCTTTTCCCGAAAATTCCAAATAAAAATAACACTGTAACCCGGGTACTGTCCCATATCAGCGCCTTCCCCCCGACACTGCCTCCCCCACCAACGTCCATCAGCGCCTCGCTCTTACCTCTATAGGCCACAACGTTGCTGACCGATGCCGAATGGAGAAATCTAACTCCCACGTTTTGTATAGCTCTTACCCCGTGAAAACGCCCCGGTGCCGCCACTGACCCCATCCATCTCCCCGGCTGTTCCTTCCGCGTACCGACAAATTTATTAGTGGAATCCTTCTTGGTATACTATAAACCGAATCCTGTACTCGGGTAAACTTCCACAAACTTGTGGACGCCGCCCGCAGTAAAGTTTTTTTTCTTCCCTTTTTTCTAATTTGTCGGCCTTCCGAGGTGGCCCATTCCTGTCTCGGTTGTCTTCCGTCGGCACTGCCGAACCGCTACGAGACCTGGCGCATATGCACGTATCAAATGCACACAAGGCAACGTGCCAGTTAAAATTTCTATAGGCGTCCAGGCATGGGTATAGGTACCTAAACACCCTGTCAGCGTTGCGTTATCTGATACCGCTGCCCCTCCCGTAAGAACTCCCGTAAGAACCTCAATTGGTCGCTAAGTCATCAACATGCATCTTCTGCGAAACGCATTTGTTCAGCTCGCATGTTTCTCGAATAGCTCTTTGAGCATGTCAGTAATCACAGATACCTATCTACATTAGGTAGGTGTTGGTTTCACAGGACATAATATCGATGACTAGGTGCATGGGAGGTCAGCGCGTCATCGGTAGGAGCCGGACGCCCTACGAATATCGCGGCTATAAGCCTATAGGCGGCTCTTTACGATAACGAGCCTGGTATAGCCTCGCGTTTAACTACCTCGGAACCAACATGTTGGAGCTCAAAGCTTAGTCCAACCGCCGAATACCACTCTACTAGGCAATTTTCTCGCGTCAACACTGCAAGATCACGGCGTGGTGCCCTTCCAGCACAGTGGGAGACGTCACGATGACAGACATAGGATCCAAGCTGCCGAAAGGTGTCGGATCTTATCACGTTGGCTCCCGACGAACGCGTATGAGGCACGTAAAACCCGGCTCTTTGGCGCGGTAAATGGGGTAGCCAGACTTAAGCGGGGAGGCTCTGGTTCTATAGATTAAATTCTTATGTCTGAGACATCCAGCCGGATCATCTGATAGTCGGAAGGCTGCGGTTGGGCGTTTGCCTTTCCCCAAATAAGAGTTTTCAGCCGACCTCGGGCAAGGCTGTATTCTCAAGTATCGCAATCTCCTCATGTCATGAGATGCGCTTTGAAAAAAGCTCCACTGTGACGGCCAACGAGGGTAATTTCTTGCGAGCACATCTCAAGAGGCAAAACCCTTTCTATGGTTCAATGTCTACGGTGATGGCTTCTCCGCGTCTCCGACGACGCACCGAAACGAAAAGGGGATATGGCCCGATAGACAAGGCGGACGGATTAGATGCCTTGCTGTTTGTCAGCAGCCACAGGAACATTCCCCGGGCGAATAATGCCATTATCATGATGTTTGACTCTACTATGGTATAGCTAGGCTAACATCTAGAACGCTCCGAAGGCGGTGATACCGGATACGGGGAAAATGAGGGGAAAGGAGGTAATCTGACGCCAAACTGGAACCATGCATTTGCAATATCATGATCAAGACTTCGCTACCAAGGGTGAAAGTGAAGTTTTCGCGAAGGATTCGTTGACCTCGGCGTGATATAGGAGGATATTTGTCATGTATTACTAGCCGCCTTGCAAGGGGGGCCAATATTAGGTTGAATTGACATTGTAATTGCTTGTTAGGCATGCTTTAGTTATTTCGAACAGAACTCCAAATGTCTCCTCTGGTGTTCGTCATCGACTTATGAAGCTAACTTGACCGTAAGTTATGACTCAATGGCACTTACCTATCCACGAGACCTTAGATTTAATTAACTGAGTATATTCGTATGCAGGAAGCGTAATGGCTGACGTACTACCAAATATCATCGAACAACGGACAATGAAGGATTTATAGAGGCCCCCAAGATAATGACGCAGGATGGATTATATGTAAACTGTTCTGACCGCAACTCTTAGTTTAAGCAAAGAGATGACTGCAGTAATCTATAGGTACCTATCCATCCAACGGCAAGTATTTCCATAATTCACTTATGTTTATTTACCTATAAGCAGTATGAAATACGTTTTTGGCTCAAAAGCACGGATTAAGCACACGTAGTGATACCCTCAAGATATCGGACTCTTACTCTGTTTTTTTCTAATATTCTATTTGTCGACATACGACACCGCCAGTTCTTTGTAGACGTTCATAGGTACTTCGGTTTCGTTTAGGTGAGGACATACAGTCATACTCTTAAATAAGAATCTCACATCTACTCAGATAATGAAGAGAGAGTTTCGGATCCTTGAACCCCCATCGTTATATCATAAGTCCCACATCTACCATATCAATTGCTTCCATGGAACATATATCTAGTTAGTTTATTCAACCCCATGAACCCATGTATAGTAGTTTGTTTTCATTAAGCGGAAACAACATGAGACAGTAGTTGGAAAGCCCCTTTGGGTATTCCGTTATTTTAAGTTTACAGCTGACACCTATCTTACATGCATCTGCTTAACTGTTTACACGTGAACTCTTGCTTCGAGTTGATAAGCAATATGACAGGTCGCATATATTACTGTCGGTCCCGTTTTTCAAATTAATGTAATCATTACTTCAGCATCAACCTCGGCTCCTGGGTTTTAGTTAGTAAATATAGGACTATTGGCGTGGTTATACTCCTGATAATCTTATATTGCCGCAGTTCTAATATCTTGCACAAGAAATTTCAGGGTCCTTTCTGCAAGCCACGACGTCATGGTTGCTTATTGGGCCGTTTGATCAAACACCTATGCAGCCGTTAAGATAAGATTTGTCTCTGGCGTGTAACTATTTTCATGATTTTCTGCCTAGTTGGAAACAGGCGTCTTACCTTCATTCCGAAAAGGGGTTTGTAAGCCCCACTTTTCTGTTATACGAACTTCACTTGATCCTCTACGGGACTCAACCAAAACGTCGAAAAATCCGGAAGTCTTATGCGTAGGCACTACTAGATAGATATATTGATAGTGTATGAGACTCGATCATGAAGTTTGATATGCAAAGGTCCTTGGCTCTTACTATCTCCTCGATCCCTCAAGTCAAGACTAAGCCACTGAAATTACTGTGTTCTCAGAGCTATAACCGTCTTGGCAAGCATTGCCTAGGTAGCTACCTACCAAGGCAACTAAGGTAACAGTGAACGGTAGGGCTTAGTTGGCAGATGTAATGTAACATATTCGCCTACGTAGACTTATGTAGATAGCCTGCATAGAAACATCGAAAGCACCATGCGTATATGCAAGGGCGGCCGCCTCATCTCACTACCTGTAACCTAACTGCTGTGCCTCCCGGCGCAGCACATCACAGAGCTTGTCAAACTGTAAGGTACCAGCAGCTACACACGTCCGATGCAACACACTGGATGCATACACCCAGCCCTATTTTTTCTTCCTTTTTTCTTTGCAGATTCCCAAATTACCTAGCCTACCGGACTCTTGTCCAATCTCCTACCTCCGTTATCTCGGTACTCACGTCCAAATTTCTATCCCGTGTCCGAGCACCAGCCGAACGCTACCCCAACCCTAACCCCAACCCCTGCGCCGCAACGAACCCTCGAATGAACTTTCCCCATCTGCCGGCATGTGGCAGGCAGCCCTGGAGCACCGGCGGCGGGGCGCACGTCAATCATACCTGCCTTACCTGCCTCAGGTGTCGCTCACACCCTATCAAACCTTACCTATTTCCCGGGTACCTGAAACCCGCAATTTTTTGCTTGCTGCGGGCGCTCGCCCGCACACCCACCCCGGCCTCTCGGCCACCGTCCGAACATCGAACTGTCGCTTGCTCGCGTGCGTTTCTGTCGATCATATGCAACGCGCCTGCCCATCAAACCTACTTACATATCCTACCTGCCTACATATAAGGCCACATACTACATAGTAGGCAGGTGCTTAGATATGGAGGCTGTACCTTCAGCTGTCTTACACATCGACCTACACATCGACATACCTAGTACACATACACATGGAGGTCAAGTACACACAAGTACAGCACATGCAAAATGCGGGTCCCCATCATCATCTTGCCAAATTAACCCCCAAAAGTCCAAAAGCCCAAAAGCCGGCACACTCCTGGGGTACGATTGTCTCACCTGCATATCCAATTCGAATAGAATTATTAGCCCATCCCCAACTCCCCCGTCCGCCCGCCACCATACCATACCACCCATACCATCTTACCTAATTCGGCCCCGAACCGCCAGCCGGCACTCCGCGGAAGAAGCAAGAACTACCGTCTGAACGTGCCGCCCGCACTTTCGATTTATCTGAAACTTACCTACCTACATCACTAAGGTGTCTAAAGATATATGTACTGGATGTCGCGCATATTCCGAAACGTCGCCCCCGATTCTATTTCTTCTTCCACGCCTATACGAGATACGACCCACGACCCAAAACACCACCACCGCGAAAAAAATCGGCCAATGTACTCATTATGTATCCCCAATTATAGCCCTTAAATTAGTAATCTATAGCGCATCCGTCTACGCACCCACTACCACACACGCACGCGTATGAGAGCTCGAATGATGAACCCGTCTGCAGGAGCTCTCCCCGAGCTGCGTCGGCACCCATCTTCACCCTTCGCCGGATATCACTCAAAACTACAACTTTCGCTTCACGGGGGCCGAATTTCTAATGAGCTTAGGAGCGTACCGAACAGCTGTTGATAACTACTAGATAAATGCCGTGTCTATACATATACTCATGTAGCACCAGATAGACAAATGTTGCCACCTGAAAAAAAACACAAGCATGCCTGCCCTGAGGCGGCATATTTCGGCCCCGATTCAAGTCATCTATCTCTACCCCAACCTTGTTGCGAAAGAATGTCTCTATCTCAAGATGATCGGATAGGTCCTGTATAGGATATCACACGGTCTTCCACCTGCGACCTCTTTTTATAGATTTATCTGTATAGGGGTGGATGGATCATAATGGCTTCGTATGCACGAATGAAGTTCTCTAGCCCGAGCCCCGATAACCTTAGCGCCACGCTGGTCTATATTGCTTCCCGTCCATAATAATCACAGCTTCGATTTCGCCAGTCATTGTGGCACGTGTCCTTCAAGCCCGGCGACAGTAGCCAAATTGACCTGACTTAGTTGCTCATGGGCCTCGCCACTCAGGCCAACTCCAGCCAGGAGAGCTATGGCTTCGACAACGTCCGACGGCTCCAGCATGTGCCACTTGGCGAGAGTGACCTTCGTGCTAGCACCGATAGTAACAGTGAAGACGTGGTCAGTCTCGACTTGCGTACCGCTGAGACCATTCAAGGCACGGAACATATCCTCGTCGGTGAAATCATCACCCATACAAAGTACAAATTCCAGTTTTCCTTCCTTGGCTTTCTCACCTTGAGAGTCATTTCCTGGCGGAGCTATATGCGCAATATCGGAATTGTAGTCGTTGATAAGGCGCTTAGCGATCTCGCCCTTGTTGATGAAAGTAGGACGTACTTCGAGATTGGCCTTGCCTTTCATCACGTCGACGTCCCATTTCTGGACCACGGTCGCTTCGAGTTCCTTGTACAGCGCTTGTGATGAGTGTAAGCCTTGTTCAGGATCTGCTTGACGATAGTGCCAAGTCAACGCGCATCGCTTGCGTTCTATGAACGAGCCTAATCAGGGCCAGTTAGTGAAACACTTCATAAACGTACATTCCTGAGGACAACGTACCAGGTACACGGTCGGTGTATTTTTGGAAGACTTCGACCACATCCGCCTGCCAGCTCATGTCTAACTTCTCAGCTAGATTCTCCCACGTGTCATGGCCCGGATGTCTAATAAAACTTCCGTGCTCGGCACTGAAGCCTAGTTCTGAGATATGACCTAGGTGCTGCTGTAAGAAGTCCTGATCTCTGCCCGAGATGATCCATACAGCATTGCGGTGGTCCGCCGCCAAGGCTTTCAGCGTCTGGATGACCCGTTCCGACGGAACAGCTGCCTGAGGGTCTCTGACAATCGGAGTGAGCGTGCCATCATAGTCAAACATGAACAGACGCTTGCTAGCTTGGCGGTACTGTCTCAACATGAGCGTGCGGTCAAGTAGCGGTGTAACGTTGGCGTTCTTGTTTGATGCCAGCGTGCCGACGAGCTTTCGTAAGAACTTAGCAATCCAGCTTTGCACATTCTGCGTAGTGACATGTTTGTAGAGACTCGACTGCATCGACTGGCGTTTTTCAGCTGACATCGTGAGAGCGTTGTTGATTTGGTGAGCGACATCAGTGAGGTCCCAAGGGTTTATATGTATCGCATCTCGCAGACTCCCTGCAGTGCCGCTAAACTCCGACAGGATTAGCGGGCCATGCGTGTCGCGCTGACACACAACATATTCTAGACTGGTGGTGTTCATTCCATCTCTGACCGATGTGATCAAACCAATGTCTGCGGCTCTCAATAGCGCGAAATACTCTTCGGGAGAGAGATATTGCGGATAATGCTGTACCGGTGAGAATCCCAAGCTGCCATAAGTTCCGTTAATTCTCGTGACCAACTCGCTCACTCGGCTGGCCACCTTGTTCTCCGGTTCCTCTCCTCCCTCCTCAATGGTGTTGGGTGAGGTAACCTGAACAAGGACAACCTTTTCTCTCCACTCTGGAAAGAGTTCTAGGAATCTTTCAAATGCCATGAGTTTCTGGGCGACACCACGGACACTATCCAGTCGGTCACGTCCCACAATGATCTGCTTGTCCTTATAAAGTCCCTTCAAGGCGTCATACATATCCGAGACTTGTTTCGACCATGCCATCTGTTCCACTTTGGTTACATCGATACCAATGGGGAACACACCGACTTCCACGCGAGCCCCATACGCGTCTACGCCAACAGAGTCCGAAGGGAAATCCAAGATTCGGGTACAGCAACTCGCAAAATGACGCGAGTAGCTATATGACTGAAACCCGACAAGGTTGGCGCCTAACATGCCTTCAAGCACTTCCTTCCTTCGCGGTAAGCATCTTAAGAATTCGCTGCTGGGGAACGGACAATGGAGGAAGAACGAGATGTACATGTTGGGCATTCTTTGCCGTAGCATGCTAGGGAGCAACAGGAGGTAATAATCATGGATGACTACGATGTCACCAGGCTTGTAGATCTCGATAATCTTATTAGCGAACTTCAAGTTGGTGCGGAAGTAGTCTGCCCATTCAATGCGCTCAGACCGGCCATCATTAGGCTCGTGTTGCTTGTAGTGGAAGAGGGGATAGATCGTGTGTTCGGCATATCGCCTCCATCGGGCCTGATCATTCAGTCTGATACCGTCATCGCTTGTTTCGGTGTCATCAGCGAGCCACACAGGAACAGTCTTGATACGTTTATCATGGGATAATAGCTGCTCCAGCTTCGCCTGGTGTTCCTGTGGAATCCACAAGCCATCAACCTCAGGAGGTGTTGGTGGCGCTTCTCCATCCAATGGTATGGGGGCAGATAAGTGGTTTAGACCGGGAATGTTCGAGGTTGTATCCGGGATGACATTTGATGCAGACAAAGATTCGGCGAGTGACTCGATTTCGCCTGTCCAGGCTACGACGGTATGGTTCCAGGGTGTTTCGTCGGATGAGAGGTAAGAGAAAGAATCGAAAAGAGCGGATTGGCCGCGCCGATAGCCCAATTCCTACCGGAAGTTAGTCACGCAACAAGCTTACAGTAGGGGTAAGACTATACTGACCCAATCGCCGCTCTTGTGATACTTTAGAGAGTGAGGGGTCGTGAACGTAGCCGATATAATGTTGCCACTAAGGGCTAGGTCAGGCGCAGCAGCCTTTATTTCCGTGATAGACTCTCTCCGTCCACTCAATGATATGCTCATCCGTCGCAAGACCTCATGATCTGAGCTAGCCCCTTGTACTAGGTTCGTAGGAGAGGATGCGTCTATGGCGGGGCCTGTCGCAGACTCTTTGGGGACATTGCTATCGTTCTGATTGAAATAGCTAGGGCTAGCAGCCTTGGTGGATTCGATGTTTACTTGTGACGAATATGTCGACGGCTGTATGCCAGGCGTTACCGGCACTCTCGTAACAACATTTCGCTCGTGGGGTGGTAGATCGGACGAATCATCAGAGTCGCTCTTTATAGCTGACTCGCGGGGAGTGGAAGACATTTGCTCGGCCTCTTTTACAACGTCGCTGGTGGTGTTGAGTTTGGCTTCTTGCTTGGTTTCTGCCATTGTTGTCTTAGCTTTATTTCTTATGACAATTAAATCGCGGCGTAAAGTCGGTATGTATGGGTAAACGATGTAGACACGGCGGTGACGCAGAATAGAAGACACAAGGGTACACAAGGGTAGCTAAAGTAGCAATTGATAATTAAAGGTGGTTAATGGTGAATACTAGGCATGAAAATTATCGGTGAAAGTCGTGACGGGGTGAACCAAACGGTGAAGACAGCACCGATGGCTGTCAAAGCCAGAAGAAACAGCGTAGGTAGGTTAGGTAGACATAGGCAAGTTCAAATATGGGTAAAGTACAGCTTGTACAGGTAGGGGAGGTAGAATCTAGAAGGCTAGAACAACATAGGCTCGTAGCGGGGCTCTCGTCGTCGTCGCGATTATTGGCTTATTTGCAGTTATTTCCCACTTTAGGGAGGATGGTGGGGCATGGAACCAAGTTGATACTATGTACCAGGTTCGTGATAGAAACGGAAAAGCGGTAGTACGTAGAGTAAGGTATAGTATGTATGATAAATGCAACCTGGAGGTTTTGCTCCAGGCTGTTTGGGCAGAGTGTGGGTTTACCTGAATGGACTGGGCAATTCGTTTGAAATGCGCCAACCACTGCGCGAAAATCTTCTCAGCTCGAACAGCGAACAGCGAACAGCGATTAGAGTGAGTGATCCCGGCCTTTCTCGTCCTAGATCGATACTTCAACGGTTCGTTCCGACTACGGCACTACCAAGTGTAGGACCGCACTGGTGGGCAGATCAGGTACAATTTTCTTGAAAGTGGTGTGCTTATTCCGAATGAATTTTTATGTACTAAATATTAAACGAGAAGGAGACAAGACAAGACAGACAAGACAAATGAGACGAATGTGACGAATGAACACTTTCAATGCCTAGATGCCACGAGGAACAAGGAACCAGATAAGTCAACCCTATTTTAGATTGATACCTAGCACACACGCACAGAACTCGACGAACAGTTGAGACGAATAGGCGGATGGACCCGGATCAGATCAACAATGTACTATGTATGTCAAAAGTGTGTAATTAAAATGTAAGTGTAAGGCGGTGATTTCAGATAGTGGGGTAAGTGTCGAGAGCCTGTGACGCTGGCACATGCTGAAAGACAGGCTGAGAATGGTTTGTGGAGTTTGTGGAGATTTGGAAGTAATCAGAAATCGCAGAAGAAATGTGAAAGGCATGGAAAAGCACTGGCCAGGCGGGTTATTACAGGTACGTACCTTAAGCCAATGACGTAGGCGGAAAGAAAGAAGGGTGTAACAAGGATACGACACCCACAGACCTTGCAGACCTTGCAGACCTTACCTAAAAAATAGCCTGAATCGGATACCATAGATGGAAGACCGAGGCAGCTGCGAGGGTATTTATATTGAAAACTTTGAAAGATGAGACGACACGGAAACGTGGGAACTAACGACCGAGCGGGTTTACGGTTATCCCCATTGAGTTTCCCAGGGCATGGATGAGCTGTATACTTTGCTTATACATGACTAGATGCATTATCATACATATATCTGCGTGTATATGTGGAATGACGAGGTAGTACCACGGTACCCGGCGTTCATAAGCGATATCAATTTGATCTTTATTGGACATCTTAACTCCTATCAGGCGAGTCAGCCTAAACCGTTAACGGCATTTCAAACAGTTCCAACATTAAATGGCGTCACGACGATGGCATTTATAAATACCTACTTCCTATCAAGTATAAAGCATATCGTAGAGTCTCAGTAAGCCACATTCAAACAGCATATCCATATATAAATGGTATTTCCTTCACAAAAACTGCATCTCCCCATACTACCCATACTACCTGGGAATACCGATTGGAGGTATGTATGAGATGGATATGCAATGATGTCTAAAGTCCTGACGGGTAGAAGCCATTATTATGTTCGAGACCGGCCTATGCACAAATGGCTCGATTGCAGACAAACGGCCCGTTTTTGGGCTTCATTGGTTAGAAGCTTGGTCAAGATCCCGCATACAGTTTCTAGTAAAATCTAAACACTTTAAATGAGGCATATACGCATGATTTGATCTCAAGTTGATTGTCTCTATGATGTTATGTCGTATTGAGCCAGCCGTGTTGGGTAATTTCGAAGTGAGGGATTAGATAGTGAGGGCATTCACGGCCCGGTAAACCCCGCGCTGCAGCCGGTAGAACTCTTGATTATACAGATGAATAATCCGTTTATCTTTAACATTTGACTCCATTGTAGATCGTCTTGACCGGCGCTGCAGTATTCATGCCCCAGATTTTTGGTCTGAACTAGCCCCTGAGACTACCTCGAACCCCTTTTTCGTGGGGTTCGTGGGGTTAACATTGATCCCAACACTACACTACGAATTATGAATATGTTCTCATCATCTACCAAGATTTCCAACTACGCTACCAACCATAACTGCGACCTCTCGATCCCATCCGCCACTTTTCTCTGAATCTCCCTTAGATGTTTTCCCCTTAGTAGTTGTAACAGTGCTGGGAGGTTGACTTCCTCGGATGACGCACTCTCTGATGGCTTCCCCTACACTACCTCTGTTCGTCTTCAACGTACGTGCCGAAACACCACCGCGGTTAACGATTTCCTGCACCCTCGTTGCGAGACTGCTTGCCATAGTCCTCCAGAAGTAGGATGCTAGTGAGCCGGTCTCCAAGTATGCCAATAAAAATTGTAGTAGATTGGTTTTATCGGAAGAAGTATGTTTGTGTGCTGGTAGAAGTGGGTGAGACGGTGCATTTGTTGTAGAGAGGATGATTTCTAAGGCGACTATATTTTGACACCGCGCCGAGACCTCTGCCAGTGTCCGATCTAGGGATGGAAGTGTCGCCAGTGACCTCGCTAGGGATGCGATAGAGCTTTGTAATGAGTTGCGCAAGTAAACCTCGAGGGCCTGTAGAAGCAACTGAGGAGTCCACTTGTCAGGTTTTGTGCCAGTTATTGGTGATATCAGATAGAGAGTGATGGCGGCAGACGTGATTCGCGACTTAGCCTCCTCACTTTGGGCGAAAGTGGTAGTTCCCGAAGCAGAGCCAACGTTGAATTCTCGCACAATCTGCTCTGAGGTACTCCTGACAGATCTTTCGATCGGTCCTATGATGGATTCTTGTAGACTCTTGATTGCATTGACTTTATCCAAGCCATATCCTTCTTCGCCCGGCGCCTTCTTGTCGAGTATCTCGCGCAGTGATAACAGTGTATGTGCACATCGTACCAATGCTCTGTGATCCTCCTTTTTCGAGCTTGATCCCGACGCGCCTATTTCTGTATGTTGAATTTCAATCTGCCGGCCTAATTGGAGACAGCGACCAACAGATCTACCTAACTTCAGGGTCTCCCATAGTCGAGCAGCGACTTGGCGCACCTCGTCCGCTTCGGCGTGCTTCTGGATGACTTCCTTCTCTAGCTGTTTGTAGCTCTCATTCAAACTCTTGACTTGATTATCAATCTCAGATATTATCCTTCCGCTCGCTTCGGTTTGTTCGGTAGCATGTGAGAGAAGGGGGATCGCAGAGCGGGTTGTAAGGAGATCTATATGGGAGTCGATCTCTTGAGCATCGAACAATACTTTGGATAACGGTGTGGAGAGATCTAGCGGGGTGTCATTTGGATTATTTGTGGCGAGGACAAGACTGTTGGCGAAGGACGAGGGACTAAAGCTTGGATCGAGAAAGGCTTCGTAATCGACATACGACGGATCCTCATCTTCGTTAGCTGCCATCTGCGCGATTGTCACAATTGGGACGCATCCAGGGTCCCAAAGAAGCTTCTTTTTAAGTGTGATGTAAGTAAATTTAGAAGGGTCGCTAGGTACAAGCAGCCCCCGAAATTGTTGAACCTTACCCCACAACTCCACCAAAAACAAATGGAACCATGCAAGTCAAGCCACATGTTACTGCCTCTACTCTAGCCACAGCCCCGAGTTGAGTTGAGTACAATGTTCAAACTTCAAACATTCTCATCACATTATTTCAGAACATGTCATAATTGGATTAAGTTTCGTTGGATTTCTTTGTTACAACCGAAAAATATTACATCGAATATATATCCCGCTCCATATTTAGATACCGTAGCTCTTGAAGGCAGTGTCCTGTTTCTTCTGAGGAGCGCCTCCAGCACCTCCAGCAGCACCGGCAACACCACCAACCGTGCTTCCCACCGAATTCGTCACGCCGCCAACTGTGTTTCCGAGACCTTCCGTAGTCTGTCCTACGGCGTTGCCGACTCCTCTTGTGGTAGAGTTCAATCCTTTGCCGAGTCCTTCGGTCGTGCTACCCAGTGCACCACCAACGCCTCCGAGGAGACCTCCCTGGCCCTGGGCTTTTTCGCCGCCTGTAAGGATATTGTCAACGCCGCCGACAAGTCCGCCGAGGAGACCACCACCTTGGTTGTTTGACATTGTGAAATTTTTGTGGTTGTTTTGGTTTGTGATGAAAGTTGAAGCCGGCTGACTAATACGTCTTGATCAATGAGATCGGTGACTTGTTGATTTTCAAGATTTTCAAGAAACGTTTGATTTGTTTTCGGACTGATTATTTTAAAATAACAAAGCCAGATTATCCGAAGAAGTTCACCTTATTATACAACTTCGAGAAATAATCCTATGGCATGATGTCATGTTCTTACTTAAGGGATCGCGTTCATCGACCTGATCGAAACGCCACATGAATTCATACACCTTGTGGCTTCCGTCAGATCCTAAATTGGTGTGGCTAGAAACTTGTTTCGTTCACATCCTCGTCAAACCCGAGAGCCAGGATTCGATTCCCTATGGACCATTCGGATTTCAGAAGTTCACCTTGCGGCTCGGAGACCTTTCTAGACCGTCGCATGATTCGCCGATCTAGATCTGCAGGTCTAAACCGTGCTAACAGAACCGTGCCTCGACTGGCGTCATCCACGAATAGATCATCGGCGATCGATAGATCTGACGACCTCAAACGAAGAGATATGGTCAATGACGTCGTCTCACAATCGGTGATTGGAGAATCGGGGCTAGGGTTTGAGTTTCGGCACATGCAGACTAGCAACCCTCCGCTCCCTTCAACCCGCGAGCATACAGCTCTCCGACTTGGGTTCCATATCCGACGAAGGCGTCCATTAAGGCGAACTAAGTCCCGGAGTGGCAGGGTGCTTAACTTCGCACTTGCGCTTATTACTATTATAGAAACTGACGAGAATGCCAAATTGCCCTGACGTTTCGCTCCGATAAGTTTCTGAGACGAATCCAGGATTATATGCACGGGTCAAGTTGATAACAATGGAGTTCCCCAACCCTTAGGCCGTCATATTGAACCGCTGCCTCGAGTCTATATGCATGCTACAATCATCTATGCCGCTAATAATATCAAATGTGCCACCCAATAGCCAAAACGGATATAATGCCATAATACACTCAATACACTCAATAGACGAAAACGAAATCCTCGTTTTCGAGATCAGTCAAGTTATCGAACGCTCTATCGCCAAGTCTCTCCGCGTCATCGGCGGAAGCGGCCGCTTCGTCCGCGTTCTTGACGTCCCCGATCTCGTTGTCGCCCACGGTCTTCTTCATTGCCGCTGCCGCTGCCGCTGCCGCGGCTACTTCCTCGGGAGAGTCCAAGCTGGTATCCACGATAACGGCGGGCTTCCCCATCGCCACACGCCTCTTGGCATGGCTAGCGTTCAGGAATTTCAGATATACAAGTGCGATTCCGCAAATGACAATGATTGCAATGTATAGCGCCAGGTTTGATCGAAGACCCCTTTCGTATCCCGGTGCATCCTTTTGTGTATAAAGTAATGGGCCGACAACGTTTCCGATCGACTGTCCGACGAAGAGGATGGCGTTGGTGCACTTTTTCTTGGTGTCACCGGCGGTGTTCTGCGAGGCTAAGGAGTAGATCAAGGGAGCTATGAGATGTCAGTAATTAAGCCAGGTCTTGGTCCATTATGAGAACTCACTTATTCCTGGGTAAACTGAGATAAGGTAATATCCAGCTAGAAGAGCGCCCTGGTTCGAAGTATCCCGTGGAAGCACCATAAGCATTACACAGCCAGCGATCGGAGGCAGACAGAGGCCCATGATTACAGGACCCTTCATCTTGATCCTCTGGGCTAGAAAAGCCCCACCGACAGTAGCGACAAGTTGTACGAATCCGAAGGGAATGTTGAATAGGATGGTCGTGAACTGGTCAAATCCGAATGTTTTCACGATCAGCGGCCCGAAGGTAGAGATACCACCTGACGGAATGCTGATAGAGAACATGAGGGCGAACCAAAACCAAGACTTGGGATCCAGAAAGGCCTCCTTGAGGTGGTCGTTTCGCCATTCGCGCGAAGCAACACCCATCTGGTTCACACGCAATCGTTCGATGGCGATCAACTTGTCGTTATCATTCAAGAATTTCGCTTCTACCGGTGAGTCGGGCATAAAGTAGAACATGACAATGCTGAATGCGACGGTTATTAACCCGAAAAACATGAATATTATCTAGGATCCGTTAATATACTGATTTATGAGCTGTATAGTAAGATTGGCGAGGTAAGGTACCTGGTAGGAATGAAGATGCGATGTTACGTGTCCGAGGCCGTAGGTGATCAAGCTACCGAACTTCGTTACCGTTAGCTATTTCACCTATCGTATTATGTTTCTGAATTTTGCTTACCATGTTCGTGAATCCGTTCATAGCGCTAGGTAACTCAAAGTTAGCATCAACTACAAGATACTTAGAAAAAAGATGCATAGGTGCTACTTACTACCAGTAACTGGTTCGAACTGTCTGCTCTCGTCTTCTCCACCACATCTGTGTAATGGCGACGAAGCTAGGCGCAACACTCGCCTCAAACACACCCAAGAAGAATCGCGTGGCTAGCAAACCACCGAAGTTATGCGCAGCTGCCATACACGAAAGAGAAACACCCCAGAACAAGACCATCGTACTGGTGAATTTCGCGATGGGCAAGCGAACCAACAGCCAGGCCAGCGCCGGCTGCATCACCAGCTGTGCCAAGTAAACGATACTCCCCAGCCATGAGTATTGGTCGCCAACAAGCCCCGTGTCCGTGATCAAGCCGAAAACCGAGGCGTACGCGAGACACGACTTGTCCAATCCCTGGAGGAAGTAGACCGTCAACATGATGGGCAAGATGACGATATCGATGCGTCGCAGCACACGCGCGGAGTCCTCCGGCGTGACCTCGATCCGCTGACCTTGCCCGTGCTTGGCAAGGAACGAGGCCACGATATCCTTATCGCCGGCATTTTTGCTTGCCTGTCCCTGCGAGGGAGCCGCGTGCTCGATCTCTGCCGTGTCCGCCGTCGTGGCACCCATCTTGATGCGCTATGTACCTGGGTCCTAAGTAGGTACTAGGTAAGTTTGCTGCGATGTCGTCGTGATAAGGATCCCGCCGTCTCCAAGGGCGGGCGCTCCCTTAATAAGGCGGCGCCGACCCTTATCGGCAGCAGATTCCGAGGATTGGAGATGGTGACGGCAAGGATGTACGTAAGAGCGCGTGGGCGTTGGTACCGGCTCCCAGGGTCGGTAATGAGGAGTAAGTAGGGGGAAACGTGGGGACTCCGCACGCCTTTCCTCATCCAGATATTCGAGACCGCGCCTTTGTCTCGATTCGTGATGGGGAAGGATGGGGAAGCCGGTTTCCACCAATTGACTGGCCTGTCGCTAATATAATCGCTTTTTCGTGTCCGGCGCCAGCCTCGGTTTACGGGATAATGATGCTGGGCAGATATACCTACTTAGACTAGGCTGACTCCTCTAAGAGCTGGATAGTTGCAACGTAAGATTATGGCACGAGGCAAACATAAGTACCTAGTACCTATAGATTCTTGGAACCGGGTGGGTGGGTTCGAAGATATATTCCACTTCCAAGGCCTTCAATTATATATCTAGCCGAGTTAAGCCTTCGTACTTCACTTCGCCTCCGCATTTGAAGCTATCGAGACCGAGCTCCAAACTTTCTTTTGCTACTAGAAGAGGGGGCATTCACGGTCAGGCCTCTGCTAGACGGGTACTCATCTGAATACGACCAATAACGAAGATGTTATTACGCTATCCATTACAGAAACTGTTCTTACCTAGTCAAGGTTAGTAATTGATAATTGTCGAGTTGGCATCGGGACACCACGACCAAGAGAGATTACGAGCCGATACGACAGGCGAGCTATAGGGAGTTTTTCTCTTCCGTATTTCATCGGCTTCCATAATCCGGGACGAGATAGAGACAGTTATCATTCACCGGAATGCCCAAGATGGCTAAACGAATAATCTGAGAACGTGTCTTGTCAGAGCGTTTTCGTGAGCGTTTGGATGTAACCTTGGCCTCCAACGCTAGTATCATTATGGTCCCGAGGACCATTGACGCTTGGGACTCGGGATCAATAGTCGGTCTGAAGAGTCAGCTTTGTTCTCAGCATGGATTGCGGGGAATGCTTAGGGATATTTATGACACATTCGTTCATTGGTATACTCACCTGGGCAGTTATAAGCTTACGTAACCACTTCCTCGACATTGAAGACGACTTCGCTTACTAAATAACAATATAACACGGTATATAGGAACGACGCCCGACAGCATGGCACTTCTGCGATCGTGCTTTTTAGTGATATTTGACCTTATAAAGCTACAGTGTGAATGAAATAAATGAAGACTCAAGACAGGTTTTAGAAAATGGATGTATGAAGACCTGTTTGACTCGAAAATCTTATAAGTCTATAGGATTCTGGTATCTTGAACATCATATGAAAGCTTTTCGAATGATGTTGGTGAGCTGACATATAAAGAAGTAAGGGATCACAGTATACCTGAGGTAGTTTTTGAGTTTCATGGTTGCTATAGGATGTGAGTTGTCGCTTGCATGATAGCTTCATGTCCCTCTTGTCTCCTTGCTTACCTATAAGATACGAGATCGCACTGCATATTAGAGAAACTGTCATGAGTGCATGTTATAGTCTAGACCATAGTCGACAAGTATCACCGGTTCTAGTCAGTTTGTCTTCATTTGAGTCTGTCAGCCAACCTGATGAGGCGCCAAGCAATCAGCCCAAACATTCCAATCCAAAGACATCATATTTTCCCCTCTCGTGACTCTTTTCGATAACAACGGCAATATCTTGGAAGTTTGTTGTTATGAACTCTCGGCAAGGGATATTTGCATTTGAAAAATATAGGATTTAAGGGACTTGGAACATATGTTGACAGGTGGTTTGGCATCAACTATATACAGGTAGGCATGCATGGTGATGACATTAGATAATTGAAACATGGTTGATGGTCGAGTAACATATTAATAGCAACTAAAAATCACTCTATGCGGAATTGGACGTGATTCAAACAATATATTAGGTAGGATTGGAAATGTCATCTTGCATTCGGCAGTAGGATGTTACATCTCGACTTGGCGCATGATGCGCATCTTGGTAGAAATATATTAAGGAAATAGCTAGCTCAAATATGTGGTTTCATTTCCGCCGGGTCGGAGAAAGTGTCTATATGTCAGGACCTTTTAACCGGCTTGTAGAGGTAAACACATACGTCAGGAAATATTCTAGTGTCGATCTCGGATGTGCTGCGATCAACCGGCCAAGACTGCAGTTGGTGTTGGTCGCTACGACATTCCAGCTGCGAACTTTTGAGATTTGGATGTCGGGTATCTGAGAAATCTGAATGATGTTATTTTGCAGCTTTCAGCTTTCTTTTAATAATCGCTTGGCACTTGAGCGGGAGATTAGTTTATTATGGCGCGCCCCTAGTTCATAATACGGCCAGGAACAAGATTGTTTTCATTGGTAGCAACGTACGAGTTCGTGATCGATGGCACGGACTTTGCTTCTTTTAGAGGGATCTAGATTGGCCAGAGTACAAGCCAGGCGGTAAGTATTGACGGGACTTGGCGAGGCGGCATCTAGAAAATCAAGCATAGACGGCACTCGGACGGTGCAATTTGCCATTGGTTTCAACCTCATACTTTTCCCATGTACATGTTATATCACATACATATTAGTACATTAGTCTTAACGCGCGTACATCCGTAGATGCACATCGAGGGACTTTTTGAGTAGGATTATTGATCCTAACGACGCCAGCGACGCCTAGTCTTGGTTGCAACATTTACCAAGTAATTGGAATTAATATGCCCCTTTTCTCATCAAGCCGCCGTCAAAATAAAAATTTTTAAAATTTGCTGACGAGTTGTAACGTTTACTACCACAAAACCACACTATTAATGTGAGTGTAGAAGAAATATGCAGAAATCTCGTATTGATGACGCCCCGACGCCCCCATGCAAGGGGAGGGAAAGGAACCAGGGGTCATGTACCGATTCGGCATTGATGGAGCGAGCATCGCCCGGGGTTCCCCACATTGGATAACTGATCAAATCAGGTTTACGGTTTATGAGTTCCATAGAAGGAAATGGAGAAAAATGGAGTAGGTATGTAACAAAGTAACTCTGAAGACTGGAGCTGGAGCTGGAGACTACGATGGACTACGATAGACGATAGAGGGAGATAGAGTAGAACCTTAGAGCCTTAGAGCCTTATTCCCCCACACCCGCGACGCTCATGCCGATAATTCTCCAATCTTTGCATATCCCTTGAGATGTGCCCAGATGTGCCGTGCAGACAGTGCCGCTTGCTGACGGCGGCGGTCAGACATTTATCACCCGGATTCTTTACGTCGTGATCACGCGGTGTTGTTTACACTACTACACTACCCTAACCAAGTACCTACCTACATACATACATGCTTAGGTATCTACAAGGAAGATGAGATAACTAACTGTTGACCAACACACTCGAAGACTGGAATGTGGTCAGCTCGCATGGTTCGGCATTGGTCACACAGCCTTGAGCAAGGACGGTAGATGCAGGGAAGTAAAACACTATCGGGTCTGGACGCGGGACGGGGGAGTAGGGGAGTAGGGGAGTAGGGGAGTAGGGGAATGGAATCTTCGTCAGATGATGTCGTGGAATCCTAATAGCCAGCTCTACACACCGTTACAGTAGCCATCCCAGGCCTGCAGATATATGAAGGCCGCGATGCCCGCGTTGCAAAATGCTGCTCTCCCACGCGACCCCTTAATCAAAGCGACATCTCGCCGGCCTCCCGCTCGGAGCAATCCGAGAATCCAGGCTTCCCAATGCTTCCGACCAAGCTTGCCTTTTTGCTTTGCCAGCTATTAAGCCTTGCATTAGCTGTAGATCCTACAGTCAACTTAATATGTAACAAGTATACAGGCTACTCGACTCCGAACGGCATCACACAATGGCTTGGCATTCGGTACGCCGCCGCGCCTCTCGGTGATTTAAGATTCGCACCTCCGCAAGACCCCCCTTGCAATTTTACCGCCACACAAGACGCCACCCAGGTGCGAGTGTTCCCTACATTATTTCCGATCTCTAAATCCTTGCTAACACATCCTTTTCCTAATATTAGCACGGGCCTATCTGTATACCAGTCGGTGGGGCGGGTGGCAATGGAAACTCGGAAGATTGTTTGTTTCTTGACGTGTACGCGCCAAGTAATGCGACGCGAAACTCCAGGTTGCCGGTATTTTTCTTCATCCAGGGTGGGGGGTTCAGCGTCAATAGTAACCCGAATCTCAATGGGGCGGGCTTGATCGAAGCTAGCGACTACAATATAGTCGTTGTTACTTTCAACTATCGCGTTGGTCCATATGGTTTTATTACCAATGGCAACCGAATTAAAGCCAACAACGGGCTGCGCGATCAGCGGAAAGCTCTCCAATGGGTAAATCGGTATATTTCAGCATTTGGTGGCGATCCGAGCCATGTCGTTTTAGGCGGAGATTCTGCCGGCGCCGCTAGCATCAGTCTTCAGATGATCGCTTATGGTGGCAGGAATAGCGGCTTATTCCACGGAGCTGCCGCTGAGTCGGTATCGTTCGCTCCAGTTCTCACCATTGCGCAGAGCCAGTATCAGTACGACAATTTCACGATACGCGCTGGCTGTAACGTCAACGGCACTGATTCTTTGGCCTGTTTGCGAAACAAAACCACCGCAGAACTGCAGACGGCGAATGATAGATGGCCTTACCCTGGATTGAGCCAGGCACCTCTCTATATGTGGAATCCCGTTATCGATCACGACTTTATCACAGACTACACTTACAGTGCATTTGCTAAAGGAAATTTCGTCAAGATTCCTGTAATCTACGGGGACGACACAAATGGCGGAACGATATTTACACCCAGCACCACATCGACGCTTGATCAGAGCAATCAGTGGATTCGAGCCCAATTCCCGAATATAACGGAACAGCAACTTGAGACGATTGATGAAATGTATCCGAATCCAAACGACACCTGCCCCAGTACCGGCTGCTACTGGCGACAGGTCAGCAATGTCTATGGCGATATGCGCTACATGTGTCCGACATTGTATATATCGTCGGCCATGGCTAAATACGGTGTTAGCAGTACATATACCTACCGATACAATGTCGAAGATCCAACGCAAATAGCACAGGGGTTAGGTGTGCCCCACACCGTCGAGGTATCGGCAATATGGGGGCCACAGAACACCAATGGCAGTCCGCCGTCGAGCTATGTCTCTAATGGAACTAATATAGAAGTCATTCCTATCATACAAGCATATTGGACCAGTTTCATCCGTACACTCGACCCGAACACATACAAAGACCCAGAGGCAGCGACTTGGGAAAAGTGGGACTCGAGCGATGAGAATAGACTACTGTTTGAAACAGGTGGGAAGACGACCATGGAGAATGTGGATGAGGATACGAAGACACACTGCCAGTTCTTCGCAAGTATAGGTGTTGATATACAGCAATAGAACCAATGTGTTCTGAGGTACATAGGTATCTTAATCATAATCAAGGGGTAGTCCTTACCTACCCTTCATGACATATCACCAAATGGACAATGACGATCATAGGTGTGTAATACAACCAACGGCCGCCCCAGGCACAAGATACGTGCATTTCTATGCTATAACCTAGTCCGAGTAGGGTTATAGGAAACCCTTAACTAAAAAAATCCTCGCCATAGCAGGCATTTGCTTCGCCCCCGACATCCGGCAAAGACAAGCTAAGCGAAGCCCAGCTAGTACCTAACTTCATACCCTAATACGCATGCGAACTTTCTATCGCATAAACCGCAGAGTTCATTTCTCGTCACACCCCCCAAGTTTATCTCTCCACGTAGCTAACTTGGCTGTATCTTGTTAGTAATCCAGTCGATCCTCCCGCGAGCTATAAGGGGACACTTACCATGCCTAGCACCTCCTTCTGGCCAAGACCGTCGGGCTTAACCCTCTCCTCCTTCATCTGCTCGTTCTCACGACGGAGCTTCTCAACCTCCATACGCAGTAAAGCGTTTTCGTTGCTCATGCGCACGTGCTCTTCCAGCATAGCCAACATCTCGTGGCGAGATTTCTGGTTCGCCTCTGTTGCCTCATCAACTGCCTTGCACATCTGGTCAAAGGCAGCGTAGTAGGCCTTAGTCTGCCAATATTCATCGTCGATGGCTGTGCCAGCGTGGTGATTGTTGAACTCCGTCTCTAGCTGCGAGTATCGTGCCTGAAGAAGTATGTGTTTGTGCGTCAAATCATCGTTCTTGTCTTGGGCCGTCTTAGCGGCGTTGCTAAAGTGGAGGATCAACTCCCGGACGATAGGCACGACTTGGACCCCGTGTTTGCGAATCTCGGACACTTTTATACAATATCAGTATGGTATCCTCGATAAGAGTATCTAGTAGTCGAGGTGTTTTGGTGATGTCTGAGGAAGTTTTAGGCAAAGCAATTTAGGTAAATAATACCTGTTTCATAAACCCCGGGGCCGATGTGCAGGAATATATACATACGTAAATAGTCGACCTCCGAAAGCTCGTACTCGTGAGGGGAGTCGTTTGAATTCATCGCGAAATGTTCACGAACAGCTAAATGTATCTTGTCAATATAGGGAGTATATATAGATGTGTTAATAGATGTAGCGGAAGAGTCTGCCTAAACTTACGGTATTGATGAAAGGAAGCAAAGGTATAATATCAGAGAATACGAGTAGGATGGAAGTTGCTTTCTTGATCGCGGAAAGCGAAACTTAGAAGATTTGCCTGGAGATGTTAATGCTGTACTAGCAAATAAAAAGAGAAATATATAGATAAGAATGAAGGTAACGATGGAAAGGTCGGTGACTGTATGATACATACTAGGAACTCCGAATAATTTTGTGGTCAGGCTTGTAAAAATGTCGAGAGTTCTCGCAAAGTTGACTTCTAAGATTGTGGAGAACGTGTAAGGTCAAATGAATACCTAGTAGGTTGGTCGGTGACGAGGGTCAACATGAGATGCGTATTTTGTTTTCTGGTCGTAGATGTTCAACCCTACTTTGTGATGCACCTGGTAACAATTGCCATCTAATCGACTGGTACTCATGACTTCTTTACTAATACTGGACAATTTCACACTGTTTATCAACACCTGATGTCACATAAATGGCAGAAAATGGATATCGTAGAAAGAAGGCTCCAATTTATTCAGGTGCACGAAAATCCCAACGGCACCAATCCAAGCCTCTACAGCTTAGCTTCAAACACATCCGAATCTCTTCTCAACTCATCCTTAACCTCCCCAAAATCCGTAGTCTTCCCAACCCTCCAACTTATATCCACGCCAGCAGCATCATTCCCCTCCTTCCACTGCCACCTCCCCCTCTCCTGGCGCCCCTTTTCTAACACCTCCCTCACCCACCCCCCAAGCGTCGGCAACATCTTAAAAGCATGCGCCGAGTCCCCCGTCACGACCACCAGCCCCTTCTTCCCAGGGACATAATCGATAACGTACTCGCTATCCGCCGTGTCCGCACACCAACACACACGGCGCCCCACCAACGGCCTCTCCGCCAGCGCCGGCAGCGTCTCCCTCAGCAACCGTCTAATCATATCCTCGTCGCGCGCCGGGATAAACGCGTTATCGTCCGGTGGAAGCGATAGCCCAGACGTCGTGGCATAATTCGTGTACCCCGCCATAGCAGGACACAGTTTAAGCAAGTTCGTGCGCGCGTCCGGCTCGAAGAAGAATCCGAGGTCACGCGCGTACGTCACCGGGATGCCGCGCAGCTGCGCGGCTTCTGTGGGGGTGAGTTGGATGTGGGCGACTGGTGATGCTTTGGCGATGACCTGGCGTTTTATCTGTGGGAGGACGGATCCGAGGGATGCTCCGAGGGTCAGGATTGTGGTGGAAGCTGTATAGGACGTGCCCCGAGTTGTTATGGCGCCTGTGCAGATTTCCCCGGGCGAGGAGTAGGTCAGGGCCTGGACTGCGGAGTCGAGATGGATTTTCACGCCTAGAGCGATACATGCGGAATATACTGCCGTCATGGCGTCGGCGGCGTGAGCGTATCCCGCATAGGTGTTGAAGTAGCCCTTCCAGGGCATAGGACCGTCGAAGGCAGGAGCCACTTTCCGGATGTCGTCGCGCGAGTTCACAGGCGTTATTTTGTCCTTGAATTCCGGACGCCGGCGGATGGATTCAAGCGACTTTTGGAGAGACTTCTTGGACTTATCAGGGGCAGCAGCCGAGTTGCACAGAAGGTATCCGGTCTCATGGTAATAGGGGGCGAAGAGGGGAGACTTCCAGGCGGTCAAGGCCTCGAGGGCTAGCTCGGCGTAGAAAGGATCCTCATACTCAGCTCTTAAGATCTTATTTAGATCATTTCCAGCAGAGAGCTCCGGAGGGAAGGTGGCCGACTTCTCGAGGACGGTTACGTTGGTATAGCCTGCCTTAGCCAGATGGTAGGCTGTTGATAGGCCGAAGGTACCTGCTCCCAGTATGAGAATTGAAGTTTGCTTATCCATATTCACGACTTCAATCCGGACTAATTATGATTCGATATATTGGGGAACTGTAAATCAACTTTATTCATCACACGGTTGGAATATACGATGCCTTCAATTTGGAATCTTCTCTTATTTTACACTCTTCTACGGACCCATCACCATCTTCCCCAGAGCGGTTTCGGGACATGATCTCACGACATCGGACGCGATTTACGTACAATAGGATGTTCTTGATCTTTCAGCGTCGATGTGGTTCGAGATCCAGGGGTAAGTACCTTGGTACTGATATATGTACTGATTGGTGCACGGAGCCGAGGAAGCGGCAAGCGACGTGCATATGCAGGTTACCGTTTGGTACAAGATCGTGGGGAAATGGAGAATCTGGACCAACCCTGATCCCGGGCAGTGCGGTAGCCGGCACGATGTACCTATGTACCCCTTCTGTCATCACAGTGTGAGCGGGACGGAGCTGCCTATCTTGAATGTTGACATTGATAGCCTGCTTATCTACTCCGAATCCACTAGTATGATAACGACCACGGCGTTGTACTAGGTACGGGGTAAGGGCTACCTCCTATCTCCAATACTCAAGAAAGCCACGCGACAAGTGGAGTGTAATTACCCCGACTTTACAACTCTTCCGACTCCTCACCTTTTACTAGTGTATGCTGAGTATACCTGTTTGTCTATACGTAGAAGCGACGATGCATGCCATCTCAGAGTCCCATAGATAATCCACAATCATATCACCTGTTGATCATCAATGACCCCTGCCTCTGAAGATGCGGAACCCCACCAAGACTGAGTTGCGAACACGGACTGGATGTCGGAAGTGTCGAGGTGAGAAAGATCGCGTCTTCAACTCTCCCATTTCTTGTATCTCCTGACGTCTTCCAGAACGGCGGGTCAAATGCTCAGAGGAACGTCCTATATGCCGCCATTGTAAACGGCTGGGCTTTACTTGCCGCTATGAACTCAAGCTGAGTTGGCAAAATGTCGTCTTGCTTGAGTGCCACGAGGATGTGTCACAAATATTGCCCCGGGACCTGGTAGTCTCCATCCAAAGCTGGATGTTCTTGAACACTATCCAGGCGGACTACATTCCGGATAGTCTTCAAGCAAATATTGAGCGCCAACAGAACCTCGTTCAAACTGAGGATATCGAGTATCAAACAGACGAGCCTTCGCCCTGTCGATACATTTCTCCGTTTCATCTAGGGGAAGCCGAGGGCTATCTGTGGAGCTATTTTAACGAATATATGACAGCTCAAATCGTTATAGACCCTGGCTTCAATCCATATCGAGACATTGTGTTAAAGATGGCTGCTTTCTCTAGAGAGGGGCCTCTCTTTCAATGTGTGCTAGCTGCATCTGCAAACCAACTTCAAAGCATTGGTCGAAACGAATATAAGCAGGCCATGTGGCTCCACAGAGCTAAGGCATTGCGTCTCTTAAGAGCAGAGCTTGCCCATTTGGCATCAAGAGAAGCATATGGCGGAATCAACGGGACTTCCAAAGATCAGATTATTGCTTCCACTATTATGTTAACATTTTTCGAGGTGAGTGAATAAGGGAGGTTTCATATTACTAACTGAGAGACAATAACAGTACTAATGTAGTGACTTAGATTTCCAAGGATTGCTCAAACTCATGGACTGTACATGCCGACTTCGCGCGAACGTTTCTGGCATCTCGCTTGAAAGACCTAGGCACTTTGACTGCGGATCAAGAGGCTCTTCTCTATTTCGCAGTGACGTATTTCGTCTCACACGATATCTTAGCAGCTACCGGAGGTACACTCATGGAAGCTGCTGAAATGGTCACTGAAATGTGCAAAGCTGTGGATAAATCGACGATTCTAGCCCTCACAGGTTGCCCAAGGGATTTACTCATCTTAATATCTGAAATAAACCAGATGAGTTCGATAATAGGTCAATCAAGTGAGAAGCAACTTTCGCCCACGATGCAGCAGCGCCGAGACAAAGTTGAGAGGCTTCTCCATCAACTGCACCAAAACGTTCCTGAGGAATTCGCATCGCTAAAGTCAGAGTTTTCCGTCATCGCCGAGGTCAAACGACTTGCAGCTATCCTGTATCTGTATTCGCGCGTAGATAATGCCTCGCCATATGAGCCGAAAATGATTCGAATAACATCTCAGATCCTGTCACTCATCCCAAAAATTTCCCTCCGGACCCACACCGGTCTTTGGCCCCTTTTTATTGTGGCAACGCTGGGTGTACGGGAATGCGACGAAGATAGGAAGCTTATTTTGAGTCGACTTGCGGCTCTACAACAGACCAGACAGTTAGCGAGTGTTAAGAAAGCTAGGTTAATCATTGAAGATGTGTGGAAATCACGAGACCTTTGGCCTGATAGATCGCAAGGATGGAGCATATTGCAAGGGAGAAGACACGGTGCGATTAGTTTAGCATAATCCATTGTCACAATTATCTTTGAAATATCAATATTCTACAACACCTAAAATCATCCAGCCTCCCCCAATCCCATATTCGCATTAACCCGACGGAGTTTAGGTGGTATACCGGAAATCGTGCTGCTTCTTATCCGTAATGTCGACGAAAGTCTCCGCCATATCTTCAGAGGCTTCCGCCGGCTTACCGTACTTACGATCCCTAGTCTTATTCTGCCAAGCAGCAAAGAGCCAGTACACTATCAAGAGAATTATGCACACGCAATAGCTGATCAACATTGCGACCACCCCGCTCTTATAACGAGGAGCTTCCTGGCTTCTGAAAGTCTGAGGCCCAATGAGATTGCCGGCAGCATATCCGATTGTGACGAGACTGTATGTTATGGCTTTCTTGGTCACTGAAACATTACGGGTTAGTGTACCTCTTTATATCCGATCTCAAGGTACTGATAACTTACTGCCTGCGGTATTCGCCTGGATAAGAGATATTCCAACGATGTAAGGAGCTAGTAATAGTTAGTATAGCTTCCTAGTGTGCATGTGTCACTGATGAAACTTACGCCAATAGAAGTACATGAAGTAAAGCCCAACCATTTGACCAGGGACATTTGTTCGTGGTAGACCGTATACCAAAGCAGTCCCGAAAATAGGGAGCAACAATGAAATGCACGCGGTTAGTGCTCGTCGGTTATGCCACCTTGCGGCAAGGTATGAGAAAGCCCAAGCACCACCAGTGGCTACGATTCCGAATGGCATCGTGAGCAAACTGGAGACTAGAGCGCTGTAGCCTAAATTGTTGATAATGATCGATCCGAAAGTCTGAAGTCCACCATTGGGAATGTTGATAACAATATTGAACAAGACAATCAACCACACTTTGACGTCGAGTAAGGCCTCCCATACTTGGTCCCATTTCCACACCCGATTAGCAATTCCAGTCTTGTTGGAAGCTAGTCGTTTGGTAGCATGATATCTCTGTTCCGGCGTCAAGAAGAATGCGTTCATGGGACTGTCGGGTAGGGCAAACCACAGGAACAATGAGTATAGACAATTGATGGTTCCTGTCAACAAATACAGATACTGCCACTTCAGCAGGGGTGCTGTCGCAGGAATGTACCCGATAACCCAAGCGAAAAAACCGTTGAATATCGACGAGAAATATGCGAAAATGACTAAAAGATCAAAGCGGTTAGGAGACGCGCTGCGTTTAAGATAGTGCTAGGTAGGTACTCACTTCCGTTTCTAGGAGGCTGTTCCTCTTTCTTGTAGAAAGACGCGACGAGCACCGTGAAACATGGGACGGATATCGCTTCAAGAAATCCTAGGAGAAATCTAAGTCCCATAAATCCCGACCACGTTCTGCATGCTGCATAACATAGTGTACAGCATGACCAGAGGATGGAGCCAGTGGCGAGGAGCTTTCCTGGAGGGAATCGCTGAACTAGCCATGATGCTGGGACTAGACCAATCAAAGTCTTAACGGAGATCAGCAACTTCGCGCACCAAGTTATTTCAGATATCAACATACACCCAATGGCAAAATGCTTCCAAGCCAAGAGTAATCTTGTCCGGTGAATCCATTATCCTTCTGGAAACCGTACAGTGAAGCGGTTCCAATCTCCACTTTATCGACGGCGGCAAGAGTTGCGCAGAACACCAGCTATATGAATAACGTCAGCGAGATGTCGTGTCACGGTTACATCCTCAAATCGTGTGACTAGAATATAATCTCACTGCATGTTGGTGATCAAGTTTTGAAGACTTACCAGAGGGATCATCCAAGAATCAATTTTCTTCACTATGACCTTTTCCTGCTCAGGAGTCATAGGTCCGAACTCTTCATGATTGGCGAGATATACCGCTGCCTCATCTAGAGTGCTGTCGTTGGCCATCTTTGCCGTCTCGCCGACTACGGTCGAGGTGACTGGCTGGAGGGCATCCTCCTTACTGTCCTGAGACATTGTGTTGGGCAATTGGTAAGAATCCGGACAACAGAACCACTTAGAAATTTCTGAAGATTGGAGGTGTCTGTTGCAGATCTGTCTCGGCGGATATCCGATTCATTTCCCTGGACTTTATAGACAAGATAGTTTCACAACATCTCTCGTCGGCACTAACAGCTTATCAATCCGGGGTTGGTCTCACTAGGGTCCAGATTCAAGAACTGTGAGTGAGCTATCATCTTGTAATTCTCCACATCTCTTCTTAACCATGTTACCTTGTCAGCGACAGATTTATCAGTCAATGCGAACATGTTGCGCTAGAACGATACACATATATCTGACCCCGTATTTTGGGACGGATTAGCTTACGTAGCGTTTCCATGATAGACAGGAGAGTATGCCCTAGCTTAGTTCCGAACTCTTACAATTCCTAGGTAAGGAAAGATAGCGCATTGTCTATTGGAGAACCTACATGGTACGTAAGTGGCTTTAAAGAGGCCAATGGAGATGATTGGCCAGGACGCCAAAGAAGTGGCGCCGCGATAAGAGCCGGGAATTTGGGAGGAAGTTCGAATCGACGAGCATTAGCTTCCGAAACATAGTATGGAGTAATTATGTTGCACTGTGTTTAATTATGGCGAGGAGATCCACATCTAGATGGGGGCTGGGGTCGCGTTCGCGCTGATAATCAAGATTATCTCGTAGCAAGCTATACACAACATGGTGCATAGTCTAATCAGAGCCCATCACTTGATTTACCGGCGACATGGAGGCAATTCGAAACGACGCTCCAAGACGCCGGTATCCTATCACCGGTCGGCAGCCTTCTTCCGGTGCCGGACCATCTCCGAAGTCTTCGTGATCATGATGTAGATATATCAAGGCCAGCTTCCTCAGGCTTATCAACACCCATGTATCACGCAGAATCTCCCATCCATCTCAGACCACGCCCGCAGCCAAGATGGCCGTCGATACAGTTCCCCCACCTGTCCAACCCAAAAGTGTCAAGTTCGCTATTGGTCAGTTTATTCACGTTTGCTTTGTGGCCTGTAGCTAATGATTCATCTCAGACCGAGGTGGCACCTTTACGGACGTCTTTGCTGCTGTGCCAGGTCGGGAAGACATAGTGCTCAAGCTATTGTCCGTTGACCCCGGTAGCTACGATGACGCGCCGGCAGAGGGTATTCGCCGAGTGCTAGAGATGGTCTCTGGAAGACCTGTCCCACGTGGTTCTCCGATACCTAAGGATTTAATTCATTCTATTCGAATGGGAACCACTGTCGCTACAAATGGTGAGTCCCCATTTTGAGCCACCCCTCTTTATAGCGGGGTTCTAATATGTCCTAGCATTATTGGAAAGAAAAGGAACAAGACACGCATTTGTGGTCAACAAGGGGTTCGGCGACTTGTTAGAAATCGGATATCAGTCAAGGCCGAAGCTATTCGACCTCGATATTAGGAAACCAGAGTTGCTCTACGACAAAGTAGTTGAGGTCTCCGAGCGCATCACTGTCGAAGAGTTTGACGAAGATGTCACGAAAGATAACCGCCCACCACTGCAAGAAATTCCTGGTGTTCTTGTGAAGGGCATTACTGGGGAAATTCTGCGCATTGTCCGACCTCTAGATGAAACGGAAGTACGCGAAAAGCTATCTCAGCTCAGAGCAGATGGTATTGATACGCTCGCTATATGTTTAGCGCATTCGTACATTTACCCGTTCCACGAGCAGAAGATTGCGGAAGTCGCTAAGGAGATGGGATTCACTCACGTCTCAACGTCTTCTTCAGTCGGCGCGAACATGATCAAGATGATCTCGCGAGGCAGTTCTGCTTCTGCCGATGCGTATCTCACCCCGGAGATCATCCGCTACGTGTCGGGTTTTGCAAAGGTCTTCGCCGACGGCAACTTGAACGGCGTATCATGTGAATTCATGCAATCGGATGGTGGACTAGTAAGCCATAAGAATTTCAACGGCTTAAGGGGTATTCTCAGTGGCCCCGCTGGAGGTGTTGTTGGTCACGCTAGGACTTCCTACGATGGGAAATCTCCCATCGTCGGTTTCGACATGGGTGGTACAAGCACGGACGTCTCCCGATACGGAGGATCTTTCGATCACGTATTCGAAACAACAACGGCAGGAGTTTCTATACAGTCTCCGCAGCTGGATATCAACACAGTAGCTGCTGGAGGTGGCTCAATGCTTTTCTTCAGGGATGGACTATTTGTGGTTGGACCGGACAGTGCTGGAGCTCACCCGGGACCTGCTTCATACAGGAAAGGAGGACCACTAACAGTTACCGACGCAAACCTGTTCCTTGGGCGATTAATACCTGATTACTTCCCCAAAATCTTCGGGCCCAGCGAAGACCTCCCACTCGACACTGATATAGTGGTGAAGAAGTTCGAGGAGCTCACGGCACGGATAAATGCGGAGACTGGACGCTCGATGACTCCCCTCGAGGTTGCCCATGGTTTCATTGATGTGGCTAACGAGTCTATGAGCCGTCCTATTCGTGCACTTACTGAGGCTCGCGGATACGAAACTGCACAGCACAACCTTGCGACCTTCGGCGGAGCCGGCGGCCAGCACGCTTGCGAAATCGGGAAGAAGCTGGGTATTAAGAGAATAGTTATCCACAAGTACTCTAGTATCCTCTCGGCTTACGGCATGGCCTTGGCAGAGGTGGTTCAGGAAGCGCAGGAACCGAGCTCTGAGATCTTGTCTGAAGAATCTCTAGTCCGACTAATGGGTCGCATGCAAGACCTCAAGGCAAAGGCTACCCAGAGTCTTCTTGCGCAAGGGATCCCAGAGGAATTTATTGAACACGAACAGTATCTTAATCTCAGATACCAAGGCACCGACACTAACTTCATGATTCTTTCCCCGGCTGATGGTAATTGGAGATCAGCACTTGAGAAAGAGCATCTGAGGGAACTGTCATTCGTCTTCCCTAGCGACAAGAAGGTTCATGTTGATAATGTACGAGTTCGCGGAGTCGGAAAGAGCACAGAAGTTAGCCATGATAATTCGAAGCTTGTGAAGGAACTCAAATCTCACGCTGGTTTGGAAGTTCAAGGTGGGGAAGATAAAATCGTAAGTTTACCACTCGCAGCCCCATCGATGGGTATTCAAAATTGAATAGCGCTTACTCTCTATAGGCCCAGGCGTACTTCGCAGCAGGCGGCCTACAGCCAACTAAAGTCTTCCGACTCAACAAGCTTGTCCCGGGCAGCATCGTATCTGGGCCGGCGATAATCATCGACAACACTCAGACTATAGTGATTGTCCCTGGATCCCAAGCGCGAATTCTGTCCTCGCATGTTGTAATAGACTTGATCGACGAGAAGAATCAGCAGTCTGAAGAAGAACATGAGCTCGTAGTGGATCCGATCAAACTAAGCATCTTCGGTCATCGGTTCATGAGCATTGCAGAACAGATGGGCAGAACTCTGCAGAAGACGAGTATATCTATCAACATCAAGGAGCGTCTAGACTTCTCTTGCGCTATCTTCAGCCCAGATGTACGCTTTAAGAGTCTCTTTCTAACCCCTTATTTTGAGAAAGTTACTGACCCTGATTGTTGAAAAGGGTGACCTAGTGGCAAATGCACCACGTAAGTGAACATAGCATTTTACATGCAATCATGATCTAGTCTAACTTTTCTCTTAGATGTTCCCGTTCACCTTGGCTCGATGTCGTATGCTGTTAAATATCAGCATATCCTTCATCAGGGCGAATTACGACCTGGCGATGTTTTGGTCTCAAATTCTCCGACCTGTGGAGGCACTCATTTACCAGGTATTTTCAACAATCATCATTAACGTTCAATCATTCTAACCAAGTCTAGATATCACTGTGATTACCCCTGTATTTGATACGGACGGAAAGACGATTTGCTTCTACACAGCTTCAAGAGGTCACCATCTGGATATTGGAGGATACCGTGGAAACTCCATGCCACCGTAAGTGCGCCCTGGAGACTTTGACTTTCGCCATGATATTGACATCTATTCAGTGACTCTACCGAACTATGGCAAGAGGGCGCTGTCATCGATTCCTTCTTCCTAGTTCGCGACAACCATTTCGACGAGGAAGGAATTATCAAGATTCTCCTTGAGCCTGGGAAGTACCCCGAGTGCAGTGGTTCAAGGCGGTTAAATGATAACTTGTAAGTTTTTTGTCACATATATCAGGCCTGCGACTAACATACGTGTAGATCTGATCTGAAAGCCCAAATTGCTGCAAACACCAAAGGCAGCAATCTCATTAAAGCTCTGATGGAAGAATATTCGAAGAACACAGTTCATTTCTACATGAAGAAGATCCAAGAGAACGCCGAGGTTTCCGTCCGTGGATACTTGAAATCCGCTTACAAGAAATACGGATCGAAACCGCTTAAGGCAAAGCAATTCTTGGATAACGGCTCTATGATGACTGTCTCAATTACCATAGACGAAGATGGTTTCGGTACATTTGATTTCACCGGCACAACTTGCGAAATGCTCTCGAACATGAACGCTCCCCCAGCCATCACATACTCAGCTCTCATCTACACCTTGAGACTCCTAATCGGCTCAGACATTCCCCTAAACCAGGGCTGCCTGGCGCCGACGAAAGTCATCCTCCCTAAGGGCTGCTTCTTGAACCCTTCATCAGGACCTGCTGTCTGCTGCGGCAACACCTTGACTTCACAACGCCTAGTCGATCTTCTACTAAATGCGTTCGAAGCCTCGGCCGGATCTCAGGGCTGCATGAACTGCTTCGGTTTCTTTGGTAACTGCAAGGATGACTCAGGCGAGCCGCAATCTGGCTTCGGATTCGGCTACGGCGAGACTATCTGCGGTGGCAGTGGCGCGGGCCCGACCTGGCACGGAGCCAGTGCTGTTCAGATCCATATGACGAATACCAGGACGACCGATATCGAGATCATAGAGAAACGGTACCCAGTCCTCGTCAACGAGTTCTCGATTCGTAAGGGCAGCGGAGGCCGCGGTAAGTTCAACGGCGGTTGCGGTATCGTGAGGGATTGGTTGTGCCGCTACCCACTCACATACGGTCTCATCACCGAGCGCAGAGTCCACCAGCCTTACGGCATGATGGGTGGTGAACCAGGCGAATGCGGCGCGAATTACTGGGTGCAGAAACAGGAGGATGGTAGCGAGCGCTGGGTCAATATCGGGTCTCGTGGCCAAATAAATATGAAAGAGGGAGATAGGTGCGTCATTCACACGCCTGGTGGTGGTGGTTGGGGCGTGCCGGATGATGAGATTGACGCGGCTACGAATGGAGTTAATGGAATTAACGGGACCAAGGTCTCGTATCCTCGAGCCACTGGTAGTGTACATACCTATGCAGCTGCGCAGGAGGCGTCGTCCTGAGTTCTGCGATCAAGTGATAGCATTACCCCTTGCTAGGGGATAATTGCCAATTTAAGGGATGTCTTGGTTTCCTACAGCATGAGCATATTTCTTTGGTCGCATTCAAATGGGCAGCATCGTTTTATTATTTCATCAGATATTAATCTCAATATCACAGTTAAGAGCTAAAAAAGAATTCGAAATTGTTAGTCTTGAAGAAATAGCGAGGGCGAATCCTGCTTAGTCATGCATAAGTCCCAGAACCCCTGAGAACAAACAAGTGGGACAAAGTATTCACAATGTCAAGTGTTATAGTATTAGCTCACTTTAAGGCAGAAGGAATTTGTTAATTTATGATGTATTAGAAAATAATGTGGTTATATAATGGTATCTTAGACCTATTGAAACACCAAATCTAGTAGCTAAATCTGCTGTAGCGATGACGCAGTTTCCCCATGAACCCGAGAGCTGTAAATTGATGGAGATACAGGGACGTGGAGTGGAATGGTATCTCCAGACACGGCTGTTTTTATTTCGGTGGCATTTGGCGGGGTGAAATCAGGCATCGGAGAAAGTTGATTCTCAGCATCACGCTCTCGCTGACGTTTACGAATTATACGAATGTCAATAGCCACCAGAATCCATGATATCACAGAGAAAGATATCAGAAGACTCACAAAAACGACTGTTACGACTTTGCCTTGAGCCTCAACATCTAGAGATCTATCAAGGTCGCGAATTTTAAACGGGTACATGGTACGGTTCGTTGCTAATTCCTGCAGTGATAATCTCTAAGAAAAGTGCCACACAATTTGGTGTACGACTTGATTAAAAAAGCCGTGGAAATTTGCATTGTCCGCAAGATTATTTCTCTTTCTCTGGGAACCCAGGATATAAAACCTGAGGCGGAACCATGTATCTTTGAGCGAACAATGGGATTGTTAATGAATAACATTCTTCAAGGTGCCCTACCAAAATAGAGAACACCCTATCTAAAAGGGACTGTGCCAAATTTCCAAGGTTATGACAACTTGATATCGTTTCGTTACCTTCATGACTAAAAAGGATATTCTACGATTACACTTCACGTAGGATATGTGATATTGAGAATCTCGAACGAACCCATCATATCAAGCAGACTCATAAACAAAAGATCTAGTATATAGAATAATGAATGGCGATTAAGAAGAAACCCCCTTCTCTTCTCTAATTAACCCTTACAATCATGTTACCGCTTGATCACTATAATCACTTTCTCGCCCCTTAAAATCAAGACCACCGATAGCTACGACGTTACCTACTTACACTTATGTGCCTAGATATGTCAGTTACAGACTCTTTTCTCCAGTCTTAGCTTTTCTATGTAGATGAACAATCGGGTATATCATCAATATCGCAGACCCCATCATGATAACTCCTGCAAAAACTTGGAGCCGCCACCAATCCCTCTCTCCTGACCTAAAGTCATAGATTGCTCCTGCGATTGGACTTCCAATTAACAATCCTAAGCCGACCCAAATCCAATACATACCTGATCGGGTACCGATCACCGTCGTGGGACAGAAGAGAGGTATGAACGCGCCTGGGAGTGCTACTAGGAAACCCGAGATCATACCCCAGAATATCGACCAGACTATAGTCCCCGCGGCAGTATTGACTGAGATCCAGCAGAGTAGTATTATCGAGCCCAAGACGATGGAAACGGAGAAGGTCTCGGTAGACCCAAACCTTGCGCCAGTAATACCGGCTATAATCCGACCAACTGCAGAAGCACCATTCATGATATCAAGAAGATTAAATGCTAGATCAGAGTTGATTGAAGGGATCCTAACCTCGGTCAATAGCGGTAGGTATAGCAATGGGATAAGATACGCAGTGGCGCTCAGAAGCGATGAGACGCAAAGCATCATATAAGGAAGGTCGATAAATGCGGATGCGTCGAAAAGGCGCCGGACTGTGGCTGGTTTTTGCTGATGGCCAACCAGGATGATATATGAAATAAGATACAGTGCTAGCATTATAAATCCGATTGTGCGAACAGTCCAAGCGAACCCTATCTGGGGTACAAGGTAGTGAAATATGATGGGATAGATAATGCCGCCTGGAGTTGTTTAGTAATGCATTAAAACAGTATCTAGGCATGATTGTAGCTTACCGATGCTACTACCACAAGCCATGAGACCCATGGCTTTGGTTCGTGTAGAAACGTTGGGTAATGCTGCTGCTGCTGCTGCTACGCTTGGGGTGAAAAGGATACCAGCACCAAGGCCAACACAAATGGCGTGTGACAAGAAAAGCTGATAGTATTTGGTAGAAAGGCTCAGCATCATGAGGCCAAAGACCTGCAAGAAGCTACCAGACAACAAGAGCAAACGATAAAATCCATGATCATAGAGCGAACCTGTGATTATCCCTCCAGAGAGGGTAACGAAGGCACAAGTTGTCGAGATCCAGGATATGGTTGAACTAGGGTAGTCTTGGAGAAGGGATTCTTCATAATATGTTTGGAAAGCGCCACAGGTAAGAAGGAATCCCCTTGAACGTAACAGCTAGTTAGATATCAGGCAGGATAGGAAAATAATTGAATAGGCTTACCAAGTGTTGAGAAAGACTACGAATGTGCTCAGGATTTGAAGCCATTGTCGAATACTGAGTCGTGGTGGAGATTTAACAGCTGAGAAACGCTCATCGGGGCCTAACAACTCAATGGAATTTGTCATTCCGTCTTTATAATGATTGGGAACCGAAGTTGAGATGTTGCCGTCTAAAGCCATACTGATTAGGATGTGAATTTATAGTAGTTATGGTATGGGCGATGCAGTTTTAATGTGGCCTTATGAAGTAAGGGGTTAGAAGTTGGAATTGAATTTGAGACGTAAAGGAAAAGGATAAGGTATGGCTAAGTTCCTATCTACCCCCCTACCTTCTATGTGAGAATACTATAGAATGGGTTAGGGTGTGAAGAGGCTTTTTTAAATTAAAATACACTTCAATCGCCACAAAATGTTATAATAAGCCTTTTATTGGGAGTTTGGGTAGTATTTTCTTCACAGGCGGCTCTGCCTGCAGTGCCACAAATAGGTAGACTCTAGCCGAGCTAGGTACTCGGTAGGTACCTATCGAGTACCTGGTTACCTACATGAAATTGCAGTAGGAGGTAGGCACCTGGGTGGCACGCAATTGGGAGATAAGACTGAGAGATTTGGAAAGCCCAAGTGTTGTGACTTCGGTTCCTTTTACCTCCAGAAAATCCCCCTTTCTGGTATGCTTCTTGCTCCCATGTAGACTAGGTACCCAACTATTAGGCTTACATTCGTGTGATGACACAACGGCAAAGTAAATGCTAATTGCATGCCAAGGGCTCTGTTACTTCTTGGTAAACTTGAAAGGAAGCAGTCTAAGTAATTTGATCATTAAAAACTTGATCGGTTTGAGTAGGTCAATATTGGTCAACGAAGCCTGATGGAAACCACTGTCACGATACAAACCTAGAAGCAAGGAAAGACTCTGTTGTTGCACGAAGAGCTCTAAGCTACATCGTACCAGGAGACCTATTATATAGGGAAAGATCTCTTTGTCTATCTCTGAATTACCTGAGCAGTGAGGGATGCTGCTAGGGAACTCCTTTACGGGCCGATCCTAGCTCACGGGAATCTTCGTAGAAGGCTTGACAAATACGCCATCACAACCATTCCCAGATCTCGTACAGGCACGGCTTATGTTGTGAGGTCTTTTTTGGAACACGGTCGGAATATTTCTTCCTGTGAATTTCGGTACTGCCACCTTACCTGCCAGTATACTCGGTGGCCTATAGATTTGTCCCTCCGTAGATTTGTTCCTCCGGGAAGGAATTCGACCGACGATAATGAGCGGCTTTCGAGTACCTACGTCTGACGCTAGGGCGCTAATCGCTAACTGAAGCGACCCAATGGTTCAGTGGACAGTTGGGCTACTGCGCAATAATGTGCACTATATGAATCATACTCCTGGGCTTCAGCCGTCAGCGTTTTGCTGATACCTAAGTATAGTTTGACTACCTACCTTGGTATAGACCGAACTGCAATATAAGAAAAATGGATATATTAATCGGTGAAGATGAGGATAGTGGCCTGGCTGTCTGGAAGTGAACAATTCGAAAGAGAATCGCATCAAAGAAACAAAGCTGTTCAAGGAAGCTGAAAGGAAAACTAGGTACTTACATAGTACCTATACGTTCAATACATAATTACTAGTTTGCCTATCTACATATTCAGCCAATCCTCTAGCTAGAATAAGACGGGCGTTTTCTACTGCATAGTAAGTATAGTATGTGAGGCTGAAGCTGAACCTGTTTATAAAATTAAATCACTTAAAACCTAATACTACCCTACCTTTGGGCTATCGTAAGCGTCCCACGCATCACAGCTGCACGCTAACGGCAGCTATCACATGCACCTAATCACAAATGATAGTTGCCGTCCTTCCGGTGGTGTACGGTGTACCCTATTGAAGCAAGCACTCCATGATTTCAATGTCTCGGATCCTGGTCCGGGTCCGGGTCCAGATCATACAGCAGCAGCTATTAATGTGATTAGTCGCCTGTAATCTACCTGAATAAATTCTTTGTCCACTCACATTCCTATCTCCCCACCTCCCAACGAACATCCCTTGCCATCGCGGAGTATTCACACTCATTGCGGGTTTAGATGCCGACATATACGGCTCTGACTGTCTGACAGACCGCTATTTTCAAGCCTTGACCGGTTGCACATTACTCCTCTGTGGCAACTTGATGAACTGATGGAAAAAGTATCCGGCTCTTATCATGACTTTCACCACTCCAGTTACGAATAATAAGCGATCACGGCTTGCTGAGTCTGCCTTCTGTTCTGCCTGCTCGCACACCGGCGTTCCGACTCCTCATCCTAATACGGCGGGATGCTTACACACAGTTCTGCACTTTTGCGCTTTTTATTCTCGAGGCTATATGATATGATCCAGAGACTGGCAGAACATGGAGTAGTCTAGGCCAAAGATCAAGGTCATTTTAGTCACACCATGCAATCTTAATATTTGCACTTCTTTGGCACATGATTCTACCACGCCATACAAAGTTATGACCAATATCTTAGCGAGTAATAGTACGAGGATATTAACAGGACAAGATACGTTGTCCCTGCTCTTCGAAAATACAATATACTTAGTTGACATAAAAAAACATGTCCTGTACCCTGATTCGGTTCGTATAACAATTTTAACGCCTAGGAATCTCACTATATTTACTAAACTAGTAGGTATATATATATAGCTTATTGCAGCATACCGGCTAGAACATACGGAGCCAGTACGGAATATTAGGACTAGTTGTATTTTTTTCCTTTGGAACAGTGAGGTGTTATTGCGGAAGTCAATGGGACAGTTACTCTTGTGGATGATAAGAGCGGTCGATATGTTGATATCTATGTGTTTAAGGGAGGGTGGCCGGTTCTGTGCGATGATTTTTGTGAGAAGCGGAAACGTAGTATTGAACTTAAAGAGGAGTGTAATAGCGGCCACCGTGAACCAAAGATATAAAGGGACATAACCGCCGATTACAATGTAAAGTTACCCGCCTGATAGATATCATTTCATGCGTCCTGTCATAATCTAAAGTACAGGAACGCAACACAACAAACAAATAACTCAGCTTCTCTAATTATGAGATTCTGACATTATTCGTCACTTGTTGGACAACATAACGTCTATCACACCTCCGCTCCGGTATATTGCGCCACCGCAGTCATTTACCACGACCCCCTAGCAAGTAAACAAGATTACATAATTGTGAAGTTTTGTGCAATATGTATTTGTAATCATGATTAGCTCAGCATAAGGTTAACAATATATGTTGCTTCCCTTGAAGCATTAAACTGCTTAAACTATAGCAGATAACCACTGAAATATAGTGAACAAATCACACTGGAGGGCAATGGATGTATGACTAGGTACTAGGTAGGTACCTATATAGTATACATAAAGCCTTATAATTACTTACAAGTTAATTTTTATAAGGACCTTATGTTTAGCTGTCAATAGAGCGCTTTGGATAAGAAATCGAATGATTTTCTTATACTGAAGCTGTATGAGTATAGCATAGTTTAATATTTGTTTAAAGCCGTTTCCGATCCATTGCTGAGTGAAAGTGCGCTAAATTGCCTCCAGGCTCCATTGTTTTGGCGCTTGAGATCACCTAACTCCACTATAATTACAGGGGTCATGGGTGCCCAGGTGGCTTGCAGTTAAACTAGATCATTGCTCATGACTAATATATGGTCTAAATGAGGCTTCACGTCTGATTCTTTTGTCGTTTTATATCAGAGTGATCTCCCTTAACAAGCTCTTGTCACATGGCCACATTTCTCCTCTCATAAATCCGTGAATATAGACTGGGGCAACCACTCGAAAGCAACCATTATGATTCGCCCTTAGCAAGAAAGGACAGTCTGAGCCTGCCAAGAGAGCAACACGATCGCCCGCCCTACCAAGATGGAATGCTACACCTATGTGACCGGTGTCCAGGAAAAGGAACGCGTAATTAGCCAAACGTTTCACGAGAGAATGGAATTTCCACAACTCATCATCGTGATCATCAACTCCCTGGCAACACATATGATGCAGAATTCTCTTCGTTGCTTTTTGCGATCCGTCCCTGTCATCGGATTCATATTCGCATTAATCATCAAATAGACTGTTTGGGTATGATAAGAGCTTGAACCATTCTGAGAAGGATGCATACGCTCCATCGACTGCCAGCTTGCCATCCCTCGCATCAGGAAAACAGACTGTGTGTAATGCGACTTCCATTGGATCCTCGCCAGTTGGGTATTCCATCGTTTGGTTAATTTTGCGAACCCAAAGCTGGCATGCTCGTGTGAAATCATAATATGGCATCCGGGACGATGAAGTATGAGCTGTAGCATTGCCGATAGTCGCAGAAACGTTGATGGATAGGACTGTGCCGATCAATATCCCACGATGCTTCAGTTGATTGTCGAAACCTTGATTCGTCAACATCGTTTCGGAATTGCCACTCGCTTGATACGAATCTCGCAATTGTTCGTTGAAGAAGCCAATAGCGTCGGGTGGTAATCGGTGTGAGATGCCACACAATCTGCTATGGATGCATGGAATAACGACGGTTGTCACAAGGCATTAATTGTCAGCAGACTCACGATATGTTCATTGTCCTTAGCATGGGTATCCAATAAGTAGAATTTTAAATGGAAAGTACAGGTATTCTAAGAAATGAAAGAATATATTTACAATAATTTAAACATCTCAAAATCCCTCACAATTGTAAGCCCTATCTACCTGCGATAGACTCTTGAAATTTCCGCTCGCCACCTCCTTAGCCCCCTAACCCAGGAAACCAGCTAAAATCCAGAATACCGAGTTGCTACCGTCGGAAATCTGACATCTCAGTTGGCTGGGGCATCCCGCCCGAAGCGTTCGATCCTGTGACTGCTGGGGTAGGTTGGTTTATGAGATCTTTCTCGTCAGGAGAAACCAAAGTCGCTTCTGCCGGGACCTCTGGGGGCGCCGTACGGGTTTCCGCATCATATTCGTACATGCGGCGCATGATCTCCTCATAATCATCTAACCACCTGCGCAGCTCTTCGTCATCCATTTCGTCAAGATTGTCCTCGCCACCATCCCAGTCCAGGTCATCCGCGTCACGGTCCTCCAGGCTTAAGGTATCGTTTGCGGCAGCAACGTCGATAAAGCTACGCTTCTTCGGCTTAGTGAACTTAGGAATCGAGGGTAGAACTCCCCACAAATCTTCTGGAATTTGTCCGTCTCCGGTCCCTACCCACTTACTCCACAAGTCCGTCTCCTTTTGCACACCGAAGGCACTCATCATGTTTTGAATGTCATTGTTACTCATAGGATCAAGCATCTCCCCCCTCTTCCTAGCAGCATCGACCTTGGCCTTGGCTGCGTCAACCATGGACTTGCTAGGTACCTTACGGTAGTTGGCTAAATTCTTCGCACTTGCTGGGTGGTCTTTATACCACTCATCGTCGGTCAGTAGTGCCCAGCCAGGGTCGTCGATCAGATACTTTGGATAGCATGGGTTTTCCTTCAATCCGTCATCATTCTGCTTTAGGCCTTCAAACGAGGCAATGCTGAAGATAGCTCGTAAAGTGCTAATCTTGACAGTTGAATGTATAGCTGCGTGAGTAATGCCTGTATTAGCGAGGCCCCCCATGTCTTGAATCTGCTAATTGAAAACGCCGGTACTTACTCTTATCCTTGCCTTGAGGATGCTCTTCTGACGTCCTAGCCTTATCTGACTTGAGATTTGCACTTATCACATAAGTCTGATCTATCTTGCTCTTTTTGTTTGTCGTTGTTGACGCGGCGTTATAGTCATTGCAGAACCCCTGCCACTATTTATGCTACTATCAGCATGCCTGATGTGCGTAGAGGTGGCTGTGAGGACGTAGTATCAAAGGTATACTTACGAGCTGGCCGCCGCCTCGGTTATCAGCTTGGGGAAGCAGGCGCACCCATTGCCTCACTGTGAGATAAGAGGTAGGTAGGTTAGCATCCACTATACACCCGAATATATAGCAAATGCTTCGATCGGTTATACTTACTATCCTTGGGCGCCTTGTCGTCACCAGGCCAGAAGTATCGGGGTGGGAACTCATCCCTCTCGCATCCTTTGGACTTTACCTGACTTGCCTTGTTCAATACCGGCTGTCCATTCTTGGAGCTAATACTCCTATATATATAGCCATTGGCCCAAGGGAACCAATGCTGTGCTGACGCTCCGTTGATTTTATCCAGCGCTGTTGAACCCCATGTACTTGTTGCCTTTCCATCCACCCCCCATAATCTTTTCCCTGACGAGTACCTGTAACTTTCAGTTGCTTGGCATGTCCACTCAGTCATGCTCCTTGTTCCAGACCATCTCAACATAACAGATCTGTTAATTGTTCGTTAGCGAAGCTCGATCGCTAATGCGAGTATGTCATCCGTTATAGCATATTTTGTCTGACATACCTGTAGTGATAGCATGCTTGAGCATGTTTTGATTTGCAGACAATCTCGGGAATATGGCTCCTATCTTGGACGTAGTAACCAATATCTGCGTCGGTAGTAGTCCGGTGCACAACGGTGGTCTTTTTCCCATTGTTGCACTCTTCTTCCGTCCTCTCCTCAATGTCGCCAAACTTACTTACCAATCTTTTTGACGTCGGCTGGTAAGCGCGCTTGGCTTTGCAGGCATTGGCTGTGCTCGATGTCTTGGGCGGGTCATCCTTCTTTGTACTTGATGACTTACCCACCTTGCTAGACGTCTTAGGTGGATTGTTATTCTTGGTGCTTGATCCCTTACTCGCCTTGCTGGACGTCTTAGGCGGGTTATTATTCTTGGTACTTGACCCCTTATGCACCTGGCTAGATGTCTTGGGGTTAGGCTTCGGGTTGCGTTTGCGACATTTGCTCTTGTTTTTCGTAAGTAGACAGCCAGTGGAAGCAACTCCAGGACCCATCATGGAGTCGGGTGCATCTACCATATCCACTAATGGAAATCATCAATCACACATCCAAAGACTTCACTGGACAATGAACTCACTAAACATGTTCTCAAGATCGAAGTTCCAACCTGGTACGCCACACGCTTTACCAACCCAGTCAGTATAGAACCCTGTAGCATCCACTAAATAACACACAGTTAGTAGTAGTTCTACATATCCTATTTTCAAGGGAAAGTTTGTTCTTACTTCCGTTCTCGTAAGCTGATTTCGCGTACTGCATGACCTTAGCAGCACCACTGACGGCTTCACCACCAGGTATAAACATGAGACCGATGTCAGCAATCTCCTTAATTGCAGATGTGAACACCGCACAGAGGATATTGTCCAGCTTCGCTAATGCCTGAGCGACTATGTCCATGATCTCAGTAGCAAGGCCTTCCACGTCCTTGTTCTCACATTTGCATGGGGCTGGCACCCACGGGAACCCATCATCATCGACATATTTCGGGATGCCGTGGTCTTTCTCAAGGTCTATATTTTTGTACGCACTTTCATCACACTGTTCAAAAAGGGGTTAACCATATAACAGCTAAATGGCATTCGATAGCGTCAGGACTTACCTCTGAGTATCCGTGTCCTCCATGGTCAGCACAGTACTTGATACATGGTTGCAGCCCCTTATTTGATCCGGGCTGCCTATCGGTGTAGTAGTAAAGACACTCTCCTGATTTCTCATAGGCCGCGATGGTCTCCGAGTCGGGTTGATGGTCGCGAGCTATGAGACTTGAACTAGCAGTAGCCCCATAGAGGGTGCTTAGAGATAGAATTATGGTCAAGAGAAACTTCATGATCGGAAAATAGAAGTATATGAGAATAACCAGGGTTAATCACGTCATTGATGAATGTCACAGCTATATTTTGATAGATAGTCAGCGAGGTGAGCTCTTTATACCACCTCATTTCCCTAGGTCTGCATTCAATATCCTCCAAGTATTGCTTCTAGAATCATAATTCAGCACGAAGATCGATTCTCTCCTTCCCCCACCTCTTTTTTTATCACCAACACCTCAGATTGTGAGATGTTGGTAACAAGAATCACAAGATATGGCACGGATTGTCAGAAAATAGGATTGATCAAGAAATTAAAGGGTGTTGTAAGAGGACTATCTGTTATAGTATACATAGCTCGACTTGGAATCACTAGGTGTGAACAATATGATGTACGATCCCAGCCAAAAGCCTAGTGATATCCTCCCACGATGGTAACAGAGTACAACAATCCTATTTATGGCATGCCAAGATATCAGATAAACCTGAGTATGAATAAGCACTATATTTATTACAGTTGTTTACTCTTTCAAGAGACCAACATCCTCAGCTCAGTCGTTAGATAGGCAGCTGATGAATTGGCGTAGTCTGACTAGAATTGGTTTTCCATCTCTCGAGGTTTTTCTTTGGTATTTTTAAGTCAACAAGGTTCATTGAAAATGTTGATGATCGATAATAAGCTACCTACTTTATAACCCCTATATAATATTCCAGCAAGAATCATGCGCGGTACTATCGGATAACACGAGCATTTAATTCCCACTAGGAAGGTACCTGTTGAGTTATTAGGTACTTGGTAGGTAGGTAGATAGTGCTATTGTTTTTTTCTCTAAAAGTGAATCGTCTCATAATAGCATCTCATTCCATTACCAACTAATTATGTTACTAGATGTCTACATAGGTGCTGAGTTAGATTGTATACCTAGTAGTGATCGGGAAGGACTCAGTGGTGGGGGCGGGGTTAGGAAGATTTCAGGGGCAATGAAAACTGTCTAAATCCTTTGGTTATTTGGTTATAAACTGAAGAAACTAACTACAATCGATGTGAGTGCTCTTAATTCAATTATTTGGCTCAGCCTGGGCCAAAGAAGGCGTTTTAATAGACGTTGGTAGACATCCTGCATACAACCTGCTTATCAAGAAAATGTTACCCCCTATTTTTATCTTCACTAGGTAGGGTCCCACTGTAAAACAGTTCGTGACTGCAACCAACATGTAAGCGGACCTGCATAAACGTATCCATTGCCACCAACAAGAAAAATCATCGCTAAAGAGAAACGCGGAGAGGCGATTCCTATTGTCTAAAGCAACCGCGACGTTTATATGATGCGTAGGTACGTAGGTACCTCCCTGGTAGCTTGATGCGTGTTGGGTGTTTGCCTGTCAGGTAGTAGGCATCAACTACAAATACGGTATACCTACTAGGTAGGTAGATACCCAGGACGGACAACCCGTTTTTATAACCTCTCCCACACATCATTTTCTTCAATAAGTATGGCAACAGATCAATCCTCTGACCCGAGCGCGGGCTACTACTCTCATGAAGAGACAGTTGCAGCAATTACTTCCTACTACAAACTTGTCCAGCGTGCGCACGCTATCACTAATCGGGGTGACCTGGTGCATCCGCCACCAGAAGGTTGGCCACAGATTGATGACCCTGACCTAGCCGACGGCGAGCCAGAATACAATGAAGACTGCCTCAAGCTCATGCGTCACATTCCGTACTTTAAAGATGCAGACAGAATTCAGATCCTTCCAGACGTTCAGCCTTGTGGCTTTATCGGATATATTCGCTGCAGCAAGTACGAGGAAGATCCAGATCAACCCTATATACCGCCGTTTCTCATGATGTTGGGTGCGATCCCCCATGAACGAGAATACGGGTGCGATTGCTGGTTGGATACAAAGTGGGGCGACATTCTAGTTGGCAGTTACCATGACCAAGGCTGTGTCGATATTGGGACAGAACAAGATTGCATCGATGCTGAACCTGACGATCATTCGTATGATAATCTATTTTATGAATACGAACAACATGGTGCAGGTTCTGCTTGGCGTATCAGCACCTTTTTTGCCGCCTGCGAAAAACAACTAAAGGAATTAAAATGGATCCCCGGTATGAGCGAAGGCGAAGAAGGCCGGATAATTCAAGATGAGACATCGACTTTTTCTATGCTGAGTATGGAGCGTCGGAAGCAGATTATGCGCGATAATGGCTGGCCTGGCGATAACTGGAACCCGGAAGCGGCGCGGGCTGAGGTAGAACGATCGTTGCAACAAATCTGTTCTGAGAGATCTGATAGATCTAGTGGTCCCGCTGAAGAAACTGAAGAAAGGGTATCGTCCAGGTGTTCACTCATGTAGATTCCAGACAGCAAGAACGGAGATGGGATCATTCTTACCCCTTTCTTACACACTAGGAAAGCTAAACCGGAGCCGTATCGGTGCACATTTCGGGGCGGAAACAACTAGACTTCGGGAAGGCAAGGTGCAAAAGGAAGGGCATGTGCGATACATACTGTATAGATTCCTAATACCATCGCTAGAAAAATGCGCTATTAGCCTACTGGAGTCCACCCTACGAGCGCCTTTTCTACAGCCCAAATTCCCCGCATATCCACCTAGAAAATGCACTTAAGTACAGTCTTTCATTCAGAATTTCGTACTGTATTCATTCCAGTACCGAACGTAAAGCCGAGTTACATTAGCTTCCCCCCCTAGCGGAAAGTAGAATCCGAACCTTTCTCATTCATCGAATCCAAATCTAATCGTTAACATCCATAAACCCATAAATCCATAAATGGGGATCCCCGCCTCTTGTTTATTAGTCAAATCATATGTCGATCGTGAGTTCTAATTGCGCAGCAGGGCCGATGATATCGAGCGAACCCACCTCCACACGAAGTTGTCCCATGGGGATAGAGTCCGGGGATGAGATCTTGCTTGGCGTAGCACAATATCTATCCCCTGACATGATTAGGTGATAAGTATTCCGATATATCAGGATCCCAATACGTAAAACCTGGTTACAGGTATGAACCCGTTAGGCTGGCTCTCTATTAGGTACCGTTATCTTGTTTATTTCTTCTAAACTATTGTCTACTCCTATGTCGGACCACGTATTTAGTTGCATGGAGTCTGAGTTCAATCTGACGCGTGCGCCTGGAAATTGATGCCACACTAAGTGGTTCCTCTCACAACGTCCGGCCCCGGGACTACGGTAATTTACGAACCTTGCCGGTCTATCTCTGCCCGAGGATGGCCAACGTGTTTGATCTACGTTCGTAATTGGGTTAGCTAGTAAACAGCCTCAAGAGTTGGTCCAATCATGCGTCCTCGGTGTCCTGGTAATCGGATCTGCTTAGTAAAGAGATCATGGAATACCCTGATATGTTTGGGAAGACCCACAAGACGCACTTGTATAGTGCTTGAAGCGTGACCGTCTCCATTAACGGCCATGCGGAGGAAACGCCTGGAGAGATTCGCCCACCGCTCTCCAACTTACACTTTCAATGGAGTTCCCAGCGTCCTAAGATCGGTCCATCCCGCGGGATGGTCTCCGTCCCCGCTCCGATTGCTCCGCATTGCGACCATTAAGGGGCATTCCTCGGTCATCACAACTTAGGCCTGTCCGAGAGGTGTCACCCGATGCTATGGATATTAATATGATGTTGTCCGTGTCTGTTGAAAGTTCTGTCGGTCGCTCTCAATAGTCGCATTCGAGACTTTACGGTTATTATTTTACCCCCTTGCTTCAGCATATCCCACCATCTTCGACTTGTACCTCGGTCATTAATCCATAGGCGGAAGTCCTATGGCCAATTTAAGATTACCTTTCGGAAAACGTTCTGCCTATTTTGACTTTGATATATAACATTGTCTAACCTAAAAGAAAAAAATGTTTCAGCAATACGAACACATTCCTAAGCACTATGTGCTAGATGCTCAAAGCGAGAGCAGCTCGCCTTCTCTAAGCCTCACTGGCGCTGGCAGAAGCGATGATGAGAAATTTCGTTTCGGCTTCGAAGCGCTACGCCCGAACCTGTTTCGCACTACATTCACGACTGCTAAGCACCCAGTACCTCTACATCCCAGCGCCAAGCGCCCGGAACCTGCCTTTGGGGCCACCAAACCTGAGGTCGCCCTTGGCAAGGATGGAACTTCTCAGACAATCAAGGTCGGGGACGTCAAGGCAGTTGTCGAGTGGAAGAATACACCTGTTGTGACCATTTACTTAGACGGCCAAGAGAAACCACTTCACCAAGACCTGGAATTCCGATCATATACTCTCGACAGCACAGGAGTTGCGCATTATACGAAGTATAAGCAGGACACTCTACATGTTGGCCTCGGAGAGAAGGCGGGGCCGATGGATCTCAGCAACCGTGGATTCAGTATCACCGCCAGCGACACCTTCGGATACGATGCTTACCGCACAGATCCCCTATACAAGCACATCCCTTTCCTGATCAACGCAAGCCCTACAGGCTGCATTGGAATTTTCTCAACTTCTCATTCCCGAGGAATCTGGAATGTAGGATCCGAGCTTGATGGCATGTGGGGTCACTTCAAGGTGTACCGACAGGCTCACGGCGGACTCGAGGAGTACCTCATCGTCGGAAAGACAGTAGCCGAGGTCGTGCGGTCTTACGCCGAGCTCGTGGGTTTCCCGATCCTCGCGCCTCGGTACATGATGGGCTACATCGGCGGCGGAATGATGTACAGTATGACGGATGACCCACGCGGAGCTGACAACGTCCTCAATTTCTTCAAGAACTGTGAGAAGCATGGTATGCCGTGCTCAGCTTTCCAAATGAGCTCAGGTTACACAGTAGCCGAAGTCGAACCCAAGACCCGAAATGTCTTCACTTGGAACCGACACCGCTTTCCGGATCCGCGAGCTTTCACGCGTGAAGCTCACAAGCACGGCGTGCGTCTGCTAGCAAACGTCAAGCCGTATGTCCTCGCAAGTCATCCCGCCTACAAAGAACTTGTAGAGACTGGCGCCTTTTTCAAGGATGCGAAGACTGGCAAAGCCGCCGTTGCACGACTTTGGAGCGCTGGTGGAGGAGAGAGCGGAGAAGGTAGCCATCTGGACTTTACTTCCAAAGCAGGATACAACTGGTGGTACAAGGGAGTCAAGGACCTCAAGGAGGTTGGAATCGATGCCATGTGGAACGACAACAATGAATACAACACTCCCGACGATGATTGGCAATGTGCACTCGAGACCGTCACTGTACCAGAAGGCGAGACCCGCAAGAACATCGGCCTCTGGGGTAGAGCGCTGCATACCGAGCTCAACGGAAAGAGTTCTCATGACGCCACGATCGAATCTGAACCGGGTGTTCGACCTTTCATCCTGACTCGTAGCGCAACTGCGGGAACCATGCGATATTGCGCCAGCTCCTGGAGCGGTGATAACGTGACCAGCTGGGAGGGAATGAAGGGAGCCAATGCCTTGGCCTTAAACGCAGGTTTCTCTCTAATTCAGGTAAGCACCAATTCAATCTCCCCCATCTCAAAAATTCAAAATCTGACTTATAATAGTGCTATGGCCATGATATTGGTGGCTTCGAGGGCCCCCAGCCAACTCCAGAGCTTCTAGTCCGTTGGATCCAGCTCGGTGTTCACTCGCCCCGCTTCACCATCAACTGCTACAAGACCAACCCCGACGACAACCTCATCGGAGAGGTTATCGAGCCATTCCAGTACCCCTCTACAACACCCGTCATCCGCAAGACCATAGAACGCCGATACGAGCTAGTGCCGTACACCTACTCGCAGATCCTCAAGTCCCACCGAGAGGCCATCCCCCCTCAACGATGGACCGGCTGGGGCTACGAATCAGACCCAACGGTATGGACAAAGGAGATTACGCGAAGCGACACGCAGTACTGGTTCGGCGACTCACTCCTCATCGCCGGCGTCTACGAGCCGGGCGTCGAGACCGCAAAGGTGTACCTCCCGGACGCGAGCGGCAGCGACCCAGGTTTCCTGAACGTGAACGCGCCGTACCAGTTCCTCAAGGCCGGCGCCTGGCACGAGATCTCGTCTACTTGGCACACGTCGATCCCCGTGCTCGCGCGCGTCGGCTCGGCTATCCCGACTGGCAAGTCGAAGCCTACTACTAGCGTCGCGGGCGACGACCCGGAGTTCCCGAACTTGGCTAAGGACGACGTGAGAGCGGTTGAGATCTACCCCCCGCCTCTAGAGCAGATCCCGCACTGGCCTAAGGAGTTCGGTCAGCGCAAGGCTCCCGTTGATACCGAGGTCAAATGGTTCAGCTACTCGTGGCTCGAGGACGACGGCCAGAGCCCCGTCGACAAGGTCGAGGCTGTGGAGGTCACTGTCAAGTACGGCGTTTCTGGTGCCGAGATCCGCGTTAAGGTGGAGTTGAAGAAGGAGGGCCAGTGGGAGCCATTGTGGCTTAAGGATAATATTACCGTCGTGCTTCCCGTTGGCGAGGAGCGCGCTGTTAAGTCGGAGGACGGCAAGGATGCTCATGAGGATTTGGAGCGTGATGACAAGGGCCGACGTATCTGGAAGGTCAAGGTTGATTTGAAGTAAAGGTATAAGGTATGGTGGAAACTAGAGTATTAACGGAAACATATCGGAAGGTAGGTACTAGGTAGGTAAATAATCATTGGTAGCAATCTGTCCATGTTGCTGTTTGGAATAGATCAACTTTCTTCTTTCACTAATTCAATTGTTACAAGTGATGGTATTAGCAGACCACTCCATAATTTGCAAATTGTTCCACCCTTTAGAGAGTGTGGTCATATATCAACTCTAGACAGTGAATTGGAAACTAAGCACAGGCACCTAGGTTATAACCTAACATTAGCGTCGTTACCTAGGATTGATCGCAGTACCCGAATACACCGAATTATTACGGCTCAGCACCCCCGGCTTGGCGACCGTTATAAGGCTGTCTAAGAATCAAAAAAATTGCGAAGGCGGACGTCGATTTCTCTAATTGGCTCTCAATGCCGTAGAGAACCGGAGAAGCTGACGGGGTAAAGTGGCGATAAGCAGGGTAGTACCAGAGTCCTAGTATTCAAGCATGGGATTGGCTAAGTGGGTATATATTAAACAATTGTAGAAAGTCCTACCAATCAGAATATTAAGATTCGAATAAGACTGGCATCAGTGGTTTAGTGGTAAAATCCATCGTTGCCATCGATGGGCCCCGCGTTCGATTCGCGGCTGATGCATTCATTTTTGCAAATTTCTTAACTTCTCAAAATTTTGTCTCAATGTTCTTAGTCGCTCTCTTTTTGGACCTCTCGTTCTCCATTTTACCATTTTACTTAGGTAATTCTAGAACCAAGGCTCCTTGAACTATTAGTGGCTATGACTACAGCGCTACCAGGTTCTGCGCAAAAGGTAGGGGTTAAGGGGTAGGGGTATTCGGCATGCCGCAGCTGAAGTCGCACTGCGGCGGGATCTACCCCTGTTGCAGCTGATCCTTCGAACTAGAGGGGGCGGTACTCACGATGTGATTTGACAATTTCAGGTTGCCTCTAACAATTCCCGAATTCTGTACTCATGATACACCAGAGTTATTATCCAGGCGGTTAGAGACGAATGTGTGCTGGAATAAATTATGAGATTCCCAATAGACGCGGGTTGGTGAAGTCCAAGTTTCCCCTGTCGCCATCATGGATGAATTCGCCCAGTTCTCTCGTGAGAACTTCAAGGTGTTTCAGAGGTATGGCGACGCATCGCTTGGATCTGATCCCAAATATCGGACCATAGCTATCTATATGTCTCCCACCGCACCAACGACCTACGTCGACAAAGATGACATAAAGCTTGACAAACTACCAGAATTCTTTAGGAATCGGCCTAGCAATGACTGTGATACTCATCAGGGAGCGAGGTCGGCGCCACAGGCGGCCTCCCTTAAGCTGGTCATGATCGATAGCAGGTTAGAGTCGTTGTCCGATCCCAACTCCTCACTGTGGATAACCAAGGACGTCTTTTTGAGTTTAGTCGACTCAATGAGAATGAATCCGGCAGCATTATGGCTTCTCCGCAACGAGTATGACGGCTTCCATCACTTCCCCTCGTCAACCACATCCTTCTACCCAGATTTAGACGAAATGGAGAAACTTGAGGGTGAAGCGGCGTACACCGATACGTACTATATCGGCACCTCAAACTTCGTGCTAATATGGGCATTCGACCAACACCGGCGGCACACATACGCTTTAGTTATCCTACGGGGGATCAACGCAACAAGCATACCGGCTGGTTGGTTCGTAAACCTGCTGCAACGATACCAGAAGCATATATGCTCTCCCACTCTACTTGCATACGTCGCTGCTCTGAGCATCTGTTGCAACTTCGACGCGGAGATCTCATACAGGACTCGCGTAGTCCGGCTCATCGAGAAGCAAACCGGATACAACACATACTCGAGTAGCCTCGAAAATCGCATCGACATGCAGGCACTTGCAAACTCGATTAAGGAGGTCGGCGTAATGTTAAACCACACTGCGAATAAGGAGCGACATTTCCGACTCGTAGAAGGGATTTTGGATTTTATTGTTGAGAACGCAGTGCTCGAACCGGATACTGAAGGGGAAGCTTGGCAGGAAGATAGTACGAGAAAGCTTGTGGAGGCGATTCCGCTGCTGAGGAAACGGGTGCATGCTTGCCAGGAGTATCTAGAATACTTAAAGGAGAGAGCCGAACGGGTGTCGACGGTGGTAAGACCCCATGATAGAAACAAGTGTGCATCCAATGTTCTCTACCATTCACCTACTCCCTGCCTACATAATACCCTTACACACACGCTCGCGAAATGTTACGATAGAAATTAATCGCTAACAAAAGTCCTTCCAACGCAAAAGCTCTTCGCGCTCCTAACGCACGAAGACTCCGCAATCCACGCAGAGCTCGCAGACGCCAGCCGCAAGATAGCCGAGGCATCGAAGCGCGACAGCTCGAGCATGAAGACGGTCGCTATCATGACGATGGCGTTCCTCCCCGCAACCTTCTTCGCAGCTCTATTCTCGGTTCCCTCACTCGATTGGCACGCCGACTCCGTCATCCAGCCCGGTTTTTGGGTCTACTGGGCATTCACGTTACCCGCTACCGCATTTGTGTTCGCGCTTTGGCTGCTGTTCGATTATACGGCGATCGGTAGGGGAGCTAGGATGATGGTGACGGAGGGGAGACCCCGGGATGATGAGGAGAGGCCGCGGAGTAGTAGGAGTAAATTTGAGTGGAATTCAAATTTTAGTCACTGAGTAAGGCTGGCTTGATACCTATTGAACTGAATTATCTGTCGATTCACTGACTTTAATAGGTGTAAAAGTAGTTTGGTTATCCTTTGCTGTGGTGAATAGAAATACAGTTAAGCCCCTCACCTACCTAAAGTAAGGGATCACAAACATAGGGCTGAGTGACTTCATCCTTTACCAACACAAGATGCGTCGTTTCGAGTGGGTTTAGACAATCCCGTCACGAAGTCGAATATGGGCTGCACCTAGATCCCAAGTCAATCATCAGCCTTTATGTTTTGATACTGAGAAGAAACGAGAAGTTTTTACCGCTATGGATTTCCTAAATATCGTCATCCGAGTGTACTATTGTGAAGCATTATTATCAATTATTGACCAGTTAAATACAGCGTGCTTTTCGCGATCAAGGGGCATCACCGCGTTTAAGCTAGAATTCATGAGTTTTGAATTAGTACCTATGGAATCCCGGTGGTATCTAGCGCATGACTGTTAGCCTCGTCGAATAGACCTCATCGCGATGATTAGTAGGCGAAGGAGTCAGTAAATCAAACACTTCGAATTAGAACAGAGCTAGTGGGAACATCATTCCATGGGATATTATCGCAACTGATCGGTCAGAAAAGATCTTTTTTGCCACTATCATCTGGTCCGCATAGGGGCACAATGCTTCCTACAATCACCATTCATCGTCGCCCTCCTCGTAAGATTCCCCCTCATCATTATCCAACACCTCATCTTCATCGGCTTCGTCATCCAAAAATTTTGGTTCGCTGTCATCGTCGAAATCTTCCCCGTCCATCGATCCTTCAGCATTGGATCCGACATCAGAGCCATCACCCGAGGCCGGCGAGACGGGGTTCTCGTCGCGAAATTTCTTGAGCTTCTCGAAAAGAGACATCGGCTTCGCTTTTGAAGGCCCAGCATCTTCGTCCTCGGAATCATCGGATTCTTCCTCTTCCTCTTCGTCACTCTCAGGTCCATCCGCCGCCGCCTGGTTGTGCTTCACATCTTCATCACCGTCTCCATCCTCCTCATCTTCGCTGTCGGAAAGAACAACACGGGAGCGCTTGTTAGGCCGCAATGGCACTTTAACCTTTTCATTAGGTTCATCTTCATCTTCATTTTCATCATCCGAAGATATGATACGACGTTTATGCCGACTGGTACTTTGAACAGGTTCTTCGTCGGAGAGCGCATGTTCTGAATCATGATCTGATGTATGAGTAAGAGGATCAGTAGACCCGCCAGCGGCGGTCGGTTCAGGCTCCGGGCTTGAGAAGTTAGCGGCTCCCATTTCGTCGCCATGTTCTGAATTTGCAGGTTGAAGTGGGGAGAATCCGTCAAACGTAGACGCAGAATCATCTTCGGAGTCAGATTGCACCACCACCAAATCATCCTCATCTTCGCTAGATCCTTCATCTTCGTCGATAGTGTCATCATCTATTCCATCGCTTTCAAACCCGTCTTCTTCCTCTTCTTCTTCCTCATCCTCTTCGTCAGTTTCTAGCCCCAAATCAGATGCTCGGCTCCACTTATCGGCCCATTCGCCTTCGGTCGCCACCGCGTCCTTGAATTTTAAGAAACGCTCGTGATTGCGAAACTCAATAATGGGCCAACAGTGAGTACGTTGATTCTCTGAGTGAGCTTGTGGAATATTTTTACTGAGAAGCTGTCGAGGCAACTCGAAATCTGGCCAGCAATACAGGATCCACTCATCGCGAGGTAGACCCGATATTTCCTCTGTGTACTCGACCAAATATCTGCTGGCGATATCGGACACGCACCATTCCATCGTCGGTATTTGGTATGAATATTCGTCGCTCCAGAGGAGTAGGTTTTTCGGTGTTCCCTCTGATCCACTAGCCACCCAAAGTTCCTCCTCATCCTCCAATGCCCATTCAGGCGCCAAAGCAACATTTTGGGGATTTCCAAGGGCTGAGAGGATATCCCGTATGTGGTGGCTATTTCTAGCACCTGTCATGCCACTAATTAAGACGACGTCTCTCTCCTTGTTGTAGGGAACACCATAACGTCCCTCGTGAAGGTAGAACATGTCGGGGTAGAACGTCAAAGCTAGCGCACGGCTCTCGCGATGTACAGACATCATTATCTTGGTACGTTCTACCATTCCTTCGAGAAACTCGCCCACATATATCTCAATTTGACTAGGTATGTAATGCATTGTGCGAACTGGGTATACTCGCGACTTTAACCTCAACTCCTCATCGAAGACTTCCCAGATGCGAGCGCGGAGCTCAGGAGGTAGTTCCATGAACTTGTGAAAGTAAGCTGGTTCACCAACGTCCGAAAGATCATCTTCGTCGTCGGATTCACCCTCTGATTCGGAGGCTTCTAAGTCCAGAAACTCATTGGCTGCTTCGGAATCAGACTCTTCGGAGTCAACTTCATCGAGTTCTTCATCGAGTTCTTCCTCGGTCTCAGACGCGACGCGATCCTCGATATCGGACTCGTCCGACATGATCGCGTTTTGTCTAATCGCTTGCGAGAGTGAGATTAACTACTGAGATTTTCTGAACTCAAATGAGAATTAGATAGTCAACAGTTTATTGAATGCGACGAAGACGCGAGATCGATGAATGTTTAAATCAAAAATGAAAAAGCTGTAGCTGGAGGCTGATGAACAAAAAAAATTGCGATGAGGGAGGCAGAATCAGCAGGGTAGGTACCTAGCAATATGACAGGGATTTTAGTAGGTCGGTACCTACCTGGGCATGGCCGCAAACGCTAAATTGGTGTGGCTTGACTGCCCGGGTGAGACAGCAGGTACCTAATACGTGCTTATCGGGCAGAAATACAGTGATTAGCTAGTACCTACCGGTAACTAGATCGTGCTGAGAGGTACCTATTGAAGTTGTATTCGCACGGTCCGCTTTCCCCCAAATATCCAGTGAACGTTCCTCCCCTCACCTCGCTCACCACCAATTTCAAACTCAATTCCTCGCCTTATATGAGCAGTAAGACCTTCTCATTTCACAATGTCTTTGTCTAGATATCGATTTCTATGTCCAGATCGAGGTCCCGATGTCCCGAGTCCCGAATCTTTAAGGAAATATAGCCCCGCACTTCCATGTCTCTGAATCATATCGCCTCTGCCCTCAACCAAATAAAGGTACCTCCTAGATACATAGAATCACAATGAAAGGCGCGTTGCCAGGCTTAAAATTGCTAAGTAAATCTACAATCACGACCCAAATCACCATCACTAATAGGATATCACGTATGTATACTATCAACAAAGGAAATCCGTAATGTGTAGCATTGCTATGCTGGGTATCAATCCATAAGCTAAGACCAGACGCGTCCCTAATAAACCACGCCAAGCAAAATGTCCATTTCCATTCCTTAACCAGCCATTGTGTGTTCGAAGCTCCCTGGAGCACTTTATCGAGACCTAAACGCCCTTACTCCGCCCATATTCCCATTTGTCAATTTCATTCCCTTCTCTCCTCCCTAACTCTTGCCCGATCCTCCTCTGCTGCCGAAAGAGAATCTGCTGTGGCGAGAGCCGTCTGAATTCTTCTTCTCCAAGCCTCCGGGGTCTTTGGTGGGAGTGTGGTACTGCGTTTGTATCTGCTCACGCATGGCGTCTCGACGCTCCTCTCTCTGCTTCGCATCCCTCTTGATGTAGCACCGTAACACGCGTAAGTAGAACCGCACATTCGTCACGAAATCGCCCGCCCAAACCCCCCAATCCTCACGCTCGACTGAGCGTCGACGGAAACCATCGGCCATCAGGACAAAGCGTGTGATATGGTCGGCAAGATCCCACTCCGCTCTCCGTTCAGGCCTCGCCTGCGTCCATCGTGACGCCGGCGCATCCCCCTGCTTCACGGCCTGCAAGTCGAAGAATAGATCCTCAGCCGCCCAATACGGCTTCTCAGCAGCAATACGGCGTGCATTATACGAACGCACGAAGTCCGCGCCCAGCTCAAGGATCTCGCGGGAACTAATGAACTCGCTGAAAGCCGCAACTTCAAGCCCGGGGAACTGGGCAGCGACATCGCGCAGCTCGCTCGCGATGGACGTCCAGATGCTACCCGGCTTGGACCCAGCCCACTCCTTTCCCACGCCGCTGCGGTTCTTCCACTTCGCCGACGAGTGCTTGCGCCCTCCCGACCCGTCCGACGACGAGTTGTTCGAGCCCTGGCGCTGCACCGACGAGGCCGAGATGGTGCGGAGCAGCTCTGCGCTCTTGGGCCGGTCGGCCTGCGGCCGCAGCTCGTCGATGTGCTCGGCGAAGAGGGCGACTGTGTCCTTGGCGTTACGCAGGTCCTCCATCGGGTTCTCGGGACATATCTGGTTCAGCGCGTTTCGTGCTATGTCGAGCTGGCGGTCGTATTCCCTGCTTTTGGTTCGCGTGGGTGAGTGTGAGTGCTTAGGACGGATGTGCATGGGTGATGTATTTATTTGTATGGATGGTTTTTGTTTAATTGTGGTGCGAGGCAGTGCAAGTTGGTTGCTCTGCGCGCACGGAACTGGCGGAAGTTGGCGGGTGGTGGGTTGATACGGAGATGAGTTCGGATTGGAAAAAGAAAGAGGAAGAAAAAAAAGGAGAAATAGCAAACCACCAGTTTTCGCGCGGATCAAACGGGAACTTCTGACTGGCTGAAGCTTAAATTTTTGGTAAAAATAGTAAACACAGGAAAAGTATTTGTCCTGCCAGAGGATGTTGGAAGATTTGGAAAAGATTTGGAAGATTTGGAAAATTCTCGAAGTTGCGCAATGGCCAGCCAAAGATGGCAGAGATGATCGGGATCTGGTGGTTTTGTGAGGTGATTTGTGGTCGCTCCCAAAATCGGTTCCAAATTGTTAGGTACCTGCCTTAATTATCTCCAGTGCCGGGACACGTGTAGCTTTTGAAGCGCATCACTCTTTAACTAACGTGTACCTAGGGAGACATTCTACTAATGTATGTACGATAAACATTTGATGTTACGAACAGCGAAGCGGATGCGGATACCTACAAAATTGTACAAATGGACAAACAATCGAACAATCGCCTTGTCCCTTGTCACATTCTGTTGTCATACCACATCAAAGACATTCATCTTGCATCTCCTAACACAATAACGCAACAACAGAATAATGCGAAACATTGAACATTGGACATTGGATTACCGAGTACATACACAAAAAAATACATAACACAATGGCGGAAATGACACGTGAATCCCGCTTTGTCGCCTATCGAAGCGCTCTCTCCCTCCCCGCCTTCTTGCGGGCTTTGTCCCACCGTCGGATGAACATCGAAGGAAGGCACTAGGTAAGTAGGAAGGTAACATGAAACGATTATTCTGCCTTGTGGCGAACTTATTTTGATAAAAGAGGGGGGTCTGGTTGAAGCAAGGAGGACAATAAGCTTTCTGCTATTGTTTTCTAAACATTGAAGCTCCCGCTCTTTTCTTTTGCTTTCCGACTTCCAAAGCTTATCCCCTTTTTTTGATGCGGCACAAGACACTAGCGTTCCACGAACAAACCAAGAAGACGCCTCCTTTCTTAGTGTCTGATTCATCTGACGGTCGAAACTAGAGAGTGCAGAGAGCAGTTGAAGCGACCCGCTTAGCAGCCGACGTAGATAGCGTTAGCGAAGAGAGCATATGTATCGGCGTGGTTCAGGTTCTGCGCCGCGCTGAGGCCGAGGACTCCGCTGTAGCCGTACGTGTTGTAGTCGTCAGTGCCCTTGATCTGGGTCAAGTGCGTAGACTCGTGCAGCGTCGTCGTGGCCTGGTCCTGGCCGTGGCAGGTGCTGGTGATGGGCGACAGCGCGGTATAGTACAGGTTGCAGTTGACCATGTAGGATTGCGAGGGCAGCGTGTAGGCCAGCACACCCGAAGAGCACGCGCCGTACACGTCGGAGCAGTATAGGTCGGAAACACCGGACGACGTGCTGCCGCACTCGCTTGCTACGTTCTGGAAGACGCCCGAGACGGTGCTGCGCACGGAGGATGAGCTCGACTTGAAGTACTCGGTCAGCTTGGCGGCGTCTCCGGACGAGGCAGCGGTAGCGGCGGCGGAGGCAAGAGATCGGCAGTTGCTGATGGCTGTGTTGGTCTGGCTGAGCTTGGTGCCGGTGCAGTCGGACTGCACGTCGATACGCTTGGCGTGAAAGCGACGGCGGACTTCCTTAGCCGCGGCACCGTCGATCTTAGCGGTAACGGCGCTGCCGGAGACCGGGACAATGCCGGCAAGTTCGGTGGTGTTGGCCTCAGCGTAGGACATGGCGCCAAGGGATACAACGTCGTAGTTGCCGCCGGCGCTGAGGTCGTAGACCTGGCCCACGTCGAAGGTGGCTTCGACGGTCTCGCCAGCAGCGATGGTCTGGAAAGCCTCCTCACCGAGTCCGGTGGTCATGACACGGAGCTTGATTCCATCGAACTGGAGCTTGTTGCCTAAGATAACTCGGTTATTATGGTTCTCCAATCTCTTGCGCGTTTGCAGAAGACTTACCACCCTGGTAGATCGCAACCTTCTCGGTGGCAGCATTCTCATCGAGGAAAGTGCCAGTCTTGAAAACCTTCAGGTCAGTAGCACCGCTGAGAACTCGTTGTCAGCATTGTTCCGTCATTTTTTATAGTTATTCGAGATGCACTCTGATCCTTTTTTCTAGGTATACAAAATAGCCTTCGAAACTTGCGGTGTTTGTTTCTCAGTATTGAATTCGGAATGTTATACGCACGTGTTAGTGATAGTGGCCTTGACATTGGTGTTGCCAACCATCTCAAGCTTAACGTCGAGAGGTGTGTCGCGCTTGGCCAGGTCGACCGAGATAGCACTGGCCACAGCGGCGAACAGAGAGATACCGGCGGTGAACTTCATTTTAGAGGAAGGCTGCGAGATTAGCGTCAAATTGATAGTAGCTAAAGACCTTGCGAGCTGCGTGCTGCTAATGACGAGTTTCTCACAGCTCAGCAGAGTGGATGGCGTCTCTTTATAGCCAGCGGACTCGTGGCTCCGGTGCCATTTTCACACGACGGCAAGCTCGTCGCCTCCAACTAAGGCATGTTTCCAGAAGAATTCTATCTAGACGCGATCAGGAAGCTGTGTCAAGGTGGGAGGGTGATATTGCGCTCACGAACATCGGGATAGGGTGCCAAGCCGATTAATCCCACGCTCAGCGGCGGTTTGACCCATACCAGCTACGACGACCCGGCACTCGAAGGTACCCCGTCTCCGGTGGTCGACACATTCAGTAGTTTCAATTCTAATTCATCCAAAGGCTTGTCAATGTGGCAGCCGGGTGGTACGTCACGGAAGCGATTCTGCAAGGAACACGTCTGGAGAGAACGGGTGATTCTTAGGCGATAACACGATGTATGCCAGCTTCGGAAGGAGAGCAATTAGAGGCCCCGACGGGAGGGCAAGATAACGTTTCCTACTCATTTCCTGTTTCCCCTCGTAACCTTAGCCGCGGTGATTTTGTCGGGGTGCATTGCGGAGTAGCGGATACCCGGAACCGGCTCTCATATTTATCTGAGTGCAACCCCCTACTAACGACAATTATGACTTCTCACAAGGACGCGTCGACATTTCTCTCTCCGGCGCATTGCGTTATCAATCGAATATCGAGAACACGGTGAGTAACGAGGCCCTCGTAGCCCGGAAGAAACCCAAAGCATTTTACCCGGCAGCGGGGGGCATTGGGGTCGCGACCTTGGGTATGATCGATTTCCGCGCATTAGTAAATATGAGAATAAGAACGCAGGGATCTGGAATGCCGGCGATCTTGGCGATTAATATGCTTATCAGCTTCTCTGGTGGTGGCCGGATCTTCGACGAGCTGAATTGCAAATCGAGGAGCTATGTATCGGTTCGATGTCATGCGATTGACTAACTCTGACGATCTCTAGGTTCTCTAAGTCTCGGGTCTTTTTTCTCGACACATAACTGCGATAGCTTCCCAATCTCGTCAAATATTCGCAACAATATAGTTGAAGCATATCAGACTGTCATATATCCGTCTGTTGTTACCATCTCGTACACTGACCTTCTTGTTCGGCCATCGGGTCTCTTGGCTCGCTGTCTTGGCTGAAGAGTCTTGGAATCGAAACGAATCGTTGGGGCGGCGGGGAAGCTCTTATTAAACTCTGATTTGGGGTCCAGGAACCGAACTGTAAAGCATTTGATATATCCCGGTTCCACCCAAGGTCCAATTCTAAGCTCGAGCCTCATGCTCGATACGACGTCAGTCGGTGCTACCACCTGCTTATTTCGACCAGCTTTTCCGCTCTCCCATTGCCGATGACAAGCCACTCAAGCTTTCTGGGCAACGCGCCCTAACTCGAATGATTTCATACGCTTCCTGCAGAGCCACGTAAGATGCTCAGGGCAATTCGTTTCATCTTCTAGAAGGCAATTCTGAGCCAATCGTCCAGCATCCTCGATCGGCAGGTACAAGAATGCCTCGTCTCCCCGATCTGCGCTCAGCACTGCCCCCTTTTACCACGCATCTTCAATCGAATGCCCTTTTTCGACTCAAGATCTTCAGTACAGAGAGCTGTCCATCTGGAAGGTCATGCTATGACAGATCAATCGAGCGGTCGTCTGTTCGCGGCCAAGACGCGTCGGATATACATGCTGGATTGACTTCCTGTTCCAGGAACTGTTGCGGATCGACTATGGAATCGGTACTGAAGACGTGGGAAAGTAGGAGATATCGATATCCAATTGCCTGTATAATTAGCACCTACTGAAATCAGGACCTGTGATTGCCGATCAGAATTATGTCAGGAGTGAAAGATGAATAATAGCTGAGTGCCGATTACCGTTCAAGACCGAGTATACTTAGAAGACGAGAGAAGAATTTAGAAATCGTGCTCTATCTTATCCAGGTAAATAAGACATACAGGAGCATTTCGGCTCTCACTTTCATGCTCAAGAAATTTATGAGAATAAATGAGGGGGATGCGTTCTGCGCGGATTTCCTTCATATATCCTCACAGAATGAGTACCTTGGTGGACAGCATCTTTCCACCTACCTAGTAGGTATACGACGCTGTCGATTCTATACGAATACTCCACACTCACAACTTATACTACTCAGTCTAGGTCGTTCCCAGTTAACTCATGGATTTGTTCAATTGTCTGCCTATAGCTAGGACCTATATCTTTGGCTGGATAGATTGTCCATTTTGAAAACCAGGATCACCGTCCTAGTTCAAGACACATCCATATCAACTGCACGAGTAGGTAGGTAGGTAGACACTAGATGAGACTATATTACAATTATAAACATGTCGCTTGCATCGAAATTCAATCAGCTCCCAGTTAATTGCGAACATTTTCTTCATACACCTGTTTGGCCAGGGGCTTCCTTCCCACGTGATATCTACTTCAATCAAACACTACCTATCACCTATCACACAGCAACTAAACTTCGAACATCACTTCATTCTCACTGATTTCGATTTCCAATTCCCAATCCAAGAACGCTATCACGTCACTACCCCTATCCTATCCTATCCTAATCCAAAGTAAGCACTCATGCTCATGCTCGTGCTCGTCGGCATATATAGTAAATACCCTCATCAACCCCATCCCTATTACCAATCCCCTCCCTTCCTTCCCTTCCCTTAACCCCCAAGCAACCAACTAATCTACTATACAAGGCCTTGCATCCAATATCTCATATATACCCATAACGCGTAACGCGTGACGCGCTCTGCATCGCGCGTATCTCCTTCGTGACAAAGCCATATCTTCGATCCGCTCCCTTCCCATACAACCAAGAACCAAGCCGCTCTTCGTTCGTTCGTTCGTCCTCTTAAGTGCTGTGATACCTAACATATACCTCTGTATATATATACGAACCCCCAGTTCCTAGCTCCTAGTTCTTATTCCCCAATTCGACTAAATGGTATTTTGTAACAAATACTGCCATCACGTATCCAAGTCCAAATCCAAGATTTCGAACATGCATATACGCCCGCTCGCTAGCTAGCTCGCTAAGTCCCAGCTTTCCCAACACGCCCCATGAGAGCGTCGACCTCCCGTTGCAACGCGTCGATATCCGCTAGGATCTCCGCTCCTTGCTTAGTATCGACTTCGGACTGCTGAGATTGAGGTTGAGGTTGTTGTTGTCCCTTACTCCCCGGATTCTTCACTCCGTCCGTAGCGGCAGCCTCCACGCTAGCACGACTACTACCCCGTTGTCTAGGTGGTGGCGGCGGCGGGGGTGGCGCCGTAGCTCCCTCTTTTTCCTTGCTGACGCGCCTCGTCGTGCCAGTGCCGAATCCGTTACCCGCGTCCATACTCCGGACGCTGGGTGGGCGCCTGGTACTCGCCGACCTAGTGGGAGGCGGTGGTGGTGGGGAGAGTTTGGGTTGGCCGTCTTTAGAGGTGGTGATCGTAACCAGGTTAGTCGTGCCTGCGTCTTCTATCTGCCCGCTATTGCTCGCGGCGCCAAATCCGGTTCCTGTCGGACTTCGTAGGTTTTCGGTGATGCCGAGTCCTGGTACCGACATTGGGGCAAAACTGGCTTGACTTGGACTTGTAAAAGAGCTGCCCTGCCTGGCGTGATTCGGCCTGCGGGGAGGTGGCGGAGCGGGTGCGTTTGTAGTGTTTGTGCGTATGCTGTCAGTCCGTGAACGGTTCGAATCCAACGATGACCTCGGTGGGGTATCGTCATCCTGGTTTCCGGCATGGACGGAAGGTGCTCTACAATCGCTTCTCCCGTGCCGGCGTGGCGGAGGTGCTGCAGGTTTGCGAGCCTGCGTGCTGCCATTGGATGCGGAGCGATTCCGGGTAACAACAGGAGGTGTTGGGGGACGAGGGTTAGATTGTATGTCGGCGAAAGGTTCGGGGACCTTGCCTATGGCTTCGCGATCGAAGGGAGAATCAACAGCTTCTTCCACGGTGGGGCGGAAAGGAGTTTGTGGAAGAGGCTTATTTACGTCTGTTGATAGGGACGGAGATTGTTGTAGTGTTGGTATGGATTGAGAATTAGATTTACGAGGTGGAGCAATAGAAGGAAGAGAGGTGGTGCTAATGGATATAGGAGTGGTGGAGGTTTTGGTATTACGAGAATCGGCGTCTGCTCCTAGTTCGATTTTTATGAGCTTGCCGTGCCTCGAGCTAGGAGGTGGTGGTTTCTTCCTGGTCGAAGATGACGGGATAGACGAAAGTGGAGAGGTGGGAAAGATACTTCTTCTCTCCTCGGGATCTTCCGGCTCTGAGATTTCATGTGAGGTTCGAGGTGTATCTTGTATGACATCGAAGATAGATTGACGGGATACGGAGCTTGCGTCCGTGTTACTCGCGCCGTCATGTAGAGGTGCCTGTAAGCTTGTTGAGAGCCCGGAGTTTCCTCCTGTGCCAGACGCCGACGTAGATGACGGACCTGGGATATTCGCGTAACCAGTTAATAGTAATCTCTTGAATGAATCTACGTCGAGCGCCCCTTTTGCAGCAGCACTAGCTGCCAGAGTATTGGCATTTTGTCCTTGCCCAGCCTGTTCCAAGTCCTGTAAGGTCTTGGTAAATGGGTTTGGTGGTGGCCCCGTTTGAGTATGATCTGTGCTATCGCTATCATTGTCCCGGGCGGGGAAGGAAACGGTTTTGTATCGACCAACATGCTCTTCATAATCTTGCGAATCACTGGTATTACTATCGTCATCTTCGTCACTCTCGTCTTCGTCTTCATCATCGCTCACGGGGGGAAATCGGGCTACGGGTACGGCATCTTCGGGCGAAGACGGAGGTGGTGATTGGACCCGAACTCTCTTCACAATCTTCTTCGGCTTTGATTGTACTGGTTCCACTTCTTCGTTGTCCTCTCTATCCTGTCTATTTGGTGTGGGCTGCTCTGACTTGAAGGTAGTAAATGGTACTCGTGGTATTGAATCAAAATGTCCGTCGAAACTCGTCACGGATGGCGCGGCGGGGTTGTCGGTAGAGATCGTAGGCGTGCCCAGCTTCCGCCTAAAGGGATTGTTAGAGCTGAAGGATTGATCTTGAGAAGCCATGGTGAGAATGGCCAGGACTCTGGACGAGAAAGCACAATTTGGGCAGATTGTGCAAATGAGCAAATGAAAACTATATGAGGCTGGCCATGATACTATGATAGGATTACGCGGGTGCAGCGAATCCGAGGTCGTCGGTCGGGTCGACGTCGGTATCGGTGTTGCAGTATCGTGTGGTGCGTGTGGTGTAGATCCCCCTCTATTCTGGATAGGCTGCTGGATAGGCTGCGGCCTACGACATACAGTGAAAAAATAGCTTTCTTTGACTGTATTGTCAGCCTGGGCTTGGCTTGGCTCGAATTTGCTTTAGGCTTGGGCTGGAGGAGTTAGCCGGGGGGTTGTAGAGGGTGGGATCTCGGAAGTTTCGGTAACGGATGATCGGGTTAGGTCGTAACGCCTCTCTTCTAGAAATACTGAGAACAGCGTGAGTAACAGCTGCGGGTAACGGTAAGTAACGGCAAGCAACGGTAACTTGAAGCTCCGAGTCTAACCAAACTTGGAACAATTGAATATTGAAGAACTCAGGAGGTATGAAATTATTAGTCTATTGAAATGAGTAGGAAGGAACAATTGATTATATTGATTCATTGAATTAGAGGGAGCTAGAGGTACTTGTCTACTTAGTAGTCTCACGCATTGATGAAAGTCAAGCAAGAAATCAACCTTGAAGCGGCATTGTTACTCAAAGAATGATTCATACAATTACAATCTCACAAAGACCCAAGATGCTCATTCAGACTCACGATAACACGCGATCCAACGTTTATACTGTTGTTTACGCTAAACTCTATTATAACTTATACGAGAATCAAGCAACGTCTGATCATACCAATAAGAAATTTTGTAGGATCTCGGGGCTATCTAGTGATTACATAATTATAAAGAAAAATTACGGCTCAGCACCTATTTGCACACTTGCGCAATTTACGCAGTCCAAAATCTGAAAATTGAGGAGGCATAAGCTGCTTTCGATTTGATTGGTTAGCAACCAGGAATGCTCCAACAACATGCGGGGAGCTACAACGTCCGATCACCGAGTTCTATCATATGGGATACCTTAATGTCCAATGTCTAATGTCGTTGATTTGGCTAACTGAAACTCTGAATTGACAGGCTCGTCCAGATTCGCGGTGAGATATACCGGAACCTGAGATCCTTAGGTTAAAAATGCATAAACTCATATCTCACAGTATAATAACTAAACTTAGTCATCAATTGTCGAACGTGCACCTATGATTGGATAGAGGGGCAGTGTTAATCACATCCTCTCCCATTTTCAATATACCTCCGTAATTTAGTGTGCCAATCCGTCAACTTCAAATAGATCCATTCTACGGATCACCTTGGAAATCTTCATTTCTCACATATCTCCTACATCTCAGAACCAAGCGTGGTTCTCCTCATTGGACAAATTAGACCACTCATATCCACTCAAAAATGTTGAGCGTTTGGTACAACTTTATGACTTGTCCAAAATCAGGATCAAGGCAATTTACAGCTCTAGACACTTTCTAGTGGATACCGGCATGCAACACCCCTGTTAACACGTGACACCCATTATCAGCACCTTCGCACGGTTACTAGGATCAATCTTGAGAAGACTCCACAATCTATTCTAGGCACATGTAAACAAAACCGATACGTCTGACTAACAGACGCGTCACCACCTCATCGTCGCAAGAATTACTAGGCATCAATATAGAATAAACGGTGAAAATTGTAATATGGATTGAGAAAAACCATGCAAGAGCCCCTCGTCATTGGTATAATTACAATTGTACTCATCACGTCGTCAGTCCTTTTTAACCCTCCCTATAACAGATGCCGTTGACAGGGAATATGTGCAATCCAACCGAAACCGTGATTCCGCGAGGGGCCGTACAATATGCACACGAACGATAGCTGGCATCGCGGAGGGTATGTGAGAAAGATGTTGGACGGCATTCGAAAACACACCCAGGACCATTACCGTCCACTGCACGCGCAAAGTCCCTACCAAACCTGTCGAAAGCATGACCGAAAAGCAAGACCTGATTCCACCGCGCATTGAACACGCGCACGCGTAACTCTGTACCCAGTTTCCCGAACGCCAGTAGACCCGCCAAACCCCAACACGCAAAGCCGAAGGACACGCAAATCAGGAATCACAACATCTTACGAAGCTGCTTCAGCTTTCGCCTCCTTCTTTGGCGCCTTCTCCTTCTTGGGTGCCGCGGCCTTCTTGGGCGCTGCCTTCTTCGTAGCTGGCTTAGATGCCGTCTTGGCTACTCGTCCGGTCTTGGTCTTCGACAAGGCAGCGGGCTTCTCCTCAGCAGCAGGGGCCTATAATTATTAGACGAGGCAATAACTAGTCAATGGTAGAATAAAAACTTACATCCTTCTTTGGTGCGGCCTTCTTGGCAGCAGGGGCTTTCTTGGGAGCAGCAGCCTTCTTCGCGGCGGGCTTCTTCTCACCAGCCTCCTTCTCCTTCTTGGGCGCAGCTGCCTTCTTTGGTGCGGCAGCCTTCTTAGCAGTCTCCTTCTTGGGTGCCGCCTTCTTGGGGGCTTCCTTGTCGCCTTCCTTCTTGGCGGCAGGCTTGGTGGCAGCAGGCTTAGACTTCTTAGAGAGTTTGGTGCCGCCAGAAGGTCCTGTGATCGTTTAGTGAATAGTTACAGTCATGAGGTAGGCGACGCGACATACCCTTGGGCTGCTCGAAAGCACCCTTGTCAACACCAGCCTTCAAGGCCTTGTTAAACAATGAGTCGAACATCTTGTCTGTGACGTTGATGGTGTTGTTGGCCTTCACATATTTCTTCAATTGTTGACGGCTGCGAGATTATTAGTACATGTTGGGCAATAGACGCGACGATGGAGTCAAGTGGGACAGATGAGTGTCTAAATAGGAAAAATAAGTGCATACCTGGAACCGTTTCTTTCCTTGAGCTGTTCGATTGAAAAAGACGCGTCAGCAAGATGATCTGATGAATTTGAAGTGAATCTGGAGTAGGGTTAGGGCGTAGTGTCGGTCAATGAAGACCTTGCACGTTGCCCGACCCGCGACACCAATCCAGCCACGCATAATGCGCCGGAAGCGAAGGAATGGGAATATTTACATGAACAATAGCATCAGTGATCATGTCCTATAGTCCGTTAGTATTAAATAAGAACCAATAAAAAGCCGATGAAGCTCGTGGTAGAGCATACCTGGTAGGAAGCATGAGTGCTCTTGGGCTTGGGAGCTCCGTCTGCCTTCTTGGGACCCATTTCGAATGATGTTGGTTTGGTTTGATAACTTGAGATATCGGGCTTGAATAATGATGCGGATAGATAAATTGGATTTACCAATTAAGCTTCGAATGATTTTCGATGAATACGAACGTGACAAGAATGCTTTATGTTACGTGGGTTGAGAATTAACGAGAAGAAACAGGAGGGAGGGAGGCATTCGATCGGGGCGCGACAGCGAGAAAGGTGAGTCCGTTTATATAATAGCGGGGGGGATGTGCACAATCAGTAAGGACCTTAGTTTGGTACGTTGATACAATCAGCTGTGCGGCAGGAGCCTTCTTCCCCCTCCCCCTCCAAAAAAAAAAAAATAACCCCATCCAACCCATGGATGATTTAAATTCTATGGCACTATGGCACTAAAATAATAATAAAAATGGATTTCTACGGGAGCAGGGCAGGCACAACACGACATTGGGACCCGATCGCACTCTAACACTACGTGTATGTACAGTATGTAGGCATGCACCATACGTGCCTACGTGCCTACCATAGCAATTAAGGTTGCATTATGTCTCTGAAACGACTAAACTCTTTCCCGATTAAGTTTAACGTTAGTCTATGTGTGACCGATGAGACCCTTGCTATGCTTGCTGCACTGCCTGCCGTTAGCCAGTTAGATGGCTTGGAAGGACTGATTCGTTACTGATTTGGTTCTCTCTTTCTCTCAAGGTACCCAGACAGAACATTTCCCCAGTTTGATAGAGCTGATGGATTGCTGTCGAATTTTGTGATTGGTCGAAGCTTAGCAACAGCTTATGCTCTAAGTACCTTTTTTTCTGCACTATTTTCTATTTTTTGGTGGTTTTTTTTATTTTATGAATATTATTTTTTACTACCTTTTACACCTCAACTCGAATCAAATCATGCGCCTCTACTCGAGACTCGAGCCCTTTCTCGCACCCAACCCTCTTACCGTCCCCCCCTCTTCCCATCTTCTTTTCGTTCTCGCCTTCTCTCTCTTCTTGATCATTGATCCCACACTTTTTTCGATCAGGCGATCGATTGAGTCATTTATTACAGTTCTATAATAGAAGCTAATTTAGCCAATGGAAGAAAAGTGATTAGTTTAATACCGATTGTATACCCATGACATCTAACATCTTCCGGAGCATCTCTCATGTGTTTTTCGACTGTTTGATCTGTCGATATTTTCGGTCGCATTCGAATTGTCGACTTCACAACCCTTGCATTGTATTCAAAAGTTGATTCAAAGTGATTCTTCAATCACTCAGCTATCTGTTGAGCTGTAATTGTAGTTCATTGCTTCTCGCAACCACCCCAAATATGTTATTATCAATTTAGGACCCCTTTGCTTCCCGGGCTCACACCCGGCACAACATGAAGCTATCCACACATTCTGCGCTACCTCAACTCCCCAACCACACACATCTTATTTCTTACTAATTCTTTTAATCATAAGATTATTTAGGACTTCAGGAGGTAACAGAAGTTATTTTTCAAGTTAACCATATTCGATTACACGGTTTTTGGGGGGGCATGGTTAACAGGAGCTATACTCATCGCGAGTCGCGTTCAGGAGTACGATTGATCGCACCGCCTATTATGACAGCAACGACCCTAAATCCGGGTCACAAAATCAATTATGGCATACATTCCAATAATCGAAGGACGGTGATCTCACTGATCGCCATTTTTTAAAGATTTTCATTCAGAAAACCACGATTCAACGCTTGGAGGCAGCTGTACATGCATCGCGGCGCGTGTCATAGCGAACCGGATCTCCGCAGATGCCAGGAGGCTGCAGACAGACCAACATGATTTTTCAAACGCGAATGAGCACCACATTTTTTCAACGACATTCTAGAATTCACTCTGCGACACCAGGTTCAGCCGTCTGTTGTTTCGCATAGCATAGCATAGCATTTTCTGGGTCAAATACGTACGACCATCTTGCCGGGTTATGATTCGTGGTAACGGTGTCCACGTCACCCATATAATCCGAAAACACGTTTTCATCCCGCCAGCATGACCACGGCATTCATTCTCTCTATGAGCGGATGACGACTCGCAAAGCATTCCCATCGCAATACACATTTGGACCGAAATCATTATTGCTCTTTTTCTGGAGGTAGAGGACTCGCTCATTCCAGCACGATTTTTGGAATGGCATCCGGACTTATTTTGAGGAGCTTCGACGATAGAGTCAGACAGAGATAGACATGCGAATATGTCTAAAGTTCTACGAAGTTCACAAGCAAACCATGGGACAGCATTATCATCAACGGAAATCCAACTCTGGAGATTTGGCGTTGCTGGTTTATAGGATCTCAGACGGAATGCAAGCTTAGTCGATGGGGTTGAGGGTGCTTATTGAATGATCTCCAGGGCTCAATACAAACCCTCACGCGGCAGCCATCTCAACACCTCGGCGTTCATAAACAACATCATTTTGCTTAGCTCGAAATTGCATGAAGCATTTGATGTTGAATTTCCGGATTTTTCTATCTTTCGGGAAAGTAAGGGGAGGGCAAGGTCCTGGGTGCGCGAATTTCGACCCGACCCAGGAAGCAATTTCCAGCTTATTTGTGGGCACCCCCTATCGCGGTGGGAGCGCGACGCGGGAAAATCAATAACGCTACCTACCAGGCGCTTCTCTGAAGCAAACCGACCATGCACGCGAATGTCATCAAAATCACCTACTTACGGCTACATTTGAAAGATGCTTTGCGCCATGAAATCGCTATGGATTTTTTTTCCCCTCGGTGCGCATACATTACTATCAGAGGACATATTGCACACAGGCACCATCAGCATCGCTCAAAGGACACCCGCCACCGACAATTCATTCGAGATCCTCCCGAAATTCATTTTCAAATCTAAGCGGCAAATTTTTCAATTTCAATCATGGTCAATTATCTATCCGGGCCTCGCACTTAACTTTCGAAGCTGAGGCAAATTCGCCCTTATTTCTACCCTCAGATTCCTCAAGGAACCTAGCTCAATCTAGTATCCGAGTCACCTCATCTTTTAGCCGGTTATTTTCAGACGAGTTTCTTGCGAGTTTCGCATATTTGTTCCAAAGCACAACATTTTGGGGTATAGGAAACTCATAACAGCTAAGTATATTCAATGTTATCTCTCAATTTATTTATGCTAAGGTAAGTCGGCGTCCAATTTCTACCGGTCGGATGCCTTCTCAAGATCCCGATCAATCAAGCCTCTATTCTATGTGCCCTACAGTTTTTTTCAAGCTACTCTCAGGTAATCCTTTAGTCTAGAGCTTCGATGTCGTGAAGCGAATATTAGTCTTTATTAGTCTTTGAACCTCCGTATTTCATAAGGAAGTGAACCGAGCCGAAGATCGTGTTTCAAAAAGTTTTGAGACGGTCGGTATCACACCGGCTGCGTATGTGCTGAAAGCCCACACCAGTCGCAATTCACATGATTCTAGACCTGCATTCGACTATACCCGTATGTGATATAGTTGGCTCGGCGATAACATTGGTCTCTGTCGCCAGCGCCAAGAAAACGAGCACATCGCATTACCTAACGATCAGATTTAACGGATACTCAAAACCAATAGAGACAAGATGTTCAGAGCATCTAGCCTCGGTCCTACGTCCACCCGAGATCTTCGGAGATATATACCTACATGGCGACAAGCGTTGTGAAGTGGACAGGGTGGTCCACATTGATTTACCAGGGGCTTCACCCTGCTTTGCGTGATGTCATTTATCTGCAGCTGGAAAAATCGAGTCAATTGAAATTTAATCTTGTAACGGATTTTCTTGTTTCGGTTCTTTGACGTCGCCTTTAAGCCGAGTCGCAAAAGTTTGCAAATTCCAAGCGTCACTTGAGCTTACCGACCCCGCATAGAAATACAAACAGAGCGCAGTATCGCGTGATTTCGATGGGCGACTTGAGGGAAATAGAAAATTTAGAAAAAGGACAAAAGAAGCCTTTTATCCCCTTTCTTATTATGTATTTGTGAAGAGGCAGGAAGGACACGATGGCACCGCGGTCTATCGAGCTCACTCACGATTCTGCCGAAGCGCGATCATCAGCGGATGAGAAACAACAGCCAAGTCTCGGCGTCACCGAGAGCTCAACGAGGAGTTTCGAATACGAGGGCCATAACTTCCAACATCATCCCCTCCTCTCGTATGAAGAAATTCCAGAGTGGTACCAAGACAACCCGTACATCCGAAATGGCTACCGCCCCGTGTCTCACTCAGCGCGTGCTTGTTTTGGTAGTTGGATATACATACACAATGAGACTATGAACATCTACACGCATCTTTTACCAGCGGCAGCATTATTCGTGAGCAGTCTGGTTTACATTATCGCGCGTCTTAGGAATCGTAATGGCGGCGATGCTGGGATTGTTGCGGTCCAGATGGTCTCTGCGGTCGCTTGTCTTGGCTTTTCAAGCGCGTATCACACTCTCATGTGTCACTCGCGCCAGGTTGAAGCGCTATGGTTACGCCTCGACTTTGTCGGTATCATTCTCTTAATCTTAGGCTCTTTTATCTCAGGCATCTACGTCGGATTCTGGTGCGAGATGCTAGAGAGGAAGATCTACTGGTCGATGGTAAGCAATAGGTCCTCTCACCAATTCATTACCGGACACCCCACGCCTCAATCGCTCCGTTAGAATTAATTCCGCCATTGAGTCCCCAATACAGCGTGATCAGATTGAATTGACGTAATTGAAAAACTGACCGCCCATCCTATGTCTGTTTATAGATCGGATCTCTCGCGGCAATATCCATCGTCATCGTGCTGGCGCCAACATTTCAAGGACCTCGGTGGCGAACCCTACGTCTGCTGACATTTGTCTCTACGGGGCTATCGGGCCTAGCGCCGATTATTCACGGGATCTGCATGTTTGGCTTTGCTCAGATGATGAAGCAGTCCGGTCTGCCCTATTACCTAGCAGAAGGAGGATTATTCCTACTCGGCGCTGTGGTGTACGCAGTAAGTTATTTTCAATTTGTCTTATGAGCAGCCACCGCTACTATTTCGCTTAGAACCCCACCGCTTGCCTACGGCTCCTCGACACAGGAGAAGAGAAACAAGTCCAGTTCACTAACTAGAATATGACCGACTGCGTAGACTAGGTTCCCGGAGAGCATCAGCCCGGGAAAGTTCGATATATATGGTTCATCGCACCAGATATTCCACGTTCTTGTCGTGATGGCGACGGTGGTCCACCTGGCCGGGGTACTCGACGCGCTGGATTATAATTATTACAACCGGCAATGCATACCATGAATTTCCGTGATTGGGGTCGGTCTCTTTTGTCGGGGGGTTGGTGCTGGTACATGGTTAGACAGTACGTGCCGTTGATATATTGTAGAGGGGGTATCATCTGTTCGGGGTCATTATAGATATCCCGCAAAGCAGGATGAGGTGGTATACATTACGTACATAAAAGTTAATATAGTTTAAAGAAGTGCCCAAAGCGCAAGAATACATCCAATCTTTCTGGGCAAATGCTCAGACATGATGAAAGTGTTCCGCTTAATGATTCATTCTCCAAGTCATCCAAAAAATTATTTAGATGATACTTAGTGAAGGCAGATTTATATTGAAGTATATCATATTAAACTACCTTAAGTATATATCTACAAGCCCGAGTCTTTGCCGGTCAGAATTGTGCTTGACCTGTTCTGCCTAAATTAAATCTAAGATCTGTTAGATTATGGTCGGTTGCTTTGGGGTTTTGCAATGTTCTCTTACACAACGTTTGAATGTGTCGGCAACATTGCGGATCATCGAATGAAAACTTGCTAGAAGATGTTATAATAATTATTCAGAAAGATTTCTACTTGCTATCAATGTGTTACAAATGCAATAAATCGTTTGCTATGAGATGTGGTAACTAATATCACGTTATAGTCCCGTAAACACGCTCATTTGAATATTAATGAGAGTTCAAAGATTTAATTTATGACCAAGCCTGTAACCTGAAATTATAGAATACTTTCCTAGGTAAGTCACCTTAGGATTATTGAACGAATAATACCACGTAGGTATGTATCAAAGAGGACTGAAGATATTAGGTAGGTAGGTACTCAATCGATTGAATGTTCATCTGCTAGTCAATACCAAAAACCAACGTCGATGTTAATGCGTTTACTTAAATCCGTTGGCCACACAATTTGTTCGTTATTGTACGAGATTTAACTAAACGCCTAGTCATAGTCTACGGAGAGAATTGTTACCTACTTATAGATAGGTAGGTAGGTAGATTTTACTTTAATTTCTTATTATATTGTGATTAAGTAGGTATGTTACTTATATTTGAAGTATTTCATCCCAGATAATGGGTTATCTAATAGTTGAGAAAAGGAAAACCGAGTTGTTTAATCGAACGTTTCTATATTATTCTATAACTATTATATTGTTATGATCTCTACGAATTACCAAGAGGTACCTATGATATCTAGGTAGGTATAGAATCGCTATAAATATCAACTGGGCACTTTTCAAGCTATACTTACCTAGATTGAGAGATGATTATCCAGAATCCCGTCGCCCTTGGCACACAAATTCAAACAAATCGAGTCACACCACAAGCATTAGTCGTGAATTTTAATATATTCAATTTTACTCGCGCTCGTTTAGGAGTTCCTACTATACGATACAAACGAAGGAAAAAAGACAAGGCTGAGGAGTTCAGACCAGATAGCTACCTCCCAAATCCGGAACACGCCATGGACGCGCGTCTATTTTGGAAGCACCGTAACCCCTTCTTTAGCATGTGAGGCTCTTTTTTAAGCTTATTGAGAGCATGAGACGGATCTAGATCCTGACAGCCTACCCAGACGGCTTGGAAGACCCTTATTTTGCTGGGACTTTCCTAAAGCGGCATGGGGGAGGATTTAAAGGAGGAGGCACGAAAAAAGGCCATCCTTCACGCTTTGGTAGCGCCACGACCCGTACTATGCCAGATACCAGAGGAGTTTCTGTATGCGCGTTAGTGAGTGGTAAGTACGGCTCGGCAACGCCCGCGATCCTGACCTGAGAGGGCGTTATGCTGGGTTGATATACGTGTCTAGCTCGCCCCAGCCGTGTCACATCGGCCCCGGGATGGGTCGACTGCCTTCCGAGCAGAGCCCCACGGAGTTTTCGAAGGCGGCTAGACGACGTGGGGAGGAGAGAGTGTAGTCGCTCCTCCGCTATCCACTCCCATACCACGTGAAGTGTTAGGCGGAAAGGAAAAACAAGCTTTTTGCTAGATTGGACTAAGGTAGAGGAAGCGGCGGGTTACTCTCGGGATTGTCTTCCCTTGACTTTCAGCTTTTGTAATGGAAGCGAGGTATTGGATGTTTACCGAGGTGGTGATAGTATACGCAAATAGAGGATGGTCCTTCGTCAATCGCTTGGCTAGGCACTCATATAAATCACTCACTAGGTACTTCTTTACTACGGCGGAACTAGTATGTAATACTTGGGGCTACTTGGGACTCAGTTTCGGAAGAGCTATAACCACAAAGAACAATTGGTGGCGCGATAATGGCATATCTGGCCTACTAGTGATAGATGACAACGAAAAGGTAACTACTTAGGTAGACTGAAAATTTCCATATTAACGAATAATGTCAACGGCGATCCGTCTCCTCGCACACAAGGGTACCTATTGGCCTTCGCAAGACCGAAGCCTCACGGAGATTACATGAAAGCAGCTGGCAAAGATCAGATGATGCTTGAGAGAAGTTTTCCAACTGCAAGTAGTGACTCAACATCAACCCCAAGGTCTTGGCTTGGGGAAGAAAAAGTTCAATGATCCTCCAACGAGAAGCTCCCGTGCATGATACCTACTAGACTTCAATAGGTCTCATCGGCCGAGAAATCGCTGTGGCATGTAGCACATCGTATCTCCTGCCATCTATTTACTACGCATTTTTGAATTAAGTACTACATTCCTTGGAAAGTCTTAGTATTGTGGATAAGTCACTGTCGTCCACATGACACTTACTAAGTGGCTGCTGTCTACAACACCAAGAATCGAGTTTCTAGCTAGAAACAGAATAAGGCTTACTCTTCACGACAACACATTTTATACTCGGTGCCTATTTACTGATACCTCGTAGGGTATATAGAAACCCAAACTCTAGATCGCTTAATCAGGTACTAAATATAGGTTCTCATTCACATGTCAATTGAATAAGACGCAAGTTGATTATTGTGAAAGGGAAAAAAAAGTTTACCAGACGGACATTTATTCCTTCTCGCTACCAAGTCACACGCGTATCCGCCAACCCTCAAACCAAGGTTTCCAGCCCTCATGAGCTCAGCCCGTGCCTTGGAGGCACACATCTCGGGTCCGAATAAGCATAAGCGAAGAGGGAAAAAACCCGCGAGATGAGCAAAATAGAAGAAAAAATAAGAAGATTGATTGGGAAAAGAAGGAGAAAAAAATTTAAAACCCAGCTAATGGCTAACTGATGGGTCTTGCGCCGCAACCTGCCGCCAAAACGGGGAAATGGTAGATTGAGGCGGTGTAGCTCGGTATTGATACTAGTAGGCATGGGACGTATTGTTGGTCTTCCTTCGGACTCCATTTCGCGTGCGACCTTTCCATGTGCGTAGGGATACCATGCAAGTGCTTAGATAATAGGATATCTTAATAGGATATCTATATGCCTTGTAGGATTTAAAGGCCTTCCAGGGCCAAATATACTAGTATGTAGTAATGGATAACATACCCAACCTAATCTCCCCGGCAGCGCTAATGCGGTGTGCCTTTCTTCCCAAGTTTATGTATGTAGCTAGGAGAGTATTCATCAAGTTAACCAGGAAAATAAGTTGCGATGAAAGCAACCCGCTCAACCCACAGCGCGATGGATGACTAACCTTGATATAATTGTGCCGGCCGTTGCATCGCAGCTGTTCCCGAACTCTCTGCCACTTCCCGCTCCAGCTCCATCCCGCCTGCTGACTAACCATATCAAGAAAAGAAAACTAATAATAGTCGGCCCCGAGATCAAAATATTTTCCATCTCATGCCGTCGCCTGTGTTAGCATGCTGCTGAGGTCGACGAAATGAGAGGAAGGGCACGAGACTATGTTCGCGAGTTAGAGGTTTAGAGCAAAACCAAAGTCAGACCCTAGTTATCGGTGATCCCATTCAGTAAGTGAATAGACAATCATCGACTAATGTTAGATGTTAGATTGGTATTCATTATATGAGATGTGGTCTTTATGCTTCACGTCCCACATAGTCTGTTATTTTGTTAGCTTCTTAGCCTCTTTTACCTAACGGCGCCCAGATCCTCCCATTGCTGGGCTCAGCTAGCTGGCAGTAGTACCTTGGTAGCGTACCGATCCCGTAACAAAATTAACAATATAATGAGTAATCACACGTGGATGGAACCCCCCGATGCGCCGATGCGCCGTTGTATTCGACAGCTGACGTAAGGCCGGTTCTAGATTTGCCATGGCTGCGGTAGCTGCGATGGCGGAATATGCCTGCGTCAATAGTACTTAGGTTGTACTCCGTCGCGGTAGCCAATTAGACAGAAGTTCCGGGTACCTGTTCCGTACCGCGATTTGGAACGATTCCAAAGTTTCGATAGCGCTGTACGACGCTGTACGCTGTACGTAAAAAAGAGATAATCACGTGGCGGGAAATCTCAATCTCCCCTACCCATGCTTAGGTACCTTTCCATGCCTGCACCTCCCATCTTTCCAATTGCTCCACGCTTTCGTTCTCTCTTATCTAGGTCGTCAAATTTGTGGTGTGGAGAAAGGAAATCTAAATAAACAATAAAGTTTCCTCGCCCTATGGAGGCTAAAAACCCAATTGTTTAGCCGCTGATTGGCCCGCGCGCTAGGGTTCGTCGCGGGTCTTCTTCGCTCGCCTTTTCGAAAAGCGCCAACCACGACCTTGGACTTCGGTTGCAGTCGCACAAGGGTGAACGTCATCGCCATTGATCTGCGGCGCTAACTTTAACCTTTAAAAATTTAAAGTTAAGGGGTAGGATCTTCGCTCGGTTGAACTCAAAAAGCCTATGTGAACATTACATAAGTCCCTACTAACTAGAACATACGTAGGCGCATACCTAAGGTACCTAGTAAAATACCCTAACCTTACCGCTGCCGGGTTCTCGGCAGTCGATATTATGATATTATCGTGGATCCTTGCGACCATGTCCGATTTGCTGTTCTTTGATCTTTTACCTGGTAGTCCTAGTGGTCTTAGCAATAGTAGCTCTTCTCGGTTCTTGGAATCGGCTAGATCGGGTTATAACTTATTGAGCAATATTGACATAACGGAGAGTTTCAGATTACGCTACGGTTGGCCATGGTTGGCTTGGTTGGCTACGTTGGCTACGTAGGACCCGAAAAGGGGATGAGGTAACCGAAGCCAAGAGAAATAGAGAAATAACCTTACCTAAGATAAGGTATTCTGGAACACCCCTGGACCACCTACTGGACAAATACGTCCACTACATACGACAGCTTACCCACATCTTGGTTTTGCCTTCTGTCTCGATTGTGGGCCGAAACCTGCGCAAATCCAGCCCAGCGAACATTGGTTCGAATTGGTTCGAACGTACGAAGAACAAAGTGAAACGAAACCTTTTCCCTCCCCTCCCTCGGAGATTATCTACCTTGGGAAAGAATCTTGCATAGAGTGCATATGTTGCAACAGGAGTCCCTTCAGAGATTACCTATATTACCGCGTGTGCGTCGCAGATATCATACAATCACAGCACGAGATCGGACGATGACCGCACCATGACAAGAGCGGTAAGACGCATCCAGCTCTTTTTTATCTTTTTGGACTTAATATTCATATCCGGACCCGGAGCCATTTTCGGGAATCGGAGGTAAGCACCTAAGGTAAGCATTATGTTCCTATCGCGTATCATCTGGAAGTAAGCGTGCGGTGCGATTTTGAGTGAGGCATTCTGACCCGGTAAAATCACCAACGCCAACGGAATTGGTATATACGTACAGGGGCGTCGAAGCAAATGGTCTTTGCATTCCCAAGCATTCGTACGCCGCATACGTACTATCCTCAGTTAGTAAATCATAACCAAATAACAAGAACATGACGGGAAAATTCCGTTAGTATAGTACCCAGAACGGCCACAAAAGCTAGGATAAGTTGCTAGGTAGGATGCTTCCCACGCCGCAAAAAAATGGCGGTGGACCCAGATTCATCGTCCATTCGGTTGCTCACGAGCGGTCGGGTTTGAGTTTGGAGAGAGATATGGAGGCGACCCTTGGAAAACCTTGTTTAACTTCGTGGGAATCTCGACATGGATAGCGCAGGTAGCCAGGAAAGAATAAACGGATGCGTTGCAGGGGGGTATCGTGTTTGACTTCGCAATCCGCATGGTCCATCATTGCGGATCATAAATCCCTGTAAGCCTCCTTAGCCTCATACACTCTTGTTATGATCTTATGCCCTTATGCTCTACCAAGAAATTGCAATTTCAATCCCTATCCATGTCGTCGGCTGCTGCGAAATTGGCACACAAGGCTGCCGTAGCCATTTGGAATCTGATCAAGTGTTGTGAATAATATTGACTCTCTAAATTCATGGTATCGCGACTCTACCTATCTACCATCCGTACCGTAGTCTCCTCCTTTTGCCTTGAGGCTCCTTGGATGTGCCAGCCCATGAGGGCGCCATAATCTGATGTTTGCTCCTGAACTATTTGCGGAGCACCAGATCAATATATGTGATTATTCACCACCCGCTCGTGACCTTCGTGAAAGAATTCCGTAACTCCGTCCCGCTGGGGATGCCTGTAGGTGGTTGATAAAAAACGCTCGCACTTAGAGAAAGGAGAATGCCCGCCCTGAATTAATAATGCAAGTTTTTAGACTCCCGATTGATGCAACTTCCTGCCCGTGAAATCTTCAAATGCAGAGGTTCCGATCGAGTGATCGAATTGCTCTACTGTCCTCCCTTCTAAACATGTCAACTGGTGGCGGAGGTACGCCCGTAGTTCCTGCTGAGAGGGCTCTGGGTGAACTACCGGCGCTGTTGTTGCTACCGGGATTTGCGCTGTTCGGCTCCGAGTTCGCCGGGGTCATATTGAGTAGCGCCGACAAGCTGGCCTTATTCGCATTGACGTTCGCGTTCTCAGGACCTACCGGTCTCGGTGGAGACACAGAATGAGTTCTCGGAGGTGTTAGGCCTCGAGATGCTGATGGTATCGTAGGAAGCGGACCTTGGGGATTGCGTGCGCTTGTCGCTGATAGCCGTGGATCTATCATTGCTTGAACTGCCTGCGCGGCCTGTGCCGCTTGTGTGACTTGTGCTGCTTGAGCGGCCTGTACAGCTTGAATCTGAAGGTGCTGCGACTGAGGAGATGTGCTCGGAGCACGCGCGGGCATTGGATAGGGTCTGTTCATAGTTGGTGGCGGTAGCCTATCGCTCTCATAACTACTCAGACCTTTAGGATATATGGGAGCTTGGGTAGATGGCGCGGAAGTCGGCGGCAGCGGAGGAAGTTGTGGGGGTCTTTGTACAGGCTGATGCTGATGCTGCTGGTGCTGATGAGGCTGAGGTCGGACTTGAGGCTTCATCTCGGGCGTGAGCTTTCCATGTGTCCAAGGTGGAGTTTGGTTGGGCGAAGGTGGCCATGGCCCTTGCCATGCTGGCGATCCCCAAGGAGCTCCATACGCGTTGTATGCTGGTTGCTCGATAGGGGTGTTGTGGGTGGCGTAAGACTGCATAGGCGTTCTTGTCAACGCAGGAGGGTTGGTGTCATGTAGACTTGACTCGGGGTACATGCCTTTGGCAGGAACGATGTGTCGTAATTGGGGATCGGTGCTTGGTTGTGGTAGATCGGGAGCCCCGGCGTGGGGTCTGGAATAGTATGAGATGAGGTGAAGATGTTGGCCTTGCTGTGTTGCTATGCTAAATGACTGTTTCATCAGTCCGTCTGCTTTATAACGGTAGCCTTCAGGCTCGCCGTCTGGGTCCTCGTCACTAAGTCGACCAGCGCTGTCCGGCGTCCTTCCGTTGCTTCGTCGTGAGGCGCCAAACGTAGTTCCTCGCTTGCCCTCCATTTCTCTATACGTGAGAAAACTTCCTGAAACTCTGCTTGCACTCCACGACTTCCCGTCAGTCCATCTGCGCATGCCGGCTTCCCTCTCATCCCAAACGAAAACGGAGCCTGATCTGATAGACTGGCGTTCTTTCTCTGATAACCGTCTCTGGACTCGAGGTAGTAAACCTAATCTGCAAGCCTCGAAGAGCTTGATAGCGTCTCCGGGCGTACGCACGTAACCATGGTAGGTTTCCATTTCCCCCATAGTTGTTGATGTTGCTGGATTTTGTCGTGGTTGAAAAAAAGTTGGTAAATTTAGAATCGAAGGAGAAATTGAGCGAAGCTCCCTTTATTCCTTGGAAGGTAATTACTAGGTCTTGTAATCCTACCGTTCCACCATATCAGCTCCGCACAATTAGCTTGAATGGTGGGTCATCCAGACTGTGGGCGGCTGAGGATACTTTCAAAGTGGGTAATGGAGAAGCTTGCGTGGTTGGAGTTGACCCTGGTCTTAGTAGCTGAGGATGTGAGATGCGCGTGCTGTCTTGGCGTTTCCGAATTGCGGGCAATTCGAGTCGATAGTCCGGTCCTTATACTGTTAATGGGCCAAGCGTTACGGAACTAGATCCGTGTCCAGACTCGTGGATACCCTACTCGTCTTCTATATCCTCTTTTGATCGAGGTACCCGAAGTTAGAATCGGTTGGTCAAAAATATCGAAACGCTTATCTGTGGTAACATTGGTAGGTAGACTGGAAAGTGGTGTGTGCGTTACGACAAGCCAACAAGATGCGCAGGGTATGGGCAGTGATGTTTGGGCGGTACTTGACATTCGGCAAATGCATTTGTAGTAAAACCCGAGTTAAATAGCACGTAGTCGTCACTTGAGCGCTACTCAAATCAAAGATCTGGTTATGCCAAGGGACGGGGTTTCATAAGTGCAATAGGGGTCTGGGTATCTCTCGACCACGCGTTTTGGGTGAGTGAACGGCTAATATTATTCAACGATTTCATGATAAAGAGGGCGGGCTTTCTCATATAGAGCAACGAGCTAGCGGTCTCACCCTAAGGACTAGATGTGGTGGCAGTTGATAGAGAATATGCTTAAATTAAGGGTAATTTTGGGAAGTGAGGGTGAAGTAAGGCAAAATTAAGCATACCTGGTAGAATAATGAATCGACCCAAAACTAGAATGAAATTCAAGTAGTCGAGTTAAGCGTACGAAGTAGGTTCCCGCTTTGAAATTTGTACACGGGCTCGTCTATTTTAATAGGAAATCCGTTTGAGAAGAAGTTTTAACGATGGCGAGATTCCTATGATTTAAGGTTTGTCGATATCGTTGCCTCAAGTTAAATTGCCAACCAGGCAATAGTAACCTTTGGGAGTGTGAGCCTGTGTCTCTCCAGGATGAATGGTCTGGAGTTAGAGGTGGCCGGTTTGAGTTTGAGTTAGAAGACTTGAATGAGATAAAGACCACTTTGCGGCTCTTGTGAGTAGGAGAGTTGAGTTGGAGTATTGATGTATTGATAAGTGGATGGCAGTCTCAAATGGGTCAAGGTTTAATGGTTTCTAGATCGTGTGCGGCTGCAAAGGCGATCTAGAAATTCGAGTGGCTGCTAACCCGAGAGTTTAGATACCCCGTTCTTTTAAGATTTTAAGTTGATCTAGTTCTGCGGACTTTGGGGGGGTGTCGCAGACGTTGTTGTTGGGTGGTGAGCTAACAGGTTAGTTAGTTGGTTGATGGATGATGGATGATGGATGATAGACCCGATCCTCCAAGCTCGAGTCAGCAATGGCGTTGTTGTGTGGAAATAATTAAGCTTGGTTGGTTCGTTGGACACGTGTGAAGTTAGAACTAATGTGATAGTTCCGAGTCTCTCTTCTAAAAAGACCCTTGGCCGTCGGAATGGGAAACAAAGGTTAAGGTCTGTAAGGTCTAGAGAAGGCTAAGACTTGGGGAGCTGGCCGAAGTGCAATGCCAAAGTGCAATGGATCTCTTTTCTTTTTTCCTTTCTCCTGTCCTTAGATCAACTAACGATTGCCCCCCTCTTACGACTGGCTAGTTCTTGTCTTCCCTCCAACGCACCTTAACTTTTCGTCAAGATGCCGAAAAGATGCACTGCACCGTAGATTTCCTGCTAATGCCGACCTAGTATTATCCTACGCTTTGCGGCTGCAGGTAGATATTCAGCCTTCGGGTGTGATCGAGAAATGACCGGTGGTGGCGAGATATGAAACAAGTAGAGATTGACGCGGAGCCTCTCATTCAGTTGAATGGTCGATTAATCAATCAATATCAGGGGAGAGAAGGCTAGTGGAAAAAGGCGTGTTGAGGTAATAAGGCAATATGGTAGTAAGGATAGAAGTAGAGTGAATAGAGTGAACAGGTAGATAGAGAGGTAGGGGTGGGAAAAAAGTATTAAATTATGACGAGGTGATGGAATTTAGAGGCAAGGGAAAGTGCGGGTAGGGAAGTAAGAAACGGATATTACGATAATAATAAGAATAATTAAGCTTCCCAATCAATTCAAGCTTATTACCTTATTTTGCAACGGTCTTTCCAGAATTTTTAGATTTTTTTTTTCGGCAAGGGCACGGTTGCACGATCCAGCATTCTTGCACTTGCAGTTGCAGCAAGCTTAAAGGTACATACACTACCTACACTATGTACAGCGTACCCACCAAGTCGAACTTTTTGCAGGGGCCTGTTAGCGCCCGCTGCCAAGACCTTAAGGCTCCAGTAGCCTGTACCAACATACAACCTTGGATTGCTTGGAAACCCGTATTCAGTACTTCCTTCCAATACTCAATATGCTGGGACTTTTAAGGAAAAGATACCGAGCACTACGCTAAGTAGTACTTGCATGGGCCACCACCTCCTGTACCTATAATGCCTCCTCGCTACTATATAGGTACTTGAATACGTAGATGCGGGAAGTTCACAAAAGTACCACCTGTTCTTTATACTACCTATATGTACAACCTTGAACTAGGCAATTGATCACCTGGAAGCCACCAGTTGACCTGTGCAGTCATAAATTAGTGTTGTGCTACGCAAATGCGCTGAATGGATGCTGCTGGCGCTGCTTAACATTGAAGGAGCTGAACAAACGGCAGAAGCAACGAAGGCTTGCTCTGGGAAGTCACCGAAATAACGCGTACAGTCATTCCTCCCGCCCTTAGAACCTTGGAAGCTGGGAAGTCTTAGGTGGACATTGAATCATCGTTTGTCGTTCATCGTTCATTCATAATTCTAGAACAGATCTTCTTCGCCTTATGATTCCTCATCTCGGACGAAGTGCCAGGTGCATATACTACTCATCATACCGAATAAGGAAGCGAGAAATTCGCTTATCCGAATATTGGCTTACAATACCTACCTATTACCCATTAGGTACACATACCTGACACACCTCTCTATCAGCCTGCAAAACGTGCCTCATGTTGTCAAATATGGGTTCATCAAAAATCTTCATGCCCATGATGCATCTACTACTAATCCTACTAGGCAATGAGTACAAATAGGCAGAAGTTTAAGAACCCAGCCTTTTAGATCCTCCCCCTTTATTTCCTCGTTTGAGATGATAGCAAGGACGTCCGACAAACGGAAGACTGGCCAAATTACGTGGCACCGAGAACATCAAAGCAACACAGTCATAATTTAATGACACTATCACAACCTTGGGAGACTTCGGAACAAATGGAAGTTCAAACAACGCCGACCAAGAATCTCCGCCACGGCCCATGCTCCAGACCTTTGCACCTCTACTCCAACCATTAACAGCTCATGGGTTTCTCTAGCTTTCGAAGCCGGGATACTCCTTACAGGAAATACGTTTGATGATCTGTATTTCACTGAGGTGCAATCCGTAGCGCCCTAACGACGGGGAATCACCTCAGATCGGTCTAGGCCCGCTAGTGGTTAGGCGAGGCACAGCACGTGTGAACATGGAAGACATAGATCATTGACGCTATCATTATCGACTAGCCAGGCAAGATCTCTAGGCCTGTACCTGTAGTCTGCTACTAGTGACATTAGTAGGATACTAGATATCTTCACATCCACTTGCCTATGCGAGGTTTAGGGGTAGGATCAGATTGAGAGAAGCTCGGTAGCCTCGACGAGCGACGGGCCAGTTCAAAACAGGATATGTCTCGATTGTCGAGCCGCCATTCCAAGCTCCGTTGAGCAAGGTCGTCTCGCCAACACTGAGACGCATCACAACAAGCCTTTGTGTCGCCGCAGTTTAATCACATCCTCTGTCCTACTATTCGGATCCCCTTTTGGGTTTCTGTACGCCTTGGTGTTGTCGTTCTCGGACAAGACGCAACCGTTTTCGGGGGGCCATTGCCTCTTTCGTCGTGCTGAGATGAGCACGGCAGTTTGTATGACTCGAGTATAACCTTTGCTCAAGTCCGTCTCATCTGTCATCTCCGAGTAACATTGCCTCGAGGGCCCAGGTTACACGACACAATCGTGGACCTCACATCATCAATTCCTATGTTGTGAGTCCTCGATGATTACTAGGCATCCTCTCCCCGGATGATCTTGGAGCACCGCGCCGGGTAAGCTCTCTCAACGTGGCGGAGAAATTTTGATATTTGTTTCGTGCCAACGATTTATGATATAATTTTAAGCGATGCGGGAAGTCGCCAAAGACCTGAACCGGCGGACAAGAACGCGGCGTCATGTTTGGAGTACGGTACTGAATTACACGTCATTCCATTTCAGAGGCCGAGGTTATCACCTATCATCCATTAGGACGAAGTAATGAAATCAATCCACCATGTACTAGGTAGGCACTAGGTGAGCACAATTACGTCGAATCTTTAATCTTAACATTTACCTACTTAGCTGTTTTGAGTGACTTCATTCAAATTGATATCACGGTACATACCCTCTTATGGTCTGATATCTAAATATTGTTCTATACGTTATATGCGCTCGCTTACCGAGATTTATGCGGGCACCGAGTAAATCTGGTTATTATTCTTGGCTCCATAAAATTTCCCAAGATCCTTTCAATCTTCTCGGTCACAACAATTGACATAAAATACTAGGTACATACATATTAAATTTGCGGTACCGCTTGCTATCGTCAGACCATGAGTCAAAAATAGCATATTAGACAAACATTTAAACGCTGCTGACGAACCCGAAGCAAACGTTGGTTCCTCTTGTCACCAAGTTCACCAAGTACGTACGGAAAAAAACCGAAACCAGACAACCTTGGAAATAATTAGTATAGTTGCTGTGGTTGCATCTCATTCCTTGGATACCGATCGTGTTCGACTCCAGTGCCGGCGGCAATATGGCCGTCGCGGCCGATCATTGGCACTCGGCATAGTAACGAGTCCCGCTATTGGTAATGCCATTTCTATTCACCCGCTGAAAAGAGACCGACATGAGGCCATATGAACACCGAAGATCTTCGCTTCCCTTACTCACGTTTCATTTCGACGCATAAGATCCATAAGATCGTGGAACTGCCGGCATGCGGTTCTTCATTAAATCGCAGCTAGATAAAGTTTTGGAGAATGATGATCATGTCTACGCTCACTTGGACATTGTTCCTGTCGCATATTCGGAGGTTTTGTCGGATCATTGAATTAAGGTATGCATTCGAAAATTACAACTATAACTATATCTGGTAACCTGCCAGAATCACACATGGAAGACCTTCCGGACCATGGTGTTCGCGCATCTGGATGTATCAATCCTTCGAAGCCGCATCTGGAACCCAGCACATGACACTACACCCGCATGAATAATTTCTACTCGCTTGTGTGCTAAGAATATACGAACGATACAAGCATAAATGTTTCGACCATTCATAGCCCTTAGCTCCATCAGGATTCAAGCTTGTTTGTATCCGTCCCGGGGTGCATACGCTTTCCGTATTAGTCTTCTTGTCGCCGTAAGAAGATGCATAAAAGGGTCGATGCAATTGTCGGTGAGCCACACTCTCGTATCATACAATAATACTAGCCGCAATATTAGGTAGCTTGAGCAGCTACCCACGAAGCAAACAAATGTTGCCGCTACATGCATATTCCACTCTATGTCGTTGGTTGTCACTCGTAGGTTACCGAAACCTGGCAGCCAACGCAATCAAATAAACTACCTCATCCTAGGACATAGGCTCGGAAATATCACCTTGGACGCGTTGGGGCGCACCATAGCACCAAAACCATCCATAACGTGTATACCAAGGTAATCTCTTACGGCCAAGTGTCGGTCACGCTGATTATCATGACAAACAGCAGACTATACTGACAATATGGTAAAATGTTGGAGGCTAAGGAAATAAACCCCGGTCGTTGATCTTACTCAAGCATTTGCATTGGCTGGTGCTTACTAGGAACCCGACCATGCGCTTGGCAGCTTGGCGACCACGAGGGATCTCGCCCCAGACCCTCCTCTTTTCAAGGCCTGGCCCGTTCATTTTAAGCATGAATTTAAGCGTGCTGACAGCAACCTCACTAACGGATTAGCTGATTAAGGATGTGATGTTTTTAGCATGTACTCCGTACTCGTGATACCCACCTCTGCGGGTCGAGTACTAAGTAGCCAAGACACAACTTGACTTTCTTCATGCTATCCATGGATCTTCGTAAGGCTATTTTCTTATACGCATGCAATAGGTCATTGGCGAGCTTGGCAAGCTTGTCGAAAAGCCAAGATCCTCTCGAATTTGGAGGATGAAGGGTAATTGCGTCCTTCTAGCAAATAAAGAGAGCCAAGCGGCTAAGTATGCTAAGTATTTGAGACATGGCGTAGTTGGCAAATGGGAAATCCTTCCTCTAGGGCGCCCAGGCGTTCGTACGCGAACCCAAACATCGTCGTAGCGAGCTGTCAAGTCTTTTCCGCAAGGGGGATCTGCGCTTTGTCGGCGATCCAATGACGTCGCTTAGCACATTTGAAAAGGATCATAGGGCTAGGAGACAATTACATAGTATTATCAACGCCAAGCTATGTCAAGAGAATCCCATATAGACGGTCAAGTTGCCAACAAAAATGCCTTGCAGATCTGCAGTGAGCACCTTACCAGTTATGCTGATGTGAGGGTGCGGCGAATGCCGCGGGCATCTTCTTGTCACGGGGTTCGGCCGATAGGAACACTGGCAGACGGATGGGATGGAAGAAAACGAGCTATACGGTGATGGTTTTGAGTGGTAGGATCGTATATCTAGCCTAGTTGGCGCTCCGATACTAGGTTCGCGAACAATAAGGAGCCAAAAAACCCCTCCTCTCCTCATGGATGGGCGCACTGGCCCCTATCTTAAAGTGCAGAGATGGGGTCGTAACACAACTTCTTGAGGGATAGCAATCCTTCGGCACATCGCCCTACTTCCTATTGCTGGAGAATTGGGAATTGGGTAACTTTGCTTGTCGCACTTGACTGATTATGCCTACGGCAGACACAATCAAACCGCCAAGTGGTTTGGACTTAGGGACCACATGCCTCGCGTAAGGTCACACAATACCTTGAAGATTGTCACATCAACCTTTCACCCATGAAGTTCGTGAAATATCACCTATTCTGTTCAAGAGTGCCGCATGCGCCACTACTCCATTGGATATCGTGAACAAGGTGTCATCCTTCCCATCACATAGAAGGGGCTAACGAGAGCGGGCGCCCTGGTTTAGCAGATCATATCCTCCGCTAGCTCGCAGTCTATTGCAGGCCGGAACGTTGGGCATCAGGATTCTTTGAGGGAGTCGATTAGTCGATTTAGTCACCTCTTATTAGGTTTACGTATATCAGGTCCACGATTACCTTAAACGCTTAAGCAGGTCACGCTACCGGGTCGAATCTCAAAAGGCGACAAGCTCAATCGGCCGAGTGATCCTATTTAGGTGTATTTGCACATACGGGAGCCACGGTCCTGGGCTCGTTATCGCATCTCGTGAATTTCGTTAGCACGCACGCAAGTCCCAGGCATGCATTATCTTTCCCGGTCCCCGGCCCACGGAGCTGGAACCCAATGGCGTGCGCTCGCTTGTCCGAAAAAAGAGCCAGAAAGCCCACCGCCACGTTGACAACCCCTCCTTTTTCCTCCTTGCCCCCCTTCCCTTCTCCTACGCTCGGCCGCGTCGCCCTTTTCTAGCTCAGTTCAGCCCTCTGCGCCACGCCAGTGCACGCACGCGCAATTAAAATTCGAGACCCTGGAACAAGTTATATGACGCGAAACCGGCCTGCCATGTATCATGCACGCTAAGAATACGGCTACAGATACGCCAGCCGTCCCTGGCCACGGACCCGAGAGCATTTTATGACAGAGAGGAATTTTGCTTATTCCTTTCCCGTTTGACATGCGATATATTACAGCCGCCACGTCGCTGTGGCGTTCTGAACCGGTTTGACACGGACTTACGCAGCGAACTATATGCGCTCAGGGGCGTGGGGGTGGCAGCCTTTTGACGTTGATGGAGTAATATTCAGGATACCTACCTAGGTACAGGGCTACGACCGGCGAAAGTCCTTCAAAAAGCATAGTCTTATCCCGCACTCTTCGTTTAGAAGGAAGCGGAAGAATACCGCGCACAGGGCGGATCTGAGGCTTTATTTAAGGAGCTGACAAAGGTTATTATGCAATGGGTACTGGGTAGGACCAACCATGGCGCTGGTAATTCGATTAGGAATGAAAATCGAGATCATCGTGTTCTAGTCTGTCTCGGACCCGGGGTATCTCGATATAGGGCGCTACACTTTAAATTGTATAGCCTTATTGTGTGGAACCACACTGGACGATTTATATCGGACGGCGCCTCTCTTGTCTATGCGAAACAGCCGCATAGCCGTGATCATCTAGTAGCTACCTACCTACTAGGTAATCACACAAGTATCTGACTGCCTACCTGTAGCCTACCTGTAAGTACAATATGCGCTAAGGTAGGATTTCACGATGATGCCCAAGGCTTCAGCTGGATGGCCTCAGCAGGCAGCGAAATATTGAAAAGTGCTGCTCTCGGGAAAGACATGGCAGAAGTACCGAAAAGAGGAGATAGTCAGCAACGTCGCTATTGGCCTCCCTCTCAGCCGCTATTATATTATTTTTCCTTTTTTCCCATTCTTGCATAACATATTACTAAAATGTACGTTCCACGAATGACCGGCAAATAGAGGTGCTGTTAATATAACCAAGCTTTCTTATCACGCCTCAAGCGCTACCTATTACAAGAAAATAATACTTTAGAGTAAATGAACATCCCTCCATCTTCGGACATGTCAGCGCGAGTAATGGGTGGTTACACTAAACCGACCATCCTGCAGCGACAGCAAGCAAGATAGATTACAGTCGAACGAAGCTTAAAAGTCAAAAGAAACCTCCGATCTTCCTCTTCGATAACCCCCATGCTACCCTACCTTACCCTTCGACCCTACCAGCCTACCTTATTTTCTCCTCCCACCTTCTCCATTAGGCTTGTTTCTTCTTTCGTTTTCACACGTAATATTTTATTCCCGCCAGACGGACAGGGTAATATGTTGGTCGCTATTTAGGCAGTACCTCTCCCTCGGGTTCCGGATCTATTCCCAATCTGAGTCAAAGCCGCCAAGTTTGCCAGCCCACCACCAGCAGGGCTAGGCTTTCGTGAAACACGTTCCTAGTTTAGGCAACTTATCCGATCGATTTTAGCACCGCGTGGATGAGTTAAATTCTGTTGGCACTGACGATGTTGCCCCTCCCGCTTCGTATGTGCACCACATACGCATGCATGATTACTTATACACGATATATGTATGCCAGTATGTAGTAATAGGGGTGTATGTACAAGTCTACAATACATACCTACCTACCTACCTACCTACCTACATAGCACCATAGCATCATAGCACCATGAGTCGCAATACCTATTAGACTACAGGATATAAAGTAGACTCTTATGATATCCTCTTTAGGCTTAGCTGCCGCATCTGAGTCTATCTCGCAATGACGTTTAACAGTCAGCTTACTAGCCCCCGTTCGGGTTCGGCCCATAGATACCTTATTGAATAGGAATATTACTTGTTTTTATCCTATTCTTCTATCGTCAGCTGGCTTGCTTTTTCCTTCGGTAAGACTGTTGTGCGCACGGAACATTAACATCTTATAGCCGATGATTTTCATCGGCAGGATACTAGGGGATATAATCCGGATTAGACGTCGGGCATCGTATATCGTGGAGTCCAACTCCGCCGATGTAAACAAGCTAGTACTGGAGATTTCTCGGTAACAACATGGACATGGCGACCTGTAAGTTATGCATATTTTAGGCCGTGATATGATTCATCCAACCTCTCACTAGACCACGCATGCGATGACGATAATGACACCTGCAAGTGGCCAGATGCAACAACTTTGCGCGTGGAGTGCATTAGCCTCGAAGCCTAGAAAACGAATCACGCATATACTCGCACAAAAGACCATCAAAAGCAAGATGTAACACACACGCATAAGGCTCCGGTTTTATAGCGCGACGGCAAACCTGGTGTTGTTATACAAGAAAAAAAGACGTAGGATTACCCGAGCGCGTAATCCCCAAAGAGAACTCCAATATTCTACCCTCCCTCTATATGTGCATGCTATGTGTAACTGAGGCTCGCCAGTTAATACCTAACGCGGGAGGCATGGTAGATCGGAGATGTTTTGAACCCAGGGCTCCGGGATTTCTCGAATCAATCGTTGGGATTCGATTTCGGGTCTCCTCCCGCCCTGGGTGCACTACGGGCGGCTGGGCGACCCGAAGGAACGTAAACCTAGGATTTTTGGTTTTTCTTTTTTCTTCCAGGTCGACTCTCCGCATCGTTGATGCGACAAGCTGACGATGCAAATTCCGTCACAAGACCATGCGATCCTTAATGGAAGGACCTAGCTCGTATGACCTATATGACCCTATCGTGAGTAAGCGCTGCTCTATCGAGCAACTTATGTCCGGGTTGGAACGTCAATCATCGGCCGCCTGATTCCGAACGTTGGCAGATAATCCCATCCGCCTTTGTGTTGGGGACGTGTAATCATTAATCAGACTGAAACCCGGCAGCGGTGAAGAATTACGGATATGCGAAACAAGGTCGGCCGAAAGGCATGGGATATGCCGTCCATCCCACATGGGAGCCCAGGAATACCCCGAGTGTCAAAGCGGCCAAGCTTTCGAAGGTTGACGACAAAAAAACCCGGCATTTGGCAGGGTGAAGAAACATGAACACGTTCAGCGTACCAGCGACCAGGATATTTTGGATAAGGTCCTAGCAGAACATCATATTTTATTTATTGAGACCGGGGTATACGATGGCTCACGGCAAGGTATAATAGTTTAATCTAACTATCGTAACAGCCGTAACAACTCATGTTCAGCTGCGCAATATAGACCTATTGAACCCTACCATAAATCCTTTGATATGTCATATATACCTACATAATGTGACGCATTGGGGGCGTACGAAGGGCACGTCTAGACAGCATAGGGCGGCTTGGAATGCTTGTTCTAGGTACCGCAACTCATCTACTCATCCCAGGGTCTAATATGCGACTTGCCGACCGCTGAATAGATCCTCCCCTTATCGAGGAACATTACACAGAGCGGCACAGACATGCAATCTGTAAGCTCTGTGTAACAGAATGTAACCATTGGTAAGTCCCCTTGAGCTCTCATTGGCGCGGCATTTTGCGTCGTGTACTTAATATTGCATACATATATGTAAACGTTCGGTGACTAGAGTCGACGTGTATGTAACTCTGTACATATCAAAACTTCTCCATCTTCTTGTCCGGTTCGGGCTCTCGAGCCTTGCCGGCGGAGTTTACCTCTGGAGATGGAGTCAAAAAGCACTTATGTTCATGCAAATGTACATGCCTACCTACCTGCCTACATACCTACTTACCTGCTATATGTGTATGTAGTAGTGTATGTGGTGTATGGGTACCTATATCAATATGAAGGATGTATTGACATATGTACCATGTACCAATGTTGATCTTAGCCCCCTTCCCAGCTCTATCCTGCGGTTGGTAAAGATGCTGATTCGCACCCCACACCGATAGTTCGCAATCTTATTCAGACGCCTGCTTCGCCGCCGCTCGCTAATGACCACTAGTAATGCCCTCGCAAGTAGCCGGCTGACCGCTGACTGAACTTATTTTTTTCATTACTGACATTTGTCGACGATCCACCGCTAGGCCTTTTCGCATCTCGCATCTCGTTTCGTTAAGTCCATTCTAGGTATCGCTTCGCAGTACGACGACAGCATGTTTCGTATGGATTAGCCTATGATATACATACCGTCTGCTCTCGGGATCACGAGCCAAGAAAGATCGGTCGTTGGTCGCCGGCAACTGGCGCTGTGCCTATTCCTACCCAACTCCTATCTCCGCCTTCTTTGGTCATAGCGAGTCAAAAGAGGGCGTATGCTGTCACATGTGAATGAAGTCAAGATGATGATTGAATATTTCCTGATAGGCAAAATGCATCCCAGCAGGCCAGCTAGCCAGCCAGCCAGCCACGACCATATAGAGCGAGGAGGCCTTTAAGACAGATGACGTGATGTCAATATCATGAAGTTAATTATTATCCCGCCCGTCATACTCGTTTATTGTTACCGTCACCCGCCTCAGCCCTTTTTGGGGGTGGACGAGTTGGAGATTGCCGGGATTAAGGTGTTCTTTCGGAAGGCCAGGAAATGAAAATGGACAGCGAGCACATTTAGTATCGTAGCAGAAACCCGCTGCCATTTGTCGAGATTCTGCCTTTTGCCTTCGTATTACGGGTTTCCGGGTTGGATGACAAACGGGGATCTACTTCCCTACGGTTACGGTTTTATTTTTTTACTATTTTTTTTTCTGCCCCCAAGCCGAAGCCATGTTCCGGAGCCCATGCAACCCACCCTCGAACGATGGAGAAGCTTAAGCTTAATTCAAGGACAGGGAGTCTAATCAAATCAGAAACGTCGACGGGGGTGCCACTCACGTTGTATTTGTCCTAGCGCGCCCCCCCTTAAATAGTAAAACAGCGAAAGGGGGGCCATGCCGAGCCCTTGGTCAGCGAGCTTGGCGCATCCTTGGGTTTCCCTTGCCCACGCTTGGCTCTGGAAAAGAAGCTCGAGAATCTCGGCAGAGCCAAGCACAACAGCCCGCAGATATGCAAAATTCGATGTCTCACTCTCATTGGGTCGACCGCCGTGTTCCCCACTAAGCCCACCTTATTCTAACAGCAAAACTCCCTGTGTCATGTGCTGACGCGGCCCCTCTGCCCCTTCGGTGATACTCAGGAGCAGCAGCTGTTGGTGATTGTCGGCCGGCCGGTAGATAATACAGTAGGTGGTAGCTGCCAGTCTGCTTGCGGTAGTAGCTTTATTGCATTGCTCGACCTCTTTTCTGGGATCGGCACGCTTCGGAAGCTCGAGCCTAAAACTAATGCTTTGTAGGGTCCATATCCCCGTGAGGTGGAACATCGTATACCACCATCAGAAACTTGCCTTCCGAAAATTACAGCAATTTGACGGCGAAATGGAGCAATTTCCACCGGCGATCCTGTTCACGACCTCTTCTGGGTCACGGGGGGTAAAATATGCGCACCTAGGAGTAACGACGGCAAAAGCCGCTGAGATCGCGATAGGCAGAGATGGAGAAAGAGGCTAGCTGCTGTAGTTAGACTGTAACTAAGCTACTAGCCGGCAGGTAGGTACCGTGTTTCTCGAATACTTTAGTACTGCATGATATATTATATTGCCTAACATTACGCCCGGTATCAAACCCGTGCCGTGAAGTTGGGGTACTTTTTAATAATAAATTCGTAACTAACGTATCGATCGTATCAATACTCCAATAATCCAATACTGTCCCCAACAGTAAAAGCCAAGGAAATGTCAAGAAAGTGCCAAGTCCCTAAGTGTGTTACGAAGAAACGGTGTTTTTACCAAGCCCTAAAAAGTTGAAATATGTATTCGCGACCACCTTAATCTTCAAACGGGTTTGTTATTTGCCAGGGCGAGCCCAGGCCCTAAGGGTGGACACATGGGCTGATCAGGATCTGGGTTCAAATCGCGTCGGTGATCAACTGGTCAAGGTAGGTAATCCTGCACCCCGGATACACGTGAATCATCTTGGGAGTACAGAGATTTCGTGTATAAGGCCGTCCTTCATTCGGCCAAGCGCATATTCATCAGCAGCTCTAGAGACCCCTCCCCTTCCCGATGACGAATTGACAAACTCGATAGCGGCTTTGTTACCTAATGTAGCAGCTTGGCAACGACTTTTTGCGCGGCCTTTAGAGACTACTAGGTAATGATACCCCACTGTTGCAGAGTTACCTATGTAGATAGGACGACGTAGCGTATACGCATCCCACCAGCTAACCTAGGACGAGATGGTGATAATGAATGTTACGAGGGAAACGGGTAGATCATCCTAAAGCTGGACGAGGGGGGAATCTGCCGATGATGAACCTCTCTTTTCTTTGCGCCGGGAATTACACCGCAGCCCAATGCCACCCCTATCTAGTGCAAATAACGGTCGTTCTTGGCAGGCGGTTAAGGCTGCCTGCGTGCATATCCTGCACTCTATCTCGATGAAACCAACAGAGCTAAGGATAATTTGGAAGGGGGACATTGCATAGTAGTCCATGGCCAACTGCATCATGACAGCTTTGGACCGCGCTTTCAATGGATAGCCACTTCAACATTCCTTGCATTAGATGAAACGTCAATATGGCCTAAGAGATTGATGGTGCGGTCATATGGCCTCAATCCATCCTTACCGGCATAACGTGGGAGGTAAGCTCATCGGCCGTGCGATGAGGAATTGCGTAGTAATAAACCGAATGCTAGGCCGTAGAAACGGCCGAGCCGCGGGGCGATATTATCGCTAAACCGACCAGGCTCGCGGGAACATGTTTACAGCTTTGGATATTCGCAGAAGCTATAACAGACCTGACTGGTATCAAGAAGCCTGGTCGTGCAAAACAAACCGGCTACGGAAAATACTCTTCACGTTCGGGCACTTGATGTTCATCCCTTTCGGCCGTACCAATGATGGTCTCATGAATGAGATATGTACCCACCTAGATAGAGAGGATTGAAGTATACCAGGCTCTATGGTGCCTTGCTAGCAGAATAGGGTTATAGGTGTTCACACCGAATGACAGCTCGCAGAGGCAAATGTAGGACTAGCACTCATGTTTGTGGATCCTGCACAAGGAAAACCTCTCATATGCTGTACGTCTTCGGAGCCCAGTGCAATATTCACCGATCGGAATTGAAGGTGGCGGGTTTGTGATGCGCTGAGCCAATGTTCTAACTGCCGAGTTGGGGAAGATTTCATGAGTGAACCTGTCGATCTATTGCCGACAGTGAGGTCATAAAAGGACTCAAAAAAGCATGATGAATATAGATGAGGGATCAAGTTACCTGATGGATGTTTTTTTGCATTGTACAAGGCTTCTGTCCTAGTGTATAGTTGAGTATGCGATTGCGACCCAATGGTAGCTAAGAGCTTGTTGCCCCTTATTCTGATCATCCCATCATAGACTCGTAGCACTATTCAAGTAGTGCCCAGCTCTGTAGTGCATTGGACATGAGCCTGCAGGTAATGATATGTGCTCTCTTCAAATCATACCTTGACCCTATCCAAATGCAAGTGAAGTCCGGATGAAGCGACACGAGAATGAGATGCTGTGTCTAGGACCTGTCAAAACTAGCCTCAGACTTTGATTCTGTCCTCGTGAGGTCCGAATCAAAGCACAGCAGACGCCACAAAGCTTGTTCGGCAGTCATGGTCTGAATCAATATCGCGTTGTGCGAGGGTTGTACGAGACACTCCCCACGTCCCAGAGAAGAAAGCATTAACGAGCACGGCATGTCCGCCATCGCTTTGTGCTCAGCAATCACATCGGCCGTACCAGCGGGGGAACGCGGAAGTGTCGTGTATTGTTTGGATGCCGGAGAGATAGCATATCAGCCGATCGAAGCCCACGCCGAAGCCGCCATGAGGAGGACAACCCCAGCGTCGTAGATCGACGTACCAACTGAGGTTATTCTCAGCCGATTGCGGTGAATCTGACTCGACGGCGTCGTCCGAAGATGTCGGGGCTATCCCGTGGATGCGCATAGATTCTAGTAGATTGTCCAGTCGATGTTCACGCATAGACCCGCCAGCAATTTCGCAGAAATCTGGTACGAGGAGGTCGAAGCATTCGACCGTCGCACCAGGTGGGGATTCAACGCGATCTCCCACATTAGCCTTCATGTAGAAAGCCTTGATATCACGTGGATAGTTCGTGACAAATACCGGACTACCATTACCCACCTCCGCCGCAATGTATTTCTCGTGCTCAGTGTGAAGGTCCTCACCCCAAGTAGGGCTACTAGCAAAAGCTGTGCCTGAGTCCTTCAATATCTGAATCGCCTCAGTATACGTAATTCGGGGCCAGCTTGGCTGCGAAATACCCGCCCAACGCCGTTCGACCTGCTCCGCTGTAGCTAACTCTGACGCGCCTTCGCCCGTTCGTACCAAAAGCTCATCTTTGACTCTTGACGTACTCAGATCAGTAGCAATGTGTTTCAACATTCCTTCCGCGAGATCCATCACAGATTCCAGATCGTCAGTAAAGCTCATTTCTGCCTCTAGCATATAGAATTCGCTAAGATGGCGCGGAGTATCACTTTGCTCTGCACGAAAGGTCGGAGACAGCGTCCATACATTACCGAGAGCCTGGGCGAGAGCTTCCAAATGCAACTGGGCTGATACAGTCGTATAAACGGGACGTCGAAAGAAGGGCTTAGATTTAGCTGTCTTAGATTCCGAAGGAGATGGACTAGGATCGCCAGCCGACACTTTAAAGACCTCGCCGGCACCTTCGCAGTCTGATGAAGTCAGGATAGGGGTGTGAGTCTGTATGAAATTGCGGTTTCCAAAGAACCTGGTCAATGATGCGATGATCTCAGAGCGAAGTCGAAGAACGGTAGTGTTAAACGGTATCCTGGGACGAAGATGGGGTAAGGTTCTTAGATACTCGGCAGTCTGATATTTCTTCTGGATCGGAAACGTCTATGGCGATGTAAGTCACACCACATAGGCGCTTAAAGTGAGAAGGCTAGACATTAAGCTTAAACAGACCTTGGCGTCAGACGGTCCCAGCACCGTGGCTCGTTCAACATGTAACTCATGGCTCTGTCCAGAGCCTAGGGATGGAGTCCAAGACCCATGTAGTCGGACAGCGGCCCCGCTACTCAGACTATTGATAGTATAGTTAGCGAGAGAGAATGCCACGGGGAGGTTTCTGGTCAAACCTGGATGTCCTACCCTTCGGCCTGATCAGGAGGCACTACAGCCTGGAGTGATTCAAGAGAAGAACCATCCCCAAGAGCGACGAAAGAATGCCGCTTTTGTGCACGGACGGAGCGAACGAAACCGTCGATCTTTACATCTGAGACAGCATCTTGAGGCTTAAAATCGAGGAAACCAGCAACAGTTGTCGGGACCGCGGTATTGGTAGATATGAAAGCTCGTGATACTACATTTGAGGAGAGTCTCAAGGGGTAGGGGTATCTCGGCGACGCTCCTCGCAGAAGTGGTATAACAGAATTCATCTCATACGGTTAATCATGAGATGGTTGACGAAATCAGGTGACTGAGTATCTCTTAGGTATATTACGGACGCATATTGATTAATTAAAGGTTCAATGTTGTATATTGTGGTTCACCTTTTCAAGTCACAAGGGTGAATGAAGTTTGGTGTTGATGAGATAAAAAATGGAGAATATTGGAATACTCATGCCCCGGATATACTTCGGTCAAAGTATGGACGTCGATTTCATTTGACCCACATTTACATCATACTAGCGCCCAAAGAGGATACGCATGGAACCATAATAGGAAAGAAGCTATTCCCATCATGGTATCGCGATATCTTTATTAGTCATCATCAATCTCGACCACGACGTTCCAATTATTCAACTAAACTACCCTGAAGTTGTCAACCCCTTAAAACCCCCTAAGCTCAAAAACTTTTTTTCGCCATTCCACAAACAACAACACAAATTTGCGCTATCCGTCTCATATCCCGAGGTGATCGCTTCTATCATATTTCGAAAGCTTACCTATCGCTAGGTTGTGAAACAATCTAAGACTTTATCTTAGGTTCTTCGGTGTGCCGTGACCTCTCGACATGGACATGGGATCAATATGAAGATGGGATGAGAAAAAAAATGTAAAAAGAAAAACTCATTACATAGGAGTACAGCACGTCAATGGCAAACATGCCGTATTAATACCGGAGCGATCATCGTCGATGTTTGTTACGAGACAGGTACTCTTTAACTAGATACTCGTCGATGATCCTACGTACGTCATGAGATATACATCTCTCGCTTCATGAGTCACGAGTAAAACTTAGTAAGGCCGAGCGAAGCTCGCCTATCCATATGGGTATCAGGCTACCTTATCGAGGGTGCTTGCTCTTATAGCCACGAGTTTCATCCCGTCACCCTAGTTAGTTCCTTGGGAATAGTAACCTCCATCCGAACTCTAGTATTGCAACTATTCCTATCTATCAGCAGTATCATGATCTATACATTCGATGAGCGACGCTACATACCACAGTAACTAATAAGTAATCTTCAACTCTTCCTAAAGTAAAGTATGACAACTCGTAAATTCCATCGTTTAGCCCGCAGGTGCTCTACGATTCTGCACTCGTAGGGGTACCAGATCTGTCCGACTTCGGTTATCTGCAGTGTATCCTGATCTTGAATTGGGACAGAGATTCCGTCTACTTGGGAACCGAGTTGTGTCACAGAGACAGATGTCTAATTCTCCCATGTTCCTGGCTAACAGAATCCTTTTGCAGGTAAAGGCGGTGCGGAAAGCTATTTGTGGGTTTATTATATGGAAAGCGAACCGCTTGACCTATGGACTGAAGTCTTCTCATCTCAATGTCTAGGACATAGTGGATTCGATAGGATGATTGCTTTCATATTGGTCACACCAGTCTCTCCCGGGCGCTGACTGTGCCTACAAGAAAGGAAGTTTCTAATACCGCAGTGAACAATGACTCTACGTCTACGTCTCCCTAAGGCTATCATTCTACGTGGCTAATGTAGCTGCATTCGGCTCGAAGTTGATTTTCTTATAAGATCGTATCTGGATCCGGATTTCTTGGGTTGCATTCTGATCACTTCGATCAGACAGATCTGCCAGCCACTCGATCATCTCGAGATCTCTATATGACCTATCAGAAAACGTTAGCCTATCACTGTGGAGTAACGCTTGTCTAAGATGCCTTCTTCGAAACCCAAGCCATCTGAGGTTGCCGCTGAAACGAAGCGTCACTACATACCAATCATAAAATCTGAATATGCACAAGCATGGCCAACTCACTCTTACCTCTTCCAGCAGCCCCTTTCACAGATTCCCATGCAGAACTCCGTCAGTGGCGTGGCTCCATCACCGCCTGAATTTTGTAAGTACTAAGTATACCTGAGATCTCTGTCACACCCTGACCTGTCATACAGATATCGCCGCCGGAGACCCAGTCGATTTTACAATCAACTGGAAGATCAAAGTTAATCTCAGAATACCATTTATATGCGCGGCAAACGATAAGCGGCCCGGAGGAGACTGGGAGACAGGAGTAGTAAGTTTTCTCCTTTTTTTCGCCCCCTTTTCCCCTTTTTGCCTTATAAGAGACTCGGAGATCTACGATATACTTATCATCCTAACTTTGACTTACTAGGTCGGCTACGAGGAGCGCCTTTGCAGACGCAGCACCTTATCCGCGACGCTTAGCACGCCGGGACCCGGCTCGCAGGTCGACAACAACTACCCGATCCCATCGGAAGGGGGTATATACTCGGAAGCGGTCGTGGTGTTCCGGGGGCCGCACGACCAGTACAAGAAGCTGGAGCAATGGCACGACCTAGCCGTGGTCAGCATGCCGGCAGCGCGGTGGCCGAAGCTGTCGCACGGCGGGGCCAAGTACGCGTTCCCGCTGGAGCGCGAGATGGTGCGCAACAAGATCCGCTCCGCCCTGCGCATCTGCGCCTACTACGAGCACCGGACCGTCGTGATCGGCGACTTCGGCCTCGGAAACGGCCACCGCAACCCGCCCCAGGAGCTCGCCGAGCTGTGGCGCGACGTCTTCCTCTACGACCCGGATATACGTGGACGCTTCGACTACGTCGCTTTCGTGTTCGAGGACCAGTACCAGAGCACGGCTAAGCTGATCCTCGACGACATCGCGAAGAAGAGTAAAGGGGGTGGTAGTCATAGCGGTAGCTCAAGCCACGGCCACTCGAAGGGTAAGTCCCGGGCCTCTATGAGCTCGACCTCTAGTTCTGGGAGTAGCGCGGGAGCCCCGCCGACGGACTTTGAGATCTTCTCGCGCGTGTTCGACCCTGTCGAGGTGCAGAGCGTGCTGAGCCGGCCTGATCCTAGGTACGACATCTCGATGCTGACGTCGTGATGAGTCTAAGGTGTACCTAGGTTGGTAGAGGTTCGTGGTGCCGAGAAAACGTTGGGCTCTCGTACGCCATTACACAGCGTCGAGTCGTCATACGATCCCATGTGGGCGGAATCGACCCGGCGATCCGGTCGGATACGGGGGTGGGTATTGGTCCTGTATTCTTCCTTCGTTCCTAGATTGATTACATCCTATAGGATATGGGGTAGGTGGTTCATCGAGGGTTCAGGGGAAGAGGGGCGCGGTAGAAAAAATTGGGATAAAGCGTTGGGAGATGCGTTGCTTCGCCGTGTACTCTAATCACCTAGTTTATATTGATTGTCTTATTATGCAAGGACGTAAGTATCATTTCATGGTCGTTGTCTGTACGCTCGTGGAATGGAATAGGAAGTTATACGTTCATCTGTTTCTTCCTACAGTGCGGCTGTAGTGTTACAGAACATTTAAGAGGATCAGACGGCTCGGCGCTTTATCACACGCATCTTCGCCACTGTCACATTGAAGTTGTTAGATATTGACAAGGAGATGAGTAACTCAGCCTTGACTTGATCAACCGGCTTCGATCCAGTCCATCATATCGATCCCCTTGCGTCATCCCTGAGCTTGGCTGTCCTTCCAGAGATGAATAGCGAGGCGAACTCCGGCTTGGTGAGTTCATAGACGACAGTGTGGTATTCCTCTGTTGCTAGGACTAGGTCACATGAATCCACAACAATGCAAGATGCAGTTGGTAGCCGTGAAGTGAACTTGGGCTAAGGCCTAAGGCTTGGTGTCCCGGGATAGCCAGGCGAAATAATGAGAGCTTTTAGGGGCGCCTCGGTCACAGAATCAGTAATATACTTCCATCACATGCCTTGTTTTCGGATCATAATGTATGGATGATCATAATATCTAGCGGTGAGCTCCCCAGACGGGGAACCAGTATTGACAACGCATCGTTGATTTTTCGTTGTCCTTACTTTTGCCGGTTTGATGTCGTCGTAATGTTGTCGTAAGGGTGATGTTGTATACGGTTTAATACTTAAATGACCTGCTTGTAGGCAAGGACAAACTAAGCCGGTCATTGAGAATACTTTCAGGACATACATGCATATGCATATATGAGCAAACTAAAGCCTCCGGGTATGTATCTGCAAGTAAGATCTAGCCGCACGGATGAGCGTATCTGAGCATTAAGGAAACAAGTGATCGAGTTAGAATATGATTTGTGCGGAAGTGGCTGGCGTCTAACCCCGGATCACGCAGATATAGAGTGAATGCATGTAAGCACCAAGGGTTTCGGGGCGTTGCACTAGGAGAACACGACGTTGATCCCGTATGTAGGTAAGTTAGGTTCCTATGATGCCCTAGCCTACCTATCTGTGTCGCTCCTGAATCAACCTAAACAAAATCTGTGCTAACGCTTTGGAGTCTTAGATAGGCGAGGCCGATATCTTTCAAAGTTCTGATTTACCATGTGGATGAAGTTTCTTCTATGCAGGTCTGACTCTTTTGGAGGTATGTTTCAGCCACTTAGTAGATTAGAAACTGCAACGGGGTTTTTGACTGGCGGCATCAACGCCTTCGCGGTCAGGGGTAACACAACGAGCCGTGTCAGCTAGGTAGATTGATAGGTCGGATTTAATGTACTGGAAGAGGAGGCTCACGATACGGAGTTTCCGAGATCATACCAACCTAGATAGGGACATGGCGAGACTATCATCGTTTAGTGTAAATTGGAATTAGTGGCTTGTAGGTACATATTATTCTGCTCACATCATCGCACAGTGTTGCTGAAGGATTAAATCCTATCAATTGTGCCCAGCAGGTTTGTGTTGCTGTAGACTACCGAGTCACAATACGGCCCAAATTTATAGCGCAAGATTCCGAGACTCTGGATTTGTCCGTAGTCACTCATATAAGGAAAAGAAACTGGAGCCCGAGTACAATTTAATTGCAAGATAACCGTTGGAAGGATAAGGCTCCATTACGCCATTTCGTCCTTAGTGGCGCCCTACTATTCCGCAAGCAGCCGAGTCTTTTACGGGATGTTCCAAACTAGAAGAAACAGCCGCGACATGCATATGGAAAATTGAGCGAGTTTGTCTTCTACAATTTGGGTTGTGAGGGAGAAAAGAAATCAACTAGGGTGATCTCAAAACGTGCTCGATAGGTCTATGAGATGTTGATTCATGCGGCCTACGAATGGGTTTTATCCATGGGGCGGCTTGAAGCATTTGCCCGGGCACGGGGGCATGGCGTTTCGTGAAGTACTTACGATTTTTGAATTTTAGGTCCTCATTGGTCTAAGATTTGTCTGGAAATCGTAAGACTTTCTTATGATAGGTTATGTTATCAACACGGCTTACAGCAGTCCCGTTTGGTATCACATGGCCCAAGCTCGGTACGAAATAGCTTCAATTTGCAAAGCTGAAGCATAATCTTGCATGAGAACATTTACATAGTGAATGATTTATACATGACATGATAGTCGGAGTTCCCCGAGTCGAGGTTGAGGCTGACTGAGGTTATTGAACTTGTAGATTGACCATCCGTGTAAATTTCAAGGTTCACGCAGTACGACTAGAGTTGCTGACTACATGTATAGAATGGTTCGGAATTAATTTTGGTGATATATGGTATCATGTGGTTAGCGGATGAAATTATGATATTCGCTGCATGTATCCCTAAGTGTGTATCTACAATGTCAGGAGGTACGACTATAAAGAATCTCGCCTGTTCGTTAATCAGCCCTGGTGCCTGATTGTTTGAGATCGATAGGCTGGGGAAATATATCATACCCGCACTAAATTTAGGTTGATATATATATTAAATATTCAATAGAAGTTATGCGGACTTGACGTATACAAGGTACTTAGTCACAATAAGACGTAAGGCTATCTGAACTGATATCGACACGAATTTTCAAGACTGAGCGCAAACACCCTGGACCGATGAATTTTACAGAAATAATGGAGCTCACGGCCGTTAATAACTATTGGTACGGAAGGAGGCAGTCGGCTTATTTCGAGGTGTCTCGGGCTGGATTTCCGTTGGGTTGTTTGCTTTGCTGCAGTCACAGGCGAGATGCAGGGTCTTTCGGCCGAAGCGAGCTCTTCTTCACCCTGCTGGGATAAACAGGAAGGTAATTTACCATAGCATCAATGAGTCAGTTCTGCCGGGGAAAAAACTAGTAATCCATGATTGACATGTCTCAATTTGGGAGGCTGGGCGACACAAATTTGCACTAAAATCACCAAACATCAAGGCGGGACGGGGTTGATCCTTTGGTATCGAGGTGCGACGCAGTACCACTTGACTTGATAGATATGATCTGACATCGAGGTAGTGAAACCGAGAGGCAGAATAGCCGTACCCATGTATCCCTAAACCTAGAATTGCTTCTTCATGAGGCTCTCGGGTAAAGATCTAGAACGTTTCCCAATTGCCGGATTCTTGGGTCTGAGGTTATTTGTATGTGTCTCCAGGGTTGACCCTGTGAGTAGTATGTTACCAGTATTGTGGCCTTAATCCTTGGAACGTGGATGCCAGGGAACTATGCTCATCGCCTTCTTTTCGTCTGTGGCCAGCCAACTGTATCGACCAATGTTAGTAGTTGTTTTTCATATACCTCTCGAGAAACCAGGATTACCCTGCATAGTTTTCGGCATATTACGATGAGAAGTAATAAAAGATTAACTCACCTCAAGTTGTACGCCCTTATGTAAGTGTACTAACCAGTCCACATAACTTTGCGCTTCGTTGTTGCGATCCTCAATCAACATTCTTGCGAACTCGTATTCAGCCCCGTCGATTGCTTGCCTAGCCAGCTGAATAGTCAATGCCTTGGAACCGCGCATGGTTTTGAGGAACTCGATTATGTTCCGGACCTGAGCGTTAAGGTGTGTTTGTAAAACTGGTAAGGAAGAGCTGTACGGGTCAAGGGAATTGAGGCTATCCTTGCCTTCACCAAATAGATCCACCAGCAGATTTGGCGAAGTTTGGGAATGGAACCATAGTAAGCATTGCTGCCCATTATCTACGAGATATACCCCTCCTGGTTCGACGCGGCTGAACGACGTGCGAATGGCTGGCGGCACCCTCAAGTAGCCCGTGTCCTTGTCGGGGAATCCGTCTTCGGGATTAAGGTTGTGAATGGGTATCATTCTAGGATAGAGGTAGAGACTGAGTTCCGGAGCGCCCATTGACCTAATCATGCGCATTTCGTGTACCCTCCGATCGGAGGTCTCGTTTCCTCCCTTGAAAGCGCGGGATTTGATAAGGCCAAGCATGTACATTGAGAATTCTTTAAGTTTCTCTGGCATGACAAGTTGTCCTGGTGGATGCGACTGAGAGGAGAAATTCTTACGATATCCAGCAAGAACGTCGATTGTCTTTTCTGTTAGGCCTAGTCTAATGTCTTTGAGGGTGGAGGAAGTCGAAGCGAGCTTAGAAGCGGCGTCCTTGGCAATGATCGTGTAAACAGCGTCTTGGTCAACGAACTTCATGCACTCCCGTGCGTTGTCGCTGACACTTGCGATGACATTACAACACCTTACTCGTCGCTCACCGGAGGCGGTCGTATACAACAAGGCAGATTGGAAATGGGCATCAAGTTTTGAATCGAGCTTTCCATCATAGCCAAACGTAACGCCTACGGCCTTGTCGGCATCTATGACACCTATTTCGAGATCGGCCCCAAAAGTATGTTGTATGAAGTTGCCGTGGTATGCTGATATTTGGAGGCCATTGGAACACCGAACTTTCATCAATGCCTGATAACCGGTCTCCCTTGTAACTGTATGTTTGATCTCGAGAGAGAGCTTAGCATTATCGCGACCAGCCACGAAATTAGGATAGTAAAACGTTTCTCCACCAGTTGTGGACGCAACATGACCTTTGAATCGTTAGTCACTATGACAAGAGTACTATACTCGGCTTACATGCTTACCAATAGTAGCTACATCCAAATACCCACCAGATGGAGCGGCTAAAAAGAAGTCAATTCCAACACCAGCCGCAACCATCTTCTCGGCGATTTTCCTCCACGCAGGATGATCAGTAGTGAAGAGTTTCTTGTCGATTTCACCACCTGAATACTTCCCGTCATCTCTCATAAATAATCGGTTGGGCCCCCAGGTGGGCAATGCAGACAACGAACACACCATTTTTCCTCCGGTTTTTTCTAATGCAGATAAACATGACATCAATGTGGGTAATAGAGCAGGTTCCGGATTTTTTATATCGGCGAACAGCGTCGGTAATCGCGCAAGCAACGATGTGATGACTGCTTTTGATTCGTATGGGTCGACGAAAAGTCCGTCGCTGAGTGGTACAAAGGGGTCTTCAAGGTCGGACATTATCAACATTTGCGCCTGCTCCAGTGCAGGATTGCAGTTGTAAAAATGTATGTCCTTGTCATACGTGACAAATCCAACCTTAGCACCAGGCGGAATTCGTCGTTTCGGTTCACCATTTTCATCTAGCTCATCACCCCCTTCGGGAGCATAGAGCGCGGCAAGTATACCTTCACAGAAAGCTTCTAAAAATCCTTTGTTGTAGGATTCTTGGGTGACGTCGATCGCAAACAGCCAATGAAGACCTGTTGGCTCTTTCGTCCAGTACTCCTTAGGTACCGTGAATTCGACAGTGCCTCTCGTCAACTCTGGTCGCTGATCTCGGTCTACTCTTACGCCCTGTGGGGTTGTGGCGCAGAAATATTCTGAAGGGGTATCGTTAGGGTAGGTACACAGGTTGCACACGAACTTGCTCCCCCCTGAGCGGAACATCATAAAGGGATTGATATAAGCGCGGCATCTCCGACATCTTGGTGGCCCAACATCCCCGAAATCAAGTACGGGAACCTCCATCTCACCGGGCTGAAGGCGGGCCAGGGGTTGTAAGATGAGGCCTAAGGGCAGACCTGTGCTATTTAAGCCTTCTGAGTTAGATGGAATATTATTCATCGTCAACCTAGTAAATTTAGGTGAGGAATTTCCTTGGTCGAAGGCGACAAAAGAGACGGTAGCCGGAGGAGGAACATGACGCTCGAAGGTTGGATATACATTGCTTAGATAGTACTGTTGTGGCACATCCCGAGAAACTGGTACACTGGGAATATCATCTGGTGAGACCTGTTGTCCTCCCGACGCTGGAACGAACGCAGGCGCATGGCCCTGGTCTACCTGACCACTTCTCGCGGCAAATTCAGCTGGAGTGGCCGGTACTGCAGGGTTGAATGGCGCGTTGACGGGAGCTGGGAATTGGTTAGGCAGGGCTGGTTGTCCGATAAATTGGTTACCCGGTTGTGTGGAGGGGTCCGCGTTTAAGAAAGCCGTAGCGGGCGTTCCTACGGGCGGTATACCATTATATGCTTGCGAAGAACCCGCTGGTGCCTCTACGGCATGAAACACATGCCTGTCCTTCTTCTTCTTCCTTACTGAATGTTGACCATCCCCTATTGACATTCCTGTCATCTGTGCGGAAAGACCTCCATCCTGCGGAGGTGCAGCTACGGGCGAAGGGCCACCGGGCGGCGGGGGAGCGTTCCCATAGTATTGTTGACCCGGGGGAGGGGCAGGAGAACCGTAACCAACGCCTTGTTGATAGGGATTTTGGGCAACGGGGGGTTGAAATTGCGGAGGGGCAGGTTGAGTCGTTCGGTTGGGATTGTTGGGATCAAGCTGTTCGCCTTGCCCTAAGGCATGATACATAGAGTAGTCGGCCATCGTGATGGACTGGCTCTATGGATTGAATTCGAATTCGAACTCGTCCGCTATCTTTTTATTGATATATGCCTTCTCGTGTACCTGTGTACCTCGTATACCTCGGAAAGACTGAAGACGTATTCTTGTTTCGGCTCGCGATTCGGCAAATCACAAGAACTGCGAATGTTCCATGGTATAGGTATCTTGTATTTACAGTATGGCGATTAGACAGACATTTAGATGCGGGCGACCTAAGTAAAGAAAGGTAAGAAGAAGGTATGAGGGTAAGAGGACAAGCTGTCAGTTTAGTCGCTCCGTTAGTCACTTCAGCTAGAGGAGCTGTGGCGTCACGACGTGTCAAATATCGGGTTTGGGAGTTACGGCTTCGTTATTAACACCCCAACATCTAAAATCATAGCCAAGATAAGTTGGAAGCATTGACATAACCAGGGATCAATAAAAATGGACAATTGGTGATGAATTATGGAATTGATGAGAATTGACACGATAACATTCCGGGGATTTTCCGATAATATTTCAGTCACGGTACCCTGCAGCTGCCCTGTAGTGGGAAAGCATGGGCGCCTTTTCGAGGTTCCAGCTTCCAATCAACAGCAATCGACAGCCAGCTTCAGCAGCTTTAGCCTTTAGCCTTTTGAGTTCTTACCTGTCAATTAGCGACCCACCTACCTGCAACCGAACCAGTTTGGTGGCTCGAGCTGGTGTGCTTGCTCACCATAGGTGCCTTCCCTGCCTTTCTTTAGTAGGCAGGTACCCACAGGAGCTAACTAACTTTACCTACTCACCAAGTGGGTCCTTACCAAGACCCGTCTTTGATACGCGACTAAGTTGGAGAGATCTTATTCTTTTACAAACCACTTACAACAACTTCGTCTTCAACCATTAGTACCGCGAATCGTTAATCGGGAATTTACGTCGCGAATGTTACGTCAAGTTACGCGATCCGGATAGTGCCGAAAAACTCTTTCTAGATGCAGTTCTAGTACGATGAAGCAGCGATGTTTACTTTCAGCTCATTACAAGGAGCGCTCTCGGAATCAGCTTCGTCGCAATCTATTCTCGAGCTAGATGGGGGTATTAAGGTCTTGATCGACGTCGGTTGGGATGAATCCTTCGATGTCGCAAAACTTAAGGAGCTTGAAAAGTATGTTCGAGAAGTATAATATATATATATATATGTTTAGCAAAATACCTAAACGTTCAGGTCTGTATAGAGAAAAAAGAAGGCTAACGTTTACTGCTTATAGACAAGTACCAACGCTCTCCCTCATCCTGCTTACGCATGCCACCACAAATCATATAGCCGCCTACGCCCATTGCTGCAAGCATTTCCCTCTTTTTACACGTATCCCAGTCTATGCGACGTCCCCCGTCATTGCTCTTGGTCGAACCCTACTTCAAGATCTCTATGCCTCTACTCCACTCGCCGCCACAACAATTCCATCCAGTTCCCTCGATGAAATCTCATATTCATCGCAACAATCCTCAACCTCCGACATCCTACTACAGGCCCCCACTCCTGAGGAGATCGCAACCTATTTCTCCTTAATTCACCCTCTAAAATACTCCCAACCACACCAACCGCTCGGCTCTCCATTCTCTCCTCCGCTGAATGGTCTTACTATCACAGCATACAATTCAGGTCGTACTCTCGGTGGTACCATATGGCATATACAACATGGATTAGAGTCTATCGTCTATGCCGTCGACTGGAATCAGGGACGTGAAAATGTGTATGCTGGAGCGGCTTGGCTGGGCGGCGCTGGAGGAGGTGGTGCCGAGATCATTGAACAGTTGCGAAAGCCGACCGCCCTAGTTTGCAGCAGTAGGGGTGGTGAGAAGACCGCTATTTCCGGCGGCAGGAGCAAGCGAGATGAACAATTGTTAAATAAGGTAAAATCTTGCATTGCGCGAGGAGGTACCGTCCTGATTCCTATCGACTCGAGTGCTCGAGTTCTAGAATTGGCCTATTTGATGGATCACGCATGGCGAGCGGATGCGGCAACAGGTGATGGCCAACTTAAGTCTGCTAAACTGTACCTCGCAGGCCGCAACATCCACAGCACTATGAGGTATGCGCGCAGCATGCTCGAGTGGATGGACGATAGTATCATCCGGGAATTCGAGGCCGTTGTTGACGGTACTAAGCGGGTTAATGGCACGACAGACGGCTCTAAGTCAGGCAAGGAGGCTGGTCCATTCGACTTCAGATTCTTGAAGTTACTCGACAGAAAAGGTCAAATCAATAAGATACTCGGTAGTGAGATGGGAGAAGGCGCCCCTGTTGGCAAGGTTATTCTCGCAAGTGACTCTACACTTGAGTGGGGATTCTCCAAAGACGTGTTGAAACAAATTGCACAGGACCCGAAGAATATGGTCATCCTAACAGAGTATCCCTCTTTGGCTTCAGAAGGGCACCCGTCGCTAGCTAGGAGTTTGTGGACGTGGTGGAAGGAAAGCCAAGAAACTTCGATCGAGAACTCAAATGGCGAGACCAGGCATGAACTGGAACTCACGGAAGCGAAGAGAGAAGCTCTACAAGGCAACGACCTCACTATATATCAGCAATGGCTAGCGCAGCAACGTCAGCTTCAGACAACCCTCCAAAGCGGAGGAGCCAACGCCCTTGAATCAACAGAGGATGTTGGCGATGAGGCTTCCGAGTCAGAGTCCGAATCAGAAGATTCTGATAACGAGCAACAGGGAAGGGCCTTGAATGTTGCAACCACAATGGGTCAAGCCAGTAGAAAAAAGGCGGCACTCACAGATGAAGATCTCGGCATAAATATACTGCTGAAGAAGAAGGGTGTTTACGACTTCGACGTCAGGAATAAAAAAGGGAGGGATAGAATGTTTCCGCATCCAGTACGTCGAAGGCGCGCCGATGACTACGGTGAACTCATCAGGCCTGAGGACTTCCTCCGAGCAGAAGAAAGAGATGATAATGATGGGCAGGATATGGCGCAGGCAGGAAAAGATGAGGATCAGGAAAAACTTGGGAAGAAGCGAAAGTGGGATAATGCTTCAGCTAATGCCAAGAATCTGGGTTCTGGGCCGTCGAAGCGGCCGCATCTCACGCGTAGCGTTACTGATGACTTCGAGTTGGCGGTATCTGATGGTCCTATTGAGGATGAGCTCGATGGCATCCCTGACGATCCAGACGAGACAAATCTTGGTCCATCCAAGCTAGTCTTCACAAAGACAGCCATAGCCGTCAACCTCGAAGTTGACTTCATCGATCTCAGCGGTATTCACGATAAACGAAGCTTGCACATGTTGATCCCCTTAATTCAACCACGCAAGCTCATCCTTATTGGCGGCACCGAAGGCGAAACAATCACCTTGGCCTCGGATTGCAAGAAATTGCTAGCCGAGGGATCCGTTAGCATTTACACGCCCGCCGTAGGTGCAGTTATAGACGCAAGCGTGGACACAAATGCCTGGGTAGTCAAGCTCGCTCCTACACTCGTCAAACAGCTCAAGTGGCAGAACGTCCGCGGATTAAGCATCGCCACGGTTACCGGTCGGCTACTAGCAATGCACATGGAACAAGCAGCGCGCCAAGACGAGGAGGCGGCTAACAAGCGTCTCAAGATCGAGGGCTCAACGGAACCTGCAGAAACTCCAGAAGTGCCTGCGGAACCTACGCTCGACGTCCTCCCGACGAACATGGCATCAGCAACGCGTTCTGTTGCCCAACCTCTGCACGTCGGCGATCTGAGATTAGCCGATCTGAGGAAGGCTATGCAGCAGTCGGGTCACACGGCGGAGTTCAGGGGCGAGGGTACTCTACTGGTCGACGGATCGGTGGTCGTGCGCAAAACTACGGCCGGTAGAATCGACGTAGAGAGCATCGGCCTTCCGACGGACGGTGGACCCGCTACGCAGCTCGGAGGCACCTTCTACGCCGTCAAGAGGACTATTTACGAGAGCTTGGCCGTGGTTGCTGGAGCTTGATAGATAGACCGGGTTGGGCGAATTGGGAAGGCGCGTAGGCTAGAGGTTAGGGGGTGGGGATGTGTATGACTATGTAGAGTTATAAAATTAGAGGCAATCAGGTTGCAATTACAATTTTTCAGCGTTTAATTTCGTGAATATGGTAGTATAAGTTCTTAATACTGTGGTAACAAGTATCGTGTAAGCTGCGTAGTCGTCTTCGTCTTCGTTCGGGATTTAATATACAGTAAGTCATAAAAAGAAACGTCAAACACCAATTTAACCATGCGTTACCATTTAAACGCGTTTATGACTTATTATATTCAAACACATGTTTTAAATCAAATAAATTATATTTTTTAATAAACTTTCAATATAGTATAATATAATAACAGGGCTTTTTAATAATATATATATTACGTGCGTTAATACTTTATGTACTACCTACGTGTAGCAATTACTATATCGAGCCACCTCTTAAGCTCTCCACCAAATTATCTAATAGGGTTTTTTCAAACTTATCCCAAACCGTATTAGCGGTCTTTATTAATAAATCTAAAGCCGCAGCATTCTTAGGCATATCTGCGAGTCTAGGTTCCTTTACGCAAATCTTTTTTTTTTAAATAGTTTCCAAAAGTTTTCGATAGGATTAAGATCGGGCAAATATAGTGGCTAATCTACTAATGTAACCCTGTTTTCTTAAGCCTATTTTCTTAACTAATCTATAACGATACGAGCCTTATACGTAGGAGTATTATCTATTATGAATATAGAGCCTTTTTTTAAAGTTTGAAGCAACATTTCCCGTAAGACTTCGAATATTTCCACAGAAATAATCCTCCTCCTGGGCGAGTCGGGGTTGCCGTGAAGGTCTACAAGAGGATAGTATTTTTTAAACCCAAAACCACCCCAAAATATCTGTGAGTGTTTTGTTGGTTTCGTTTTTGGTTGAATATTCTTTGGCTGTAATCTCTCGCCCTACGGTGTTGAGGTCAGAAATCGGCACAGGTTTGAAATAATAGTATAAAAAAAGGGTCGACAAACCGATCTGCAAAATACCTACCCTCCACGTTCACCCTCACCACGAGCTACTGTTGTTTCGTCTGAGAAAAACTACCGCCAATAATAAGAAAGTGGCTTTCTAGCATACCGTTCAGTAAAAACTAAGCGTTATTGCGCGTGAATTGGCGTTAATTTCGGCTTCTGGAGTGTCTTATAGTACATAATGTCCTTATTTTTAAGCCAGTTTACAATTATTTGCGCAAAAATACGTAAACCTATCCCCATAGCGAGAAAATTAAATGAAACGAAAGGGTTTTCGCTAATTAACCGCATTATGTGCCTTTTATTGCGTTTTAAGAGTTTTTTTCGGGCGCCCTGTCTTGGGCAAAGAGTGCCCTGATTTCTGTACCCGATATCTCTTATTAATCTGATACACACTTTGCCACGGAATGTCCTCTCGCGCCACAATTTCCTTAGATTTCATACCCGTTAAATACAGGGCTACAATTCTCGTCCTCTTATGAGGCGAATAGTGCTTTTTGGGACTTTTAGGTGTTGTTGATGGTGTTTGAGGTATGATTGAAAAAAAGGTGTAGTGTTGAGGATGTGTGGTGGATTAGGGTTGTGGGACGGATTTGACGATACTTTTTTGGACCCACTGTAGCTGCGCTTTACATGATGATGAATTCTTTAACGTCCCCAAGCGACGTGGACCTAAACACTATAGTCTAGTCTACCACGTTGTAGCGCGACGATGGCACGTCTGGACGTCTAGAGCACTCCCAGTTTACACTGGGAGCAGAGCTAGAGTTTCGTGTTCAAAAGCTGCGCTCTACAATCAACCATAATTGCTTTACCCCTAAAGTTGTCTTCATCTTCCGCAGCAGAATCATCATCCCTTTGAGAATTGTTCTTACAGTTGTACAATCACTATACGCATAAGATAGGTTCTAATTGAGTACTATTATTCTACAGGTGAGAATGATTCTACAAACCTGCCTATACATGAGGCCCTTGAGAATAATTCTTTAAATAGGTTTACACGTAAATACCTATTGAACAACACTTCACAGGCAAGCACATTTGATGATGTCAAATATATCACTGGAGATTATCAAGCTCCTTGAGGTACCTATCTTTTCCAGTTGGCTGGATTATACCTGCTACCCACTGTAAAGTTCCAATTCTTTTTCCCATTTCACATCTAATACATCCTCATTAGCACTTTAGCCACAGAGATGCCATCCAACGACATAGGTTCCTAGACGTTACGTCTTAACAATCCGAAAACAAAATCTGTACCAGTTGTTTTCATGCCGCGTTACCACGTCTAGACTAGGAAAACTTCAGTGTATTACCTTGTAAATTTTGGACTACCCCTTAATGTCTCCACCTATGTCCCTACCTATTCTTCTATAGTATCTGGATATCGTCGTTCTCTTACAACTCTCGCGTGAAACTAAGAGGCAATTGTTGAGTGTCGAACTCCTTTATATAGAGGCATCCACTTTCAATGCTTGAATGTCGATTGAAATAGATCAGGGGGCTCTTTCTAATAAACAGCGTACCGGCTCGTAGTCTTACTAAATTACTCAAATTATCGTGACTAGTCTATACAATAGACGGCCGTCTCTTTATCCAGCAAGTTGAGCCAAAGAGATTCTCACAATCTCTGTTATAGGCAGTTTCATCTCTAAGTCTCATATTGTGACTTCCTAAAGTCTATCGTTCTCCAACTCCGTTACGGATCCGGTATATGATCAACGTATTCTCGATTGTCACTTCCTAGCCAATTCCTCACCAGTTCTAATGTCACTTCCGTGCCGGCTTCTTGCTGCTTCTATTGCCGTTTCTTGACTACTTCTCTTGCGGCTCCTTCTCCGAGTTCCTCCCCGGCTTCCGGCAAACTCCTTCCCCTGATAGCTGGCTTCTCTTTTATAACAATGACTTGACCTCTGACTGCGAGTTATCACTGGCAACATGTTGCCTTCAAGTCAACATCGTCAGAATATCTCACTCTCCTAATGAATATGCCCTAGATAGAAATAGCTCTAGGGCCGAAAAGGCTGGGAGAAAAATAACATGATGATAATGTTTTCCATCCCTCAACCTCTTGTAGAATCTCCTCTTCTCACCTTTCTTAATTTCTAACACACATCTGACATCTCCCATTTTCGCATGCTCTGGCCTCGGTCTTTCTGGGTTATACTAGGAAGACCAAGGATTTCTCAGTTCTAATCACAGTTTTGTAAGTTTCTACATCTTAAAATCGCCCTTTCTCTGTTTTGTTATTCACCTAAACGCTAATTTTATGCTTAAACCCATTAACAGGAAGGCCTCTACCGGTGCCCACTGTTAGTAACTCGCCGCAGTTTCCCTCCTACATTCTTCCATTCACCCACTCAACCCTCTCCGCCTACTGTAAAATAATTCACCGGGCACTGCATTCTGTGAATATCTTCACCCGTGGTCACTACAGACACGAGTCCATATCAAGATACCTTGCCAAGTTGTATTGACCCCTAACCACCGGTAGGCATGATACCATCCCCTATGTTCAGTAACTAGCAATGCTAACACGGATATAGCGACCATGGCTTCCATCTATCAGAAGCTCTGTAATGAGCTGAAGATCGAGGTCTGGGAGCAGGCCGCCTTAGTACCCGGCATGCATTTTTTCCTAATGTTTGTCGACCGCCCCTTTGATGCCATGCCCGACAACAACATCAATGTTCAGACCCCACGAATTGTCAAGGTTGTTAAGAAAAACCAGGATCATTCAGCCTGGAGACAGCGCCAGAACCTATTTAAAGTTGACGCGGCATCGAAGAGAGTCATCACGAATCTCATCAAGAAGCCTTCGGCCAAGGTCATGTGGCCCCGACACCCTCTCCGTGAGATCGAGGATGTTGAGGAAAAAGCCTGGATCTTCTCTGATTGGGACGGTATGTAACATTGAGACCCATTTCCTTTGCCCCTTCCCCTATATGCTTGTTCTGGGAATGTAAATTTCCCAGTCGACCTAGTTAAAGCCCAAAGGATCATCATTTTGAAGTCCCTAGAGTTCTTTTTTAAAGATAGGATTACTGACTCTTTTCGATTTAGTGGTGTGTATCCGATTTGTCGGTCTTGTAACTCCCACCTGGGCCCGACCCGTGGCCAACCACGAGGTGTTCAGCGGCATCAAGCGCGTCTCCCTCGAGTACGACACCCCAGATCGAGCGCCCCCTTTCCAATGTCGATGCCTGCCACGTATTCATTCAAACACCCGCTATTGTCCTGTCTTGATCGACAAGTTCATCAGTTACTTCCCAGATCTCGAGAAGTTATATTTCATTACGAAGCTCACTAAGGAGGAGCTCGTCTTACCCGCAGCTATGCAGATAGCTAATAAGCGAGACTATGAGGGCAATCTCAAGAATGAGGACGTGGAGAAGGCTCTCGCCCGTCCTCGCAAGACGCGTAGAGGTGCCTTGCAGCAGCAGTTTAAGGACACGTTGGCTGCGTTCCAAGGTAAGTTCTATCTGTGAGAAGAACAGACTACTTATACCAGTTCTGCATGCTAATAAGTGTTCACGGTATTTTAGACATCGCTAAGCGTAACAACTTAGCAACATGTGAAGACATGCGACATATGTACTACGAAGTCCGTGATAGTGACTTCAGGGTTTCAAATCGACATGACGACATATTCAATCACTGGTACGAGCTCGTCGCCGTCTGGTCCGACCAGAAACGTACCCCAAATCTGGGGCACCCGATCAATGAGGTCGAACTCGGCCTGCTCGTACAATTCGATTTGGGAAAGCCAAAGACCACCAACGTCGAGACCCCCCGCAAGATCAAGGAGGCCAAGTCCTTGAAGTCAAAATTGGCAAGCCGCCGCAAGAAATAGCAGTATGCCGGAATAAATGGGCATTGGTGGTGTTTAGTTAAGCAGGCATACTGCTTTTTGCTGCCCTATGACGTCTATCTGCTTCAATTCTATTCCCTGATGTATATAATGATTTGCGAAGGAGAGTTGTCGAGAACACATACCCACTTTCAACCACCCCCCTTATTTTGGTCCACAATTTCTCCAAGGCTGTTTAATTCATAGGCTTCAAAGCACCATAGGAGGAGGATGTATTTCAAAAGATCGTGGCTTACGACGGATTTCAATTCGGCTTAAATAGGTAGCAATGGAACTCGATGCTTTCAAAGACATGAGATTTCCCAGTTAGCAAGCTAAGGTGAAACTTTGGCACCGTGAAGGTCATCGACTAGGCCGAAATCGGCGCTAGCGATTAAAATATCTAGTGATTTACCTAGGTAAATATGCCGCAAATACGCAATAGATCCGTTAGTAAGACTCATTCCAGATCTGTAGTTGCCCATGATAATCATAAGATCGATACCGAGGGCCGTATATAAACATCCGCATATCCGGAGTTAGCGGCAACGTCTTCTTTCCAGAATACCTTCAAATTAAAACAACAATTATCCTATATCTATTGGATTATTTTAGCTTCAATGAAACTCCCAAGATGGCGACCGTGCGTAAATCAGCACTAGATGATCTGCTCTCAGCAGTACAAATCGTATGACCTCTGTATAATACATATTCATCGTGCTAATTAACTAATACAATTGTACCTAGTCATTTCGACATTCCAAGCACAACCTCATACAAGCATGGCTATACGTCCCATTTGGCATAATTTTAATGTTATTGGCCTGTTTTGGCGTTAAGAAGTTATTCGGACTTGGATCCGTGACCTTTCCATCATCGGTGGCGTGTCTCATCATCCTTTTCTTGGCGCTACTGCTATCAGAACAAATTCTTGGCGAACATCGGACGAAGCGCATCGTTAGTATTATTGAAATACCAGTAAGTTGTCTTGTAAATGTCCTCAAAAACGACATACAGACTGATATTTACCTATTAGGGAGGCTGGGCATTACGATGGATCAACGTACTCTTCACACCTTCATTCGTCTTACTGCCCTTGAGTCCGTCGATAGGGGGGATAGAAGTACTCAAGATAATCGCCGTCTTTAGTGAGCAGATAAATTGCCCCTACTCGCCAAATACTTCATTTACTAACTATTAATTAGTCATTGGATTCATCGTGATGATGATCCTAGCAGCATACATGACTAGAAGTCTCCAACTCATCCTAGGATCATCAAAAAGAGCCATGACTGCACGCGCAGAAGAGCTCAACCCTAGTAGCGATGAGATACCTATGACAACTTTACCAGCATCCGCAGGAACTTCCACCCCCGCAGAGATTTCAGATCAACCTTCCTCAGATGAACTAGATCTCCAACGTCCCCCGCCGTCTCAAGATGCCGCTCAAGGACGCCACGTAGATGGCTCTTCCTCCCCTGCGAACACAAGCACTGAGGCTGAACATCCAACCCTCCCACCCCAAGCTCCCATCACCCCATCCCGCTCCGTCCGCTGGGCCGCAATCATTACCACGCGTCTCGACCTCTTCATCTACAGCACCATCTTCCTCTTCGTCGGCCTCCCCGTCTACTACGCAGCCGGGTACGCCATGCCGCTGCACCTAACCCTAAACATCCTAACCTACTTCGGCGCGATGTCTCTCCCCCTCAACTGGCGAACATACCTACACCCCGTACTCATCTGTTCCCTCTTCACCGTCCTCAGCATCTGGGTCCTCGGGCTGATCAAAGGCGCCTCCCTCTCCGCCACCCTGACCATCTACAAGACCGGTTCCAACTACGCCGAGTTCTGGTCGCCACACTCCTCTCCCCTCCCTCTCCCAGGTGCCGGCGACCTGTTCTCCAGCGTCTTGGACGCGTCGATTGTATCCTTCGCGCTGCCCGTGTACCAGTACCGACGCGAGCTGCGGCAGCATCTCGCTGCTATTTTGGTCCCGAATATAGCGATTAGCATCGGCTCTTTGTTCGCGTACCCGACGATCTGCTACGCGATCGGGATCAGTGCGCCCCGGAGCCTGGCTTTCGCAGCGAGGAGCCTGACGTTGGCTTTGGCGGTCCCGGCAACGGCGAACCTAGGCGGCGACGTGAATACGGTTGCTGCGCTGGCGATTATGAGTGGGATTGTGGGGGTGCTGGTTGGACAGCGGATGTTGGCCTGGCTTAAGATTCCTGAGGGTGAGTTTACCTGGTTTATTGAACATAATAGCATGGTTGAGATAGCTAGCTGACATGCGTGCATATACAGACGACTATGTGACCCGCGGCGTGACCCTCGGCGCCAACTCGTCGGCTATAGCAGCGGCTCTCCTATTGCGCACAGATCCCCGAGCTGCGGCGCTATCGATTCTGGCGATGAGCCTCTTCGGAACGATCACGGTCCTGTTCACGTCGATTCCACCGATGACGGTTGTGATACAGTCATTGGTGGGCATGTGAACTTCGACCTCCTAATTAGGATACCCAATTGTGCGATTAAGAATAACTAAAGAGCGCCAATTACAACATACACTCAATATTTGTTACTTATCGACTACTCATCCTTTAATTTTGGAATCAGGTCTACTCACTAGAAGCTCAACCACTGGGTGAACTGTTGTTAGATTCCCGTTTAGATCAGATTAAATTGGCTTGGCGTTTGGGTTTGGGGTACCTGAACTATTCAAGCACTCAAATATTATATACTTGCCTACTATAGACTCAGACAAAAAACCCAGGTTCTAAGAGAGATAAATCATTGTATAGACGAAGATTTTGAGGAGGACAGCTAGTATATACCTACCTACCTAGTAGATACCTGGTACCAATTATAGATTTATAGAATATTATATCAAATATAGTCCTCTTAGGTAGCCTTCACAGTTAGCAATTCAAAACAGTCCATTAGCACTGCATACCTACAAATTACCTACCTACCTACCTATCTACCTACCTGTGGATAATCTCGTAGAAGCATAAGATAAATTCTCAAAATTCGGGACACAAATATAAGCAAAATGTCTATTTTGTAGGTATGTTTGCCCATATAAAATGCTATAGCATCACACCTGGGTAGCGACATGACCTAACAGCCCCTAAACCAGACCTGAAGCTCACCCCCAACCCGCCTAGCTAGTCAGCAAACAGCGTCGCATCCAAAACAGCGGCATTTTAGCCTATAAACGCCCATCCCCCATTAATCCCGAATCTCTCACCGTCCCAAGTCGCAAATCCAGGTATGACGTCACCCGCAAAATTTCTCTTCCGTAGAGATAATTTCAGCCCATCTAATCCCATACCTACCTACCTCCTAAATTTCCTCACGATGTCAAAAATATAAATAGAACGTGCATATGAGGTAGGAGTATATCGCCTTACCGCCTTACCTGTACTACGTAGCAATCTCATCTCTCGTCAACAGAATTAGAAGCGTCAATCTCGTATACGCATTTAGCTAAGCAGGCTGCCCTACCGTAGGTAATCTCCCACCACCACCAACAAACGCGTACTTAGGTAGATAGCCGAACTCGTCATGATCACCGCGCGCTCGCATCATGACGTACGTCCACCTCCCGATCCCAAAACCGCAGACAGCCTGTAGATCTATCTGCTTACGCTACATACCTGGTAGCTACTTAATTAGCAGGAGCGCGCCCCGGGGGAACCAATAAGTGCCGGCGCGACCCACGGCCCTGAGTGCCGACAAACGATATTGGGGCGTGCGCCCGAAAGCGGCAAGTCAGGCCGCCGATCACCTCTTGGGGTCGTGTTGGTGGTGGTGAGCTCTGCTCCTCACCGCCGCGCACTAGCCACTTTCCCTGTCGTCATTCACGACCGAAGATCTCAACGCGTCGTCCAATGAGCTGCGCGTTTTCTCCCTTCTGTTTGCTTTGCTTCTGTCCGACCTCGAGGGTGATGCACCTCCTGTGGCGAACTGTGGCACTTGAAGCTACCCCGTGTATGTATGTTGGTATTATGTAGGTAGGCTCTCTCGGTGAGCTCCTCGTAAAGGCAATGCTCGACGTCCTCCAGGTACCAAGTAGCCCCTTTCGCAGCGAACCCCCCCGAGTACATCGCGCCGCTGTGGCGAGTGCGGAGGACTGCCGGAAGAGGAAAGTTTGCTGCTTGATATCGGCGTGCCATTGGCTATCGCCGCAGCGTGATTCCCACCCCGAAGTCTCTCTGCCCTGTGGCTCGAGAAGTGGCGACTATGTTTCCTCGAGCGGCATTCATTCGTCGATATCCATCTCTGACGTCCCTTTCTGTCGATATCTTGCGCGATCATGATGTGGCTAGTACGCGGGCGAGTACTTCGTTATCGTCGCACTCGAATTGCCTAAACAGGGAGCTACCCCAGGGCGTGATGCGATCATCTGTGGCTCACCACACTATCCCAGGGTCGTCGCGTATTTCTGTGGCGACGCCGAGCTCTGTAATTTTGCGCGCTCCCTCGAACCATGTCTCTCCCCCTTAGAAACTCTTCATTTAATAGTATGATTGGTCCCGAGGATACTTGCGGTAGCTCAAAAGCAGCCGTGGCTGCTGCAGGGACCGTAGCGAGAGTAGAGATAGGTGGCAATGATCGCGTGTGGCACTAATTGTGCCGAGTGAATAACCTATCCGTCCCGGACTCACTTCGCTTGTGCAACTCGACCTCCCTGGCCAGCTGAAATAAACACGCCTTCGGGGATCTCATTGGACCCGGTTCTAGATGAGACATGCGGATGTCGTAGATTGCGACTACACGTGGCTGAAGGGAGGCCTCCATACTGTCTGGGTCGGCCTGTTCCTGAGAGGTTTTGTGCAGGCACGCCTCATGCCCTTCGGAAAGTCGCATATGCGTGCGACAATCAATCGGCAGGTCGAATTCCGAGTGGGAGACGACCGAGCGTCGCGTATGTCGAGGTCGTCTAGAGTCGTTACCAACGCATCGCCGTTATTCTCAAGGAAAGCACGATCGCTTAACTCCTTTCGCAACTTCCTCTACCGGTCGGCTCCGGTATATTCCATCGGGAATTGTGGTGAGTCCTCGGAGTCATTGCCGGGGTCAAGCCTCCCGTAGGTCTAGATGGACTGTGGCGAGTGAGCTCCCACCTTCCCCCCTTGATAGTGCCTGATAGCGATTGTCGTTGTAAGTACCGGTACTTCGGTCGCTGAACAGGTCACTAACTGAAAGACCGGACCGGGGCTCGCAGCGCGTCACAGCTGCATAATGCAGGGCCCCAATAAATCCCCAATGGGTACATGAGCTGTAGCGAAAATTTCCCTACCATGCGCTACGAAAGACGCTACTAGCTGCAGCTTTAGGGACCTAAGTAAGCGCTATCCGCACCCTTTACAGCACACATGCCAGCTGGCAATCCCTAATAGTTAGGCGTGCTGTTAGGCGTGCTGTAGTGTAATACGATGCGCTGTAAAAGCCGAGGGCGGGCGCCAAATTTCATGTGAAGCCAGCTGATAACTATCTCGATCGTCGATGCACATGGCGACCTATCGCTCTACTATAGTACGTAATAGGATGGTGGGATAGCCGTTCTTCAGCTGAATGCTAAAGTGCTCATTGCCGTTTTGCGCCTAGCCATGTGATTATGCATTCTGTGTTGACATATGTTGACACACATATTCTCTTCATCTTTATGATCAGTAGCACGGCTGATGGGGGTGTAAGATACTGAGTCGGTTAGACTGGTTTCCCAGCCGTACTGCCGTAGTACAGCGATTGTGTGTCGCCCGAGACTAAACGCTATTGGCGCTTTCAAATTTATAATTGATCGCTAATCATCGAGGGAGGTAGATTTCTCTCGACCGCAAGTCGAACCTAGAGACGAAAGGAAAGAGTAGGATAAATTGCCAGCTCTGGCAGATGCCGCACGGAAACCGGAGATTGGTGACAGGCTGTCACGGAAATTTCCCCTTACTAAAAGATTTTCAATATTCCTAAGAAAAAAAATTTCACTCGGGAGTTTCATGTCGATTTTTCCTCGGGGAAACAATACAAGAAGCGAGCTGGATGAATTTCGGTTCCTGCATGTCTCCCACGTAGGTAAGGTCCCGCGAGTTGGTCGAACCTGAACTATGCGGTTAGTCCAGCATATCGACACCGGTACATCAGTCACAAGTCTAGAAGCGTGGGCATGCATTGAATCCATCCTGGTAGGAAGCACCGCATCCCCGAGGGGATTTGGCTGTTTGGTAGCCAGGGTAACAAGTGTTCCGACAATCTTCGAAATCATGTACCACGGCATCTAAAGTAAGCCCGTCTGTTTGGGCGACAGTGACACAAGATAGCCGCATATGGAGTCGTACAGTGACTGGACCGCTATGCGGAACGCGCAAACCACCCGCCACAGGGCCGTGGCACCGTGGAGTTGTTCTGGATGAGGTCCGTGTGCACTGCCCCAATTCAACCCAGACGTCGATCATCATTTGTGGCTTTCTTGGGCTAGAATTCCCAACGTCAGGTCATTAATCGCTATGCCCCACGCAGCTGGCATGTCCCCATATCCCACGTTTTGGCCGGGGAGGCTAGGAGGCAGGCTGAAGGGCGAAACCGTATTGGGATCGGGGAAATGATGACGATACAGTGAAGGAGACGTTTAGAGGAACAGATGGATATGACAGCGGTGACGGCGGTGTAAATCTTCTGGATAGTTTGATTAGGGAAGCCGACAATTTTACCGATATAAGTTGATGAGTTGTTTTTGATGCCTGACGAGGGAATGACGCTTAAGGTATTGTTGTATTGCTGCTCGGCATCTCCCTCGTCTCATGATCCCATGATCCCTTCCATCCCGCTCATACATACCTTAACGCTTAGGTACCTACATAATACCTAGTAGTCTCATTCTCTCTCACCGAGATTATCACCCCACAACGGAAGTGATGATAACATTTGACGAGAGTAGCTAGGTAGTGGGTAGATTAGAGATTTTGAAAGAAAAGTCTTCATGTAGAAAGACGCATTAACGACAACAAATTGCACGAGCAACAACAACCGCTAGATTGCTACGAGAAAGGCGGGGGACCGGGGGATTTTGCTTCAGATTTAAATGAGGTCATCCTTAAAGTCATCCTAAATGAGGAGTAAAAGCGTCTGATGTTTCGTTTATTTTCTTTTTCTCGGGTCATCTTTTTGATTTTGTTTATTTCGTCTATATCGTTTATCGCTTATTTCTTATTTTTAATTCCCGGAGTTTCCGGGGGGTGTGAAGATATTTTGATTTTTGATTGTTTTCATTTGAAGAGAAGAAAATGGAAAATGTGAAAAAAAGCCATTGACCCTTGTAATTAAGTTTAACGTTTTAACGTTTTAATAGGAGGGGCAGGAGGGAACAGGGCGGGATGACTGTCAGATTTGTGACGATTGTGCCGATTGTGACAGATTATGGCAGCTGCGAAGCCATTCCTCCCCATCCCATCCCCCATCCAGCTCGTCCGCTCGTCCAAAAATCACTTGCAGAAGAAGGAACCCAGCATCTTGGTGCCGGAGTTCCGCGCCCTTCCTGTGCGGGGCGGATTGCACCTTCCTGGACCTCCAGCTGGCAGCTGTACTTTGAAACAGCCCCAGAATTTCCTAGTCTAGCCACTCAAAACGCCACATATAATTCTCGGCCGCTACATGTTTGGTCCGTTGCTACCTTAAGTACCTTGTAGATACAGACGGCAGGCAAGTACCGGCATTTAACGCATAATATTACCTACATTAGATCCATTGCAGTAAACGTAAACTTCTACTACTATCCATCCAACCGTCCAACCATCCAGCCATCTATCCGTCTATCCATTTGGATCCATGGATGTCAGGATGTCTGGATGTAAGGTATTCTATCACAAACCTCCAGGGCTTTAGCACCTAGCACCTAGCACCTAGCACCTAACACCTAGCACCTAGCACCTAACACCAAAACATCCATCAAATAGCCTGTGCTCGATCGTCTGGCCCTCGGCGCTTCCCGTCCTGCCTATCATTTATGCCGTCTTATTTTACCGCCTAGGTTGTAAGGGTACTCTAGACTCTCGGTGCTTCTTTTTTCTTCTTTCTTCTAGACCTACTACATCTCCTACCTACTATGCGTCGGTATGCAGTAGATGCCTGAACAGCTGATGATACCTAACCTATTCTAACCTATTTGCCATCCCGAGGTCCTCGTTATGGCCTGAGAGCGCCCTACACCGATACTAGCTGACAAGGATGTCGTTACTTCTTAATAAGCCTCTCCAGACCAGTGCTAACCATATCTATACCGATATGTAGCTAATGTACCCCAAAATGGTTCTAGGCCCTCAGGTGTTCAGCCCTTCCAATATGCAATGCGACCGTGGGTAAGGGAGAAGCCGTCATTTAAAGTTTTAAATGTTTCTAATCTTCTAAGGCTGTCTTGGTACTGCTAAAATCGCTTTAATCAAATCACTGTTTGAAGGGGCACACCGCGGCAAGGTGAGCGAATCCTACAACGGCGCGAACAAAAAACAAATATACTACTCCCACCTACCTAGTAATAGGTACATAAAATGACACATACAATCGATGGCACCTAATGTTGTAAAATTAAGGTACCTGCGCTATAGCACGCCGACACTAAGACCATAATCACGATCGAGATCACCGTCGCAGACAGATTGGCGATTGCTTCTAAGGAGATTAAGGCCTCGTCAGCCCACTAAACCTAGTTGGGTATGTATCGGACAACGTTGGGCGAGATTTGCTATGCTCACGGTACAGAGCAATTATGGCATGATCTTTAGGGCATGCACGGTGCGAGTGTACCATCACGATCGAGCAGACAGTTAACAGACGAACGAATCGTGAAATGATTCAGCGGTATGACATCCACATTAGACACCCTCTCTTATTTGTATTATGTATACTATTATTTCCAGTATCACGAGACCCTTCGCCACAAATAAAATATACTAGTGTAAAATAGTGTAATGCTGAAGATGAAGTCCCACCATGTGAGCCAATAAGGTACATTCCGCATACAAAATAGGACCGGGCCGTCCTAGTCGACTTGCCGTCTCTCCAGTATATCCCCTTTCCTCCCAAAAGATCTTGTGCTCCGAGGGAGCCAGGTACATGCGATCCAGCTGGGTATAATTCCAATGCCCCCCAAAATTTCGCCCGGGGGGCAGCGTTCTAACAAGCGCCGCCCCCATCACAAGTAATTGTTAATACAAGCCATTACCCCCTCTAATGTATGTGTAGGTAGCATCATCAGTCTAAAAAAAGATCCAAACATTGGTCCATTACAACAAAAGGGACGTGGAGAAACAGAGCTGCCCTCTAAGGGGTTGGTATCTTTTCATGCCCCGCTCGAACGCCAGATGTAATAAATCAAAATCCCGCCGGTTGTTCGCTGGGTATAAGTACTCATGTTCGTTAACAGATATGATGATGGCAGACCCGGTTCCGGATGATGGTCTCCCAGCCCTAGAATATAATCCTTGAAATAAAATAAAAAATAGATCCACATCAAATGTTCATTAAGGGCCAATAGAATTTAGAATGTAAGTCGAAGTTCGTAGCCCGTCGTAGTGCGAAATACGCTGTGTTGTGAGTTCCTGTCGCCTTCGGACCGGTCGACAGCCATCATTTCCCATTCCTGCTTAGGCTGAGGTACACTTCGATCCACCTCAGCAACCTCGAGTGTCATATCCTGGCCTTCCGATAATGCTTGAATGACGTCGTCGTCTACCTCTACTTCTAGTCCGCTTTCGAGGACGTGGATGACCCGTACAACGGCCGAGGAGTCGATGGCCCACTTGGCTGAAATTCGGGATACGAACTCCGACATTGTTCTTCGAGTTAGGTAGACCGCTCGGTGGAGCTCGCGCTTTTCGGGTTCGGATGGGTATCGTCGAGCGACGTAGAAGCATGCGATGGGCTTTACAGGTTTCTCGGTAGGTGGTTTATATAACGGATCAACCTCTAATACTTCTATCCAACCGCTCAGGTTTCCATCGTCGTCTACTTTACGGACCTTGACTGGCTTATCGGATGGCCGTCTCGAGGTTGGCGCCTCTCCACCGCTCGTGAAATCATTCCACTGGTTGGTGCTGGCTGATTGCGAGTGTAGTGACATAGAACTTGGCGAGGGAGACACGAGCGATGATCCGGTAACTGAACTTCGCCCGCTTCTCCACGCAGCTCCGTCTTTTGACTCAACTTTGGTAAGATCAGTAGGCTCACCAGGGAGGCTTACCGGATGCGAGTCCGGATCATCCAAGTCGTCGCCGCGCAAATACAAGATGCTCACCGGTCGTGTGCTCGTGAACATATCTTGCAGTGTTTGTAATTTGAAGTGTAAGTCGTCTTCGAGCGAGGGTCTTGTACCGCCTCCCCCTCCGGAGCTTGCTGAGGACATTGACCATGTTCTCTTGTGCTTTGGGGCTTTCCCTGGACGTGAATGATCTTGTCCCTTTGCATGCGAACCGCCGCCCCGCTTGCGCTTCCCAAAATCCTTAGCCCCGCTTTCGGCTTGGGCTATTTGCTGCTTGAGTTTGTCAATTGTCTTCTTAACATGGGCGACGTCGTTAGAGAGCTTTCGTTCCGCTCCGTGATCCCTGAATAGCTTGACCTTGCAGTAGCAGATTTCAAATGCAGGGTCCGACAAGGGGGGAGAATCGTTCGATGTTAAGGCAGTGGTCTTAGCACAAAGCCTTACCGGGATACCTTTAACACCCTTGGAATGGCTGAAATCGGTAGAGAGGAAGTTGAAGCGAACTGCGATATTGCATTCCGCGGCACCATTTAAACCTGGTGTCCAAACGACGGAGAAGCCGTCAAAAGAAGCGGTCTCGAGCTCGATACGAGTCCGTTTATCATCGCCTTCGGCAGGCTGCCCAGCCTCGACGTACTCAACAGCTTGCAGCTTGCCACCTCGTTGATGCGCCTCATTGGTCCCTCGGCCCTCCTTCCATAAACTCCAGCAGACGCCCGGCTTTTGCCGTTGCTGATCGTCTTCGAAGGATATGCGCACGAATGTTCGATACTTCGTACCAGGCGCAATAGGTAAAGTGCTTGCTGTATCAATTACGGCTAGTGAGTACGCTTGTCCTTTGTTTAAGTATGTTACCGGGATTTCGTCCGCGTGTTTGATCATCGCTGTCGGCGCGTTTAATGTCGAATGGAAACGGAACTTATCAGCCGAAGGAGGTAATAAGTGGGTCATGGGCGCCCCAAAATGTCTATGTTGGAAACCTAGCATATTAGGTGGTGATTGCGAGTGGAATGTGGCTCCCATTGAGCCCATGTGTTCCTCGTGGCTATCCGAGTCAAGAGGTGATCCATCGTGGTCCATCGTCTCGTATCCAGTGTCCTGATGCACGAATGATGAAGGCGCGAACGTAGGCTGGGGAGGAGTCGGCTGAATGAACGGGTTGAAGGGCTGTGGGAAATGATGCGGCGGTATACCATGGTGGAACTGGGTGAGGTCCATCATAGCTGGTCCGGCCTGGATGGCGCCTTCGCTAGTTGGAAGCGACAGCGGGGTGCCGAGTCCCATTCCTAGACCCATTGAAGGAGTGTGCAAGTCGCCTGCTTGCGGATGGTAAATCGTGTTGGTGCCGCCGGGCGTGGGCGTGTAGTAGCCCGGCGGTTGGTTTGCGAAGTTGCTAAAGGAGAAGGAATTGGGGTCCATCATCGAAGGTGTAAACCTCCATTCCGCACCAGAAGCCCGTGGTGTGGGATCCTGATCTCGGTATACATCTTGAGTTGCACTTTGATGTCTAAAATGATTTCGGGTTAGCTCTATGGATTTTTCCCTTACTATTTCGCTGATCCCTATCTAGTTGTAGGATCGTGGGTATTAGTGCTGCAGTGGTATTCGAGCTGGGGGTCAGCGGAATACCCCGCGCTCGAACTGTCGAAGCTTCCCCAAGATGCGCTTGCACCGCCTCACAACCAGATTTATAGATGGCGTCATAAGGAGATAAGTGAGTAATTAAGAGATACTATGCGCCGATGTGAGTCAGAGAGATCGCAACATACGGTTCTGGACCCGGCGCAACAAGGACCGAGTTATCAACAGCCACAGTGGTTTGCGCTGGCACTCCCGACGCCGTAGACGAGGCTACCGCCGTGATCTCGGGAAATTGCTGTCGGAAGTTGGCAAGCAATTCATCGCCAGGCTTCTGCGAACTAGTCCTAGACAATGCGCGAAGTTAGTTAGCAGGGTGAGGGAAGGATGAGGACGTGTCGCACATGGACAAGGTATAAGGCATCAACGAGATAATCATATCATTTCTCCCGCAGAAGCCTGCCAACCAGGCAGTTGCATGCAAGGGCTCAAGGCAGCCGGTGCTGGTGGTCGGTGACCGGGAATCAAGGACAACTCACCTTTGGCGAAACATCTGGAAAATACTCAAACAGATGCCGTCGCAAGACAGCGATACCGTCGGATTTGCAATATGGACCCAAAAACGGGAATCCTTTCAAGGGATTATAACTAGTGGGTAAGTGAAAGCATGCGAACCATGTAAACCATGTGAACCATGCGAACTTTACAAGATCGACCCAAAGCGACCCAGGCAGAGACGGCGCAAAGTAGTGGAAAGGTCCGCGTGTAAGTCGCTTTAAGCTGGTGGCTGCGCTTACGTGCGTTGGTTGCTTTTCGTGGGCTTTTTCGTGGGCTGGTTGAGGTTATGCGATGAAAATATCGTGGAAGTCCAGAAGGGGGGGACGGCACGGCGCAACGTCTAGAACGATCGTGAAGAAGGGGGGGTGTTTAGATTGGGGTGGCTTGTGTCAGAGTAATGAATTTCGAAGAAGCGGTAAAAGAAAGAAGACAGGTGAGTAGCGAGCGGAATGGGATTATATGAATAGAAGCTGATTCGATAGAAGGGTGACCTGGGAGTAATATAGTACAGCTCACTAAAAGATTGCGTAGTGGGTACTTGGATTTTAATGTGTTCCAGGTGGAATTGGTGGTACTTGTAGGAAATTCGCAACCTGAGCCTGAGTCTTCTTCATCGAAGTCCAAATAGTCGAGTCTCTTATTTTGTGTCTTATTATTATTTCTTCTTCGTCGTCTTCGTTTTCGTCTTATTCTTCTCTCTCCGTCTCAAGTTAGTCTTTGACTTGAGACTATTATATTATATTATGTTGGCCTGGACCGGTCTAGTTGGGATTCCGTTGATAGATATATATGTGTATGTGTCTGTGTGTGTTGTAGAGCTTTTGAGCTTTGTGCGTGCGAGTGGGTAGGTATGTATGTGTTTTTGTATGTAACAGCTAGGGTCCTATCAGGGTATAGAGACCTCGTGGCGGTAGTTGGTGGTGGTGGACGGTGGACGACAGACGACAGTGGCGGCATAAATTAGAAGAGGTATGTGGTGTAAGTGATGGGAGCTCGAGGGCTGTGTTATGTATGTATGTGATATGTAGGTAAGTACAAGGTAGGTATGTATGTAGGTATGGGTATGGGTATGGGTAAGGATCAGTACGGTATGGGTTATGGGTATGATGCGTATGGATATAGCTATGGCTATGTATGGGTATTGGTTATGGTTATGGGTCGGTGAGATGCGAATAGAAGATATGATGAAGACTGTGTGGATGATGGATGAGTGGATGACTTTGAATGGACTAGGAAGACTAAGTCACTAAGAAGTTCAAGCATAAGACTGGAGGTTCGGACGAAAAGAGAAAGTACAACAGTACAAGTACAAGACTGCGGAAGGTAAGAAAAACAGAGGTAGGCTCGACTGGACATTAGACATTGGACATTGAACCTCTACATTAGACTGATTAGAAAACGACTGGGAAGGAGGGGCGTGTACAGAACATAGCTTTTGGGCTTCTCTGAGGGGGGTGTTTGGAGAAATGTCCACCTTTGCACCGAAGAAAAGATAGACGCTGCGTACTGCGTAGAATCGGTACATACGTACATAGACATCCATCAAGACCGGGGCGCTAGAGATACCTACAGTATACATAGTATACATATTTCTCGTCCGAGTGTTTACCTTACATACCCACGTACCGTAGCAGCAACTCCGTCAGAGTGGAGGGTCCTTGTCTCTTTGGTTTGTGCATGAGCAGAGGGTTAGCTTGTTAGCTTGATATGATCTCTATTATTGACCACGGGGGGGTTGAAGATGACTAGGAGGACGTCGCGCAATTGAAGCAACAATACAAAAATTAGTGGGCATGCGGAATTGAAGAAAGCTTGGGAAGCATTTACCTAGTACCTAGCATTTTAGCATTTTACCTCCAGGGCTAAGGCACTTACCCAGCATACCCAGCATCATCCACCGTGGGCAGCATTGAAGGTACAAAGCCACCCACTTTAGCTAGCTTAAACATTGGGTACCTTCTGTCATAGTAAAAAGTACTAGGGAGAATATTATACTAGGTAGGTAGAATAATGGGAAGGGGTGATAGTCCGGGGCAAATGCAACAGCGACTGATAGATCTAGGAACCTCTATTCCGAGTCCCTTGTACCTTACCCACCTTGTTGCGGTACGTACCGGTACATGGAACCCCCTGAAAAGTTGCCCCCTCTAAACCCTTCTGAACCCCCCTCTTCCGTGGGTTGCTGGGGCTTTTGGGGCTTGTCGCCCACAGTCCACATGCAAGTGCAAAGTGCAAAGTGCAAGTGCAACTACGAAGCGCAATCCAGGTGCAATGCTGTAATGCTGCAATGCATTCTAATTGATTGACCTGACCTGACCTTCCTGGCCCTGCCTGCCTGCCTGACGTATAAAGTTGCCAGGTGCTGATGAAGCCAAGGGATGTACGTACCTCAAGTACCTTCACGGAGTCTAGCCCGGATCATGGGTGTCGAGGATACACAAAATTGATGCAAGGTCCAACCCTAAAAGATACAACGAAAGTCATCTCGCCTTATGGTTATTGCTCCGTCCTCTCTCTCCTTTTTCTCCATATATTTTGCATGTGGGTAATTGGTAATGGGTAATGCTCTAATAAAAGAAGCCGAAACAGATTTCTCTAAACGATGTCCTTTCGTAAGTCGTACATAAGTGTATAGATATATGGATACCGAAAGTATACCGACATGATCGACTTACCTACTACTAGGACTCCTGGGTACTGCAGGCTTAAAATAGTATACTCAAGCCTTACATAATCTTCGAGTATAATCTTTTAATCTTTTCTTACAAGCACTGCGTAGTCCTTGACCCTATAATAAGACATTTAATACACCACCGCATGCAACTATGCATCGTGATGTTAACAAAGATGGCAAAAAGGAAACTTAGACCTTCGCTTCTGTAGCTCCCCTGCGGCTGAGCTAGATTGAGATGCGGCTAGCATGGGATTGTCGGCTTGTTCGATTACCTACCGCATGCTTACTGTTTAAGTCCGCCGTTGAGCTAACCTAGCATATATCATACGTGCTCTAAAGGTCCTAGTTATGGTGTACGTCTAAGTTATGTACGCTTGCGGCACTTTTTCAATATCTTCCTTTATTGCTACCTTGCTGCCGTATTTTGCGACTATGGAAAGGGGATATTTCCTCATGGAGGTTTAGACGACGAGAGGCGAAAAGAGGAATCGTATAGAGAGTGGGTTCGTGACGTTGTGTAGGTCTGTGTAGGTAGATGCTGTGATGTTTCGTCTCGTCTAGTCTTCGAAGTCGCAATGCTGCCTAGCCTCTGCATCTTATGCCGGCCAGAACTATATGGTTTGGTCCACTCGGGAAGTTTACTTGCTGCACGTTATGCTTTATCCATATATGTCTGTCTCTTACGTATTTTATGTTCTCAATATGCATGGAAAATTCGAATAAGAATTCGTATTGAGGTAGTTCTGAGTTTGATAAGTTTTCCATATGGTCATAGAAAAATACTTTGTACCTAATATTCTTATACAGCTCATAGATTTTACTTCCACCATCCTCTTGCTTGATAACTTGAATATTTGATTAGTTTTAAATAACGAGGATGAATATATTCTCTTGGATCATATGACTCTTCTATATTTGCATTGAGGATTCTCGTTTTGGGTGGATTTACATATTCGCCTAGTACATATCCTAGCTTAACTGCTGGTAAGTGCATAAGTCATATTTAAATCAGACAACTTTATATTAAATGGCAAATTTCTAGGCAATCATTCCACTCACGGGGGGCAATTTTCTGAATGACCTGAGTCACCATCCTTCGCCTTGATAAAGTACGATGCATTACGGCTGTGGTAATATCGCTCTAGAAACATCATCAAACTGATGGTGTCACGGAGAGGCGAAAACATCATCAGCAGCCCCTTTTTAAGGAGTTAAGCCTTTTTTTAAAACCCGCAACAAGGGCCATGCCTTGGTAAGAAGCCACTTAGGCATTATACGCAGTGTTAAGCTTCGGTAATGAACAGCCGGACAGGCCACGGGAGTTGCTCCCGCGTTTCTGTCCCGGTAACAGACGGGTTCGCCGTTTGAGGTCACATTCGCGTGATTTGTCTCCCATTTTGCTTACAAGTCCGCGGGTAGTAGGACAATTGTCGTCATTTGTATGAGGCGGTCTTTACTAGCGGTAGCAATGTTTCGTGGGGGAGCCCTCGAGTGGTTTAGCTGATTTACTACTAGTGCAATTTCGATCTACCTTTACCAGAGTGAATTCTAGACGGACAGCTAACTACTAGACAATTAATACAGGCGCGAGTGACTAATAGTATAAAGCCACTGTTTTCTGCGGTGGCTCTTCTAACCCTTTTATATGGCCTGATCAGCATGTAGCCATGTCTTACACCGCCAGGCCTAATTCGCGCGGAGTGACAGAGGCTGAACGATAGTCGCGGATGGTTGCGTCTTTGCACTAAGAAAATAGGCTAGACCAGCTCGAACTCGATCGAGAATTGTCTAGAAGAGAATCTGGGTAAGTCTAGTCGAGAATGACGTTAGATAGTAACGGCTGGCGCTATCGCGGCGTCTGCAGCCTCCCAGCGTACTGGGTCCAGTCTAGGTTGTCCTATCCTTTATTAGCTAGCAATTTGAGCTAGGTGAAGAAGTAGACAATAAGTAATTATGTAGCAATTACTACCAGACTACCAGACTACCAGATAGTGATTACAATCAGTGCAATATCCGGTGTATACATAAATAGACAATTAGGCGGCATGGCATAGTATATTGACCAGTAACTCGAAAGAACAAACGATATATTAAAATGAGTGTATTGATTGGTGTTGATTAATAGCAAGTCGATTAAGGACAACGATAATAGATATTCGTAAAATAGAAGTGACAGAAAAACAAGCTATTCTCGCTACCGCTGTTGTCTCGTTGTCTTGCGTAGCATGATCAACATGAGAAATTCCCTAGCGAGGGGGATTGAAAGATTGACAGCTGGGGATTTTGGCACAGATCGACCCCCGTATTTATTTATAAGAATGAGAATCATTGGATAGAATTAAACATCAATGGAGATTCCCGCGGCGTTGTTACATCACGTGGTTCGGTGACGCGCTTGCGCTTGGTAGTGTGGCAGCTGTGGCTTGACAATATCAATTTGATTTTTACCCTTCCCCCTATCATAATTGGATGTTATTGTGCCACATATTTCCGCCACAAGAGAAATGTCGCCATTTTGTTATGAGGTTCAAGGTTGTAGCAGCCCTGGAACCTTTTCAGCCATTGTACAAGTACGAGTGTGTGGTAACACCAACGAGTACAACGTACTTTCCCAAGTAGTTACCAAGTGGTTACCAATTACCAGCTATCTTGCTAATGTCATGTTAATGCGAGTGCTAGGCAAACTTAGTTGCACTGAGCTAAGCTTCCTTCCACTCCCCTTTTTTTCTTCTTTTGCTTGCCTCTTTCCTCTCCTCTCCGCCCGTTTTTCTCCGTTCGTTAGTGGGGTTCGGGTCCCCGCCTTGCCCGCTCGAAGCTCATTTTTTCCACAACTCTCCTTTCGTCTTTCATAAACCGACAGCCTATTACGACTGTTCTATTACAACCCTTGGAATAGCCCGATAATAATTCAATATTTTATTCCCAACTCAATCCTAATTAGGCCTTATTCTCCGTCACTACTCGTGGGATTCGTCATAGACCGGACTAATTGAACGAAACTAAACAAATCATCACGAAAAGGGATTGGGGTAGGGGGCTACCCATAACAGAGTAGAGGGCGATGCAATGGTGCATTCATGCAAAGGATCCAAAGCCTACCCAGTAGAGCCTATTCAGTCTTAGCTGCAAAAATCCACAATCTTGACGTCATGACCTGAAGAAGTCAGCGAATTCGAGGTCTCGTCTGCCAGGAGCACGTACGTTTACTGGTTTACTAGTTTGCGGGCCTATCATTGGATAATTTCCGCTATTGGATATCTACCAGTTCTACCACACGGGGTCTACCGTTTCTACCTAACTCCAACTCCAACTCCAACTCCAAAGACGGTATTTGTCCGAAGAGATTCGAATTGCGGACCTTGGGTCTTGTTGAAAATTTTCCACATGCCAGAATTACGCAAAGATTTGCGCTCGTAAACACATCGCCGGTCTTCTTAATCTGCCTAGGACTACAAAGTTATGCGCCTATTTGGGAAATCGGGCAACGTCCCAATTCCAACCCAGTGACCCAGTCCAAAGTACCACCAAGTACAGTATCAAAGAGGCTCTGAGATGACATACCTAGGTCCTAGCTCCTAGGTACCTACCCAAGTAGTAATAGGCATCGTATCATTCTCGGCACCGGCCATATTTCACTATACTACAAGGGATGGCCAATTTGAAGAATTCGGTTCTCTTCCTCCGAGCGTACCGTTCTACAACTTTACATGTCACTCGACCTGAAAGAAAGGGATGGTTATGGATGTCGCCAATGTCGCCAATGTAGCGATCAAACCGTTAGGTGACTTCTGTGCGCTTACAAGCTTACAAGCTTACCTAGCGTCCATCACAAACCATCCCAACATCCCACGCGGTTAACTCCAGGTCCTTCCTCCAATGGAACCCTAGTATCTACTCGCACTTTGCAGCATGCCTAGCAACCTACCTAAGCAACCTAGCAATCTTCACTGCTTCCCGCGCACGTGTGCAAAATCAATATTTGCAAAAAGTCGAGCTACAATCAAGCTTAAATCCTAGACCTTCCTTAATCAGATGGCACTGTCTAATTACCTCCATGCCTTACATGCTACCCACGAGCGTTGGTGGACCAGGCAGCCCGGGCTCGATTGTGGCGAAGCCACGCCTAACGAATTCGGTTCCGAGTTGCACTCCCTAAAGAGCGTAGCCGCCGGCTGCCAATAGCAGCAATCCCGCACAAATTGCACATATTGCATAGTTTACCTTCCTCTAGTTGAACTCACAAAATCAATAGATCCGTACCTGACAGGGCGTCAATCTGCCGTTCCGGAAATGAGCAAAGAATGGTACACGATACCCATTTGATAGCAGAAGCGATCTAGTTGTGCATTCATGTGCGTTCATATTTACTAGGTTTCTAGGTTCCTACGTTCCTAGGTAGGTATGAATGCATTTGCACTACATTGCCTAATTGTATACCTATCTAGGTATCATATGCTACGCGTCCTTTATTAATTGTAGCCAAAAATATCTACGCATTCCATGTTATCGGGTAAGTACCCGATATACAGTGTACCCGTGGAGAATACCTATCGTGGCATCTTGGTGGATGGAAAATCAGTCGGAAAAATATGCTCTGTCGACAATATTTCGACATCTCGACATACATACACTACGAGCATAGCATTCACGGACCGCCAAGAGAAGAATGCTGTCTAGACTACTTTATTTGCCTAGATCGATCCCGCAGCTTATGGGAATTGATCTTCCCCACAGCATCTCAGCCGTACTACTCAGTGGCCTCCATGTAGTATCCGGGTCTCACCTCCGTTTAACAGCCGCATTGGAGAAAAAAAAGAGTAAAAAAAGCATGTCCCGAACGTCATTGCCGGCAAATTCAAGTACTAATAATAATACTCCGTGAGGTTTTATTATTATGGCGAAACAAAACAAACCATGCAGTTCCCATGTGGCTTGAAGATGAAGGGATAAGGGACTGCATACAGCGTGCTTGGGCCTCTAAGTGTCCCTTTCGTTTCCCCGCGGTGAAGGCACTAAGGACGTGTGTATCCACCTAGAGGTGCATATCGGCACATTCAACGGTCGCCGGGAGTCGTTCCGTAACGTCGCGTTACTTGCTTGTGGCGCGATTATGTGTAAAATAGTTCTTCCCGGCCTCAATTCTGACCTCCTCGTTCGATTTTGAGCACAGGGTGAATCTCCACTGTCTCACGTACTTAGCTGTGTTTTATCATCGTCGAGGTCCGGCAGTCTAAGGCCAGGTTCGCTCGGGATCGACGCGACTCGTCCGGGCTATCATGCTTTCACCGCTTCACTGCACGAACAATCTTCGACCGTGCTCTTGTAACCCTTCTTACAGGGAGTCTGCATGTTGTGCGACGAGCTCGACTCTCTACAAGGTAAACAATCGATTATCGTCTACGTGGCATAGGCCAGATTGACGTCTTGCATCGGGCTAGTCTCTACATGAAACAGAGGCTCTCCCAATAACAGATCGGTATGTCCCAGATGACTAAAACTACAGCGCTATCTGTGATGAGGCCCATGCAGCGAGGCTGCACTAACATCGCCAGATAAATATCCCGACTGGCTCGCTGGAGAAATCCTTAGAGAAATCCACAGTATATCGATATCATCTGATGGGTAATGTGGTTCGCGTCTGAGCTCCTTCGACCAATGCAATCGACGTATATAAGGGCATTTGGACATGACTGCATATTATACTCAAGTAAGATTCCTTAATAATAAAAAAAATCCTCAGCTCGAGTTGTAGTGCTTTAGTGCCCTATAACGACCCGTCACTATAGCTATAGCGGGCTCCGGCGCCATCGGTGGATGCTAGCCACATTATCACATCGGTAACTAGGAGGTAGGTACAGTACCTCATAGCCCTGAGGTACAGCCCTGGAGTATGTATGTCCGGTTCATTATCGCGTTCGAAAGGAGTTCATGTGGCTTACCTGACCGGCTCGGCGGGTTGGAGTCAGCTGCTGTCCCCCATCTTTCCCATCTTTCCCATCATTCTCGTAGCCACTTTTGAAAAATCCCCTTCGATGTTCTCGCTATTATCTTATGCGCCGGCCGAATTCTATGTTCTGTTTTGTATGCCAAGCTTTACAATGCAACATACCCTCCACACTTACCTCAGTGCTAAATTCCTAACGGGACATTGGCTCGTCCGTACCGGGTTCAAGGTCACATCATCGGCCGAGCGTACTGTAATAATGCGACTTCCGTCCGTTACCGTTTCCCTTTTGAGCGCGGCTTCGTCAGCCGCCCATCGTGGTTGGTGGTCGGATATCCTTATGTCTGCATACTGACGACTTGGTGATGTATTATTCTCGGGCAACGCCGTGCCTATCCAGCAACGCAATTGGCGTAAATGAGGCACACATCAACCCAACGACTTTCGCATATTCCCGGTTCCTCTTTGGCTTATTGGCGACTCATAACGAAGGACCATGCGGCTAAAATTTCCTACGGGCCAGCATACCATAGGGCACGACAATAGGAAAATCGACGAGATCTACAGATCTACCTCGTGTCGATAACCGGACGGGGCACGTTCTGTAGATCTGCAAAAATATTTCCTCGAGGGAATTGCCTCGTCTTTAATTCAATTCGCCTCGCCCGCGAAGTAATGCATAGCTGTCAAGGCTGTATAGCTATTCTAAGAAGAAGCATTTTCGGGATATCCAATGACGGCGCCAACTCCGGTTTCTGCATGAAAGAGAACCCGCTTTGAGGAAACTTGGCAGCACGTTCCCTCCCCCCTCCCTGTCCTGTCAGGTTCTTTGGGGTCCCAGTCGGTCCCAGTCCTATGCCCCCCCTAATGCCTAGTCCTATACCTGTCCTATTATATTACAATTTGCTCGGTAACTTCCATTACGAGATGTCATCAAAGTTATCAAGGTTATCGAGCTTCCAAGGTTCGTCCAAGGTTCGATGTCTAAAGATAGTTAAGCTACCCGCCCGGCCGAGAAGCCCTGTTCGGAGGGTTGCACCGGCGCGAACCCCGGAAAGGAGTCAGGGAGTTCTTTCTGACTTTTGACGATGCGCCGTCCCTTGAAGGTCCCTTGATCGCCCTTAAGCTTCTAAAGGAGACGGAACCGACCTTGGCCCCAACTAGCCCCACGGATGCGAAGGACGGACTATTGATTTTACGTCGCATTCCATACACCCCCATGTAGTAAATCCCTCTGCAGGCCCCAGGGTTAGCTTGGTGTAGCAGCGCGAAAGCAGAGCACTGTGCCGCCAAACCGCCGCCTATACCTGGCCTTTATAAGCGTTGCTTATAGGGCTATCAAGCGCTAACGCTTACTGGCTACAGAGGATCGCGAGCTACGACCTACCATCTTTCTGCCCCTATCCCCTAAACGTTACGCACGGCCGAGTCGTTTGGCGGTTCTCCGGCGGCTATCTAGTAAATCTACAATTTCATTTTTCGCTGCACCCGATAGCGAGGAAATCCCCAGTTTTGATCGTAGGAATCCCTAACTTTGATCAGTGATCTTCCCATCTCACCCATAATACAGTTAGAAGAATCGAAGTCTAAGGAGAATTCCTTTCGGGCCTTCCCGATATTCTTCCCGATGCCTCTAAGAGTAGTATTGAGCATCTGTCATCCTTGGGTCGATTAGACAGATTGGACACTCCACAGCCTGTCACTGCCTCCCCCTTTCAAGGCTTCCCGCGAGCCTGGGACGGATGTTTTGCTTACCTCGAACATTAACCGCGATGTTATATGTTCGTTTAATGCTCGAATTGTTTTGAACGGTTCATGGGAACCCGTCGACGGCCACGCGGTTCCGAACCGAACCCTCAGGGTCATGGGTCTGTCAAAAATTCAAGCATAACCATGACAGCGGGATGGGTCCAGGAGACCTTATCGCCCACGATATGATACTCGTCGCGTCGCGTAAGCTTAGGCGCGCTTTCGAACAATTTTTTTTTCTTTTTCCTTGAATCGTCGTCGAAAGAAGAGAAAGAAAAATAAAAAATTAACCGGGCGACGGCTCGCCAATGCATGAGACCTCGTGTTCAACGGTATGTTGGACCCTTATTCCGTCATCCCGTCCGTACCAGCAAAAGCGTTCCTGCGCACGGGAATCCCTCCTCATGCGCGCTTGCATCATCCCGTAGGGCGCCGGGGCGCCTAAAGAGCACTGCCACACCGACCACGACAACGGCACCGCTGATCATTGCCACTTAGACGGTATGGGGTCCGGGCATATTTGCCGTAACTGTCTCTAGGGACCCTTAACAGACTACCATTATAGGGATCTATTGATTTTTCTCCTTTCTTTCTGGAAGCTCTCCAACGTCTTTTTCTCCGCGACCCCGGCTAGATCCCAAGAATGGCAGAAAGGGTCTTCTTGCTTATTCTTGCTCACACGTGCGTCTGACTGCACCACTTGGGGGTAGCAAGGAAGCTAGCTTGGGTCCTGCATGATCGTACGATGTAACCGTAGATTTGCCAGGTCCCAAGATACTGTTTAGTCTGCTGCTATTCTTTCGAAGGAAACCCTGTTATAGTATACCACTATCTGAAAGATCGACACAACTGAATGCTATTCCCAGCCTTGCCAGCCGCTCGGTAGTCCAACACGAGATATCACGCCGTCGACGACTATGTTGTCGACTGGCATTTTGCCTTGTTTGCGCCGCATACGCAATATAGCTTACTGGTTTGACGGTTCGTATGTACATATTGAGATTCGGCCCTTGTAAGACTATTAGCTTGGGATTAAGTGAGGTCGTAGTCGTCAGCGATGCATTGTACTTCTACGCTTGTACCGATACAGACGCCTACAAACTTGGACTACAACTTGGTCCCAGCTTGGAGGAACTGTCATGGGTCCGGTCCCTACTACCTTACTACGCATACTCCTCGCCTTGGTGATAGCATCGTCGGCCTCGTCAGGGGGTTAATCTATTAGATGACAAGGCGCTTAGAAATCCACGTTCCTGACGATCCCCAAGGGAAGTTCCTTCGAGAAACTTGGAAATAGAGCAGTAGATGACATGACAATATTGATTACTCTCTCGTGTTTAACGTGCAGAAATGCCACGAGTCGTAGTGAGAGCGAATAGACGATATTTTCATCCCATCTTTGATTCGGAGGCGATGGGGTCATTGCCGAAACCTGTCGGCTCTGCGTACGAATGCCGTCGCTTAGGTGCCGTCGCTTAAGGGAAAAAAGGGGTAGTGGATGCCAGAAGCAGGCACAGGCTAGACAAACAGGCAAGACAAGCAGGCTGCAGAGGTTCTGGGCAAATGCGCGGCCATCGTGACCCCATCACCTATCCCTTTCAGGACAGAACGTGCACCAACTATTTACCCCGAAGGCGGAATAGAATCAAGTTGGCAAGTTCCCAACTCGTGAGCAGGTTCCCCATTCGGACCCTCTCGGTCACAACACGGCAACTAGGTGGTATCATACGGATGTGAAGGTAGTAGTCGTTAGCAGTAGTTAGAAGCGCTATGTATGTGAATATAGGTACAGTGCTTAAGCGCTAGGAGCTATAACCCGTTCGTCAAAATAGGCGAGGCCTTGATGAGGCCTAGCATCACGGTATCAATACAGAGGGCTAGGCCCAATTCATAGAGTAATCCGGCGCTGCTATAGCATCACAAATAAACACGCCATTGCCGACTGCCTCCAAATTAGTTCCGGCAGTCCCATTAGTCTTCTAGATCCGACGCCGGTAGATAGGCAAACAAGAAACAAGAAACAGGAAACGGAAAAAAAAACAGAAACAATAGACGAGAAACAAGTGATGTTTGTACAAAGAGAAATACAGTGAATGCAATGCGTGACTGCATGTAAGATGCGTGAAGCGACGCTGTGATCATGAGGCATTTTAAACAAGGTCAACGGAACCATCAAGATCCTCATCGAGTAGTCCCAAGCCGCTGTCATACTTCCGCTTCTTGTTTCCCTTTCCAGACTTTGCCAATGCGCCGGCGAGCTGTGATGCAGCGTTCAGAGGACTGCCCTCAGGCGTCGTAGTCTCGTCCTCTCCAACTCCCCATTCTCCGCTGCTGCCTGAGCCGACACTACCACCACCGACAGCGACACTCCTCTTCAAACCACTCCGACCGTCAGCCTTTGCAGGCCCAGCCAAGAACTCTGTACTCATCCTCAACAACCTCTCGAGCTCCATCTTCATCGAATCAACCGCCACCGTAGCCCTATTCCTCTCTTCATCCACCCGTTTGCTCAACCCCAAGTTTTCGACCTTAAGCTGTTGCACCGTCCAGTGCGCCTGATGCAGGCTCCTCCCCAAATCCTCAATACTCCTCCTCAACTCCAACACCCTCGCATCCCTCACCGCCAGCGCCGTGCCATGATACTTATTCAACGCCCTAACCTCGCACGACCTCCTCTTCTGCAGCTCCTCAACCTGCGTCTTGAAAGCCTCAGCCTGTTCCCTGACAGCCGTGAGTTTAGCCTCGAGCTTCGCAGCCGTAGCCTTTCTGCTCTCGAGCTCGGCCTGCGCGCCCGCGAGCTCGGCACGGTGACGCGTGGACTCGGTTTTCGCTTCGTCCTCGAGCCGCTGCACGAGCCCCTCGAGCTCCGCGACGTCCCGCCTGTACCCCTCTGCCGCGCCCTTCAGCCGCTCGACGCCGACCTCTAGGTCCACGATCCGCGCGTCTCGTTCTTTGAGCGCGGCTTGGTCTTCCTCGCGCTTGCGGCGCATGTTATCCATAGCGTCTACACGGGCACCTAGCTGCTGTCTGAGGGATAGCTCCAGGGCGTGGTACTCGTCGATAGCGTCCTCGTCTTCCTTAACCTGGCGGGCCAAGTCCCTAAGCCGGACAAGGACTAAGTCGAGGACCTCGGCACCCCGCGAGGATAAGGGGAGGGTCAGCTCGCCGGGCGTCAGGTACTCGAGCTCGAGACGCGCGGAGCGGAAGGCGCTGGTTAGTGATGTGATGACCTCGCTTGCGTCGTTGCCTGGGAAGCCGAGGTCCTTGAGCGACGAGTTGAGATCGAGGAGCGCGGCGGTCCGGTCTGATAGGGATTGCAGGACTGTGTCGAGGTGTGCTTCTACATCTATAGACCCCTCTCCTGAATCTGATTTTGCTGGGGTGTGCGCGGCGGCGAGTTTGTCCGTTATGCGGGATTTGAAGGCTTCGTGGGTCTCGAGGACCTCGGTTAGCTTGGTTAATTCGAGGCGGAGAGATCCCATCTCTGCTTCGACTGCTTCTTTCTCTTCCGGCTCGGGGAAGGTGAAGGATGTTTGTACGCCCATATCGGCTTGCATCCCAGTTCCGGTGTGCGGCTCAGGCGTTACGGGAGCGCCTCTCCTCATGGAGCACGGAGTCGTTGGGATTGTCGGGCTAGTGCAAGGCGGCGTTGGGAAAGATGCCGATGCGCGGTTCTTTGACGGTGTGCTGCACACTAGATCCGCCATCGTGGTGTCTCCAAAACCATCATCATCATCCATGCAGCTATCAGAAAACGGATCCCTCGCAGCCATCGTCCAGTCGTAAGGTTGGGTCTGGTCGGCATCCAGACCGCATCCAGATCCAGAAGATCTGCTGCGTAGTTCGTTCCTGAGCGAGTCGATCTCGTACTCTAATTCCATGATGCGACCAGTATCTTGACCTATCATGGTGGTGCTCTGAAGCCTCTCAATCTCATGGTCCTTCTCCGCGAGTTCGTCCCGCAAGCGCTCTAGCTCGGCCTTCTGGTCCTGCGTGCGCCGCCGCTTCTCCTGGGTGATGGTGTTCATCTCTTCGCTAAGTCCGTTTCGACGGATGCGTCGCTTAACGCGATCGTCGAGGACCTGGCGTAGTGAAAGAAAGCGCACTTCGTTGCTGCCATTTCCATTGCCGTTGTGGCTTAACTCGTCCTCTTCCCCATTCTGGTGGGAATTTCGACCAATTGGTGCTGAATGTCGCCGACGTTTCGATGACGGGGAAATGCCTAGCGTTGTGCGGCGGACCATTGGTGTTAATCCTGTTGTTGAGGTCGCATCATGGTGTTCGATCTCTGGACCCGGGTCTGAAAAACGGACTCGCTTCTTGGATCTGGGTTTGCTTGGGGTCCTTAAACTTGTCGCAGCTGTTTCTAACTGCGATAAATCCGAAGATACTGTTCTTCCACCGCTAAGCCGCGGGGTACGACGAAGCGCGATGGGGCGATCTTGTTCGTCTCCCATCTCGCAGTTATGATGATAGTTGACCTTTTAAGGAGACAAACTAGCGATGCGATACTAATGTCGGTACTTCTATGACCTAGGTAAGCTTACAAATTTCCTCAATTCGTCAAATGCAGTGGAATATATGCAAATCCAATAGGATGTTTTATCAGCACGTAAAACCCTTTTAAAGGTCGCGTCTCGGTCACCTTCAGGGCTCTAGGTAAGTAAACAAGCATACCGTCCATGTGGTTCACCTAGTGGGGATGATCCGCTCGCTATATGCATTGTTTACACATTTCCTATCGTGGAACATGGCATAACTCCAAAATGCCCCGCGATCTGAGAAGTGAGGATCAATGTGAGCCAATCATTTGTTGTTTTGCAAGGGGGTCAGGGGCGTTTTTAGGCCACCCGTTCCCCATTTCTCCTATTCTCCAATTGATCGAATTCTACTACTTTTTTTTGATGGGATATCCAAGACAATTCTGGCTGTCTAGTTGATTGCTTATTGCAATCAAGAGAACGCCAGACGGGAAAATAACGCGTTATACGAGTATGGTAGTGTCGTACGTTGTCCTAGTGACGAGAACGTTGAGGGGCTCCAGGAATTATTCTGACATCAACCAACTCTAGGCACTCGGGACCTAAGTTTCAGGTGACTAAGTGGTTGGTAGCTATATCAGCACACAGGTAGTTATGAACGTTAAGCATGTGTAAAAGCTAGCAATAATTATCATAAAAGCTATCACTATTCAACAGAGCAGGCACAGTTATTGAATTATATAGTTTATGTAGAAGACGCCTAGATAAACCGCGTAATGTGCTTGGACCTCCGTGAGTCATATTAGAATAGTGATCAACATTAACGAACGCCCATCTCGCGGCTGCCGAAGCAATGATCTACAGTGTACCTTATTTCTCCTCTTAACGCAGCACCGACCAATTCTGCCTAATTCAAATAGGCAGTAGTCCCTCGAGGCAAAATCGCAAGATATCAATATCGAGTTAACGGAAACCAACCGCTCGGGTCGGTGACTCGGATCGGATCGGATAACGGAAGTGAACACTAAGCTCATCCGATACTTACACTTAATTAGTGAACGATCATGGTGCATGTTATTACCTAGTGCATATGCATGTCTAGCATTTCTAGAAAGCCGAGGGCTGAGACATGCACTCTATCACTGGTCGGAACGCATCGTGACGTTGCCACGTCCTGCGCCACGGCTCGACATGCTCCCGAAAAGGATCGGGAACGAGCTGCGGATGCGGGGTTCCGGAGCCGATCGACGAGTAAAGATCGGTTAGCATTGCCATGTTGCTGTAGTTCATGCTGTGCTTTTTGACTTTACATTGGCATTGGGCGACCACCTAGGTCTGAGTTACCTAGCCTGCCTGGTAGATGATGCTGTGTTCATACTAAGGTAGGTATACGCGTCCACATAATTGAATTGCTTTTCTCCTTTGGGACGAGTATATCATGTTTTACGATACCGATTATAAGGACCCTCTTCTTATAGGTTACCCCGATAATTTGAGTAACGACCTGTGCAAACCTTATGAGAATCTTTTCGCCATCTTGCAACGGTAAGTGAATCGTAATAGGACGGACGTTGTAGGTGTTAACTTGAATCTGCTGTGACTAAGGAACTGCTTCAAGCATTCATGATTGAAGACCGCTGAGGGAACTAAGTCGTCCCATTTAAAACTTTCTTTAAACCCAGCAACCTAGCAGTCTTGATCCTAATTCGTTGATAATTGTTATACAGACGTTTCGACGACGGTTACTACCTAGCTACTCACAAAGACATCTTGTTAAACCACGTGGGTTATATAGTGCTATTCTTTAGTTGGCATGACCCTTCAATCAAGTTCTCAGTCAGAATTGAGTGGTAATATACTCCTCTTGTCATAAATAAGCATATTGTTACACAAAGAATAGTCCTAGGTCTTATGTGAGAATCAAGATGGCGAAACTGCCTTGATACCTATGTCAGATAGCCTTGGAAGTATCAAACAGTAGTTGGTTCCTTAGGTACCACTGGAAGTCTTATACGGCTTTTATTGGATCGAGAATGATTGTTCCAGGTGTCTCTACGTAGAATCTAAGAAGGGTCTTCATTAGGCGTTTGCATTCTCTTGACCGAAAATTTTCAACGTGAGACTGTGTCATACCCCTCGCATAAACTATGAATCTTGCAGAATTCATAAAAACCAAGATCTGAAGTCATACGGTAGCCCTAACATCAGCATCACCGTCGTATCATTTAGCCTTTGGAATGATGTCGTCTGATTCCCCATTGCACATTCCAGTAACTCGGCAAGTGGGTCTATCACAGAAATACCAACCAACGACAACTTGAGATGTGGGGTTCAGCCGAGGCAGAATTTCCTCTGCTATAGTTGAATAATTGCTGGTAATTCTTTCAGGAAACCTAGCCCCTAGCGTTCTTTCAGACCGGGGGCGAAGGATGCTTCGACAGAATGAAAAGCCACGGCTGATATGTAGACGTTAGATGCATGAAATGGCGTTCCTCGCCGCGATTCCCAACTGTCTCTCACTAGTAGTGTATTTGTACTTTGGTGGAGCTCCTCATCGACCTTCCCTTTGAAGCGTTAGCGTATATCAAGATAAGATGAAATTACGTATCTGGCTTTCCCAATAGCTTTCCCGCAATCAAGGTAGTATTCTAGCAAAAGTCCACGAACGGATGGTACCTATTCGCGAATTAATTTGACAAAGGACTTTTGCGAGAAAGCTGAAAGAAAAACCACCGACAATATTATTTTCCCTGACAAACGAAAACTTAAGAAGGACGGAGATAGGTGTTACCCACACCCGCTCGCGCTTTTCGGCTCTTTCTTCGCGAGAGCTACTACGGCTTGCAGGGGTGGATAAAAGGTGGAGGAGGTAATGGGGATTCTTCCGCCCACGATCTGCCGTCCAATCTGATGGGGCTACTTTGGCCGCATGGCCATTGCATGGTTAATCGTAAATGTCAGACCTATAGCGAAGCCGGGTAGCCAATGAGGTGATATGACCTTGCTGGTATTGTAGTAATGCTGATATCTTCTCATCTCTCCAAATGCCAGGGGGTAGTTAGCTAACGTCGCAGTTTTTCGTCTATCCAAAGCTTCTATGCCTCCGACGATTATTAATACATACGTGCCGCGCATACTGCGTGGATCGATACCTAATATCCTAGGCAAATTCTCGATTTCAATTGCCTAGAATGACCTTATTGCTACGGTGATAGGCGTTTATGAATATTATTGCAAATAATTTTTGTTCTATGCTGATTCTCTCGCCTTGACTCAATGTTATGAGACCTCCGATTCACTCCAAAACTTGCTTTTAGAATGGTGGCTTGAAGAATTTTTTGAAAAGTATTGGCGAACGCCTCTATCTATCAGCGCGAATTAATTTGCTTATACTGCCATTAGGTCCATTCTGTCTTCCATTATAAGTAGAAGGGTTCCGTTTGCCGTCCCGCGCGGCCACCAATTTGCCACCGGCCAACCAACCCCACGAACGGACCTGATGGATCCGGAGAAAGGGCTTGGCGAGGACAAAGGGGAGTCCGAAATGGCTGAGACCCGCGATATGACCTCGCGTGAGGACTCCCTAGATCATGAGAAGAGTCAAGGTCGACGTAGTCGCCAAAGTCGCGCGTCGAATGCCTCCGATGACAGCGATCCTTTATCGCCTCTAGAATTGGCGCTCTCTCCCGGCGAGGAGACTTTTGAGGAGATAGCTCACATAAATACAACCACCAGTATCGGAAGCTCTGCATCGCGCCCGCCAGATTTTGAGGTCGTGTTTGACGATGACGACCCAGAGAACCCACGGAATTGGTCGTCATGGTACCGGGGGTTGATCGTGTTCTCCATATCATTCACCTCATGGGTTGTTGTGTTCTATAGTACTAGCTATAGTGCGGCTATTCCTGGTTTGGTGGTAGAATTTGGCGTCTCGACGACCGTCGCGACGCTTGGCATTACGACTTATCTTCTTGGCCTAGCAGCTGGTAGTCTGCTGGTCGCGCCGGTGAGCGAGTTGTATGGTCGTCGACCAGTCTACATCTTCTGCATGATATGCTTTACGATACTGGTTATACCATGTTGTGTGGCGACATCATTGGCCGAAATCATAGTGGTCAGATTCTTCGGGTAGGTTGTCAATAATGCCGACCTCTCATATCTATCTACTAACAAGAGCCACAGGGCGTTCTTTGGAGCTTGCATGGTTACGAATAGCGCAGGCACAGTCGTTGACATATCGACTGAACAAACTCGGGTGAGTATATGAAAGAGTCATGTGACCCCCTTAACTTCAAAACTGTAGCTAACATCGAAATAGTATGTCGGAAACAATGCTTGGTATATCTTGGGAAGGAACATTAGCTAACATACTCTTCAACTAGTGCTATGATCCTAAGCTTGTGGTCGATCGCACCTTTGAATGGGCCTGTTACGTACGTAGCATCAAAATCCTTCCTCCCCTCCCCTTAAGGAGAACCTAGGTGCTAATTTTTTTATTATGAAGCGGGCCTGTGATTGGCGGATTCGTATACCAGTATCTTGGTTGGCGGTGGGATAATTGGCTAGTCTTGATTCTCGCAGGTGTCGGCACAACCACGATGATGTTTCCTAAGGAAACATACGCGCCGATAATTCTGAGAAAAAAGACGGCGCGTATACGTAAGGAAACGGAAGATGAGCGATGGTGGTGTCGTTACGATGTGAAACTGTCAACAACTGCACTTTTGAAAATCAATTTGCTGCGTCCGTTTGCACTTTCCTTCAAGGAACCTATCCTATGGTTCTTCAACGTTTGGTACGCATCTTGAAGTTGGTTGATAATATTTCCTACTAACTCTCTACACTAGGATCTCTCTCATCTACGGCATTCTATACCTGTGCTTCGTTGCATATCCCATCGTATTCTCCGAGCACCGTGGTTGGAGCCCCGGTATCTCTGGCCTAGCATTCGTCGGCATAGGAATCGGCTCCATGATTGCGATCCTTGGCGAACCCCTCTGGCGCAAGATCATTAACACGCATCCGAAAGACCCTGTGACCGGAAAGGTACCCCCAGAGGCGACCGCGCGTGTCATGATCATTGGAAGCATCTTATGTCCCGTAGGACAATTAATTTTCAGCTGGACATGTCTCCCCGGCACGATTCATTGGGCAGTCCCAATTGCCTTCGGCATTCCATTTGGGTGTGGAAACGCCCTCAGCTTCATATACGGGTCTAACTACCTGGCTGGCTCGTACGGCATTTACGCCGCTTCGGCGTTGGCAGGAAATGCGGTCACACGTTCTATCTTCGGCGCCACTCTCCCTCTTGCCGGACCCTCGATGTACGAAACCCTGACACCGCAGTGGGCGGGCACGCTTCTCGGCTTGTTGGAAGCGGCGATGATTCCCATTCCTTTGGTATTCTACCGTTATGGCGAGAAGATCCGCGCCAAGAGTCCTGTCATTCGACAGATGAGAGAAGACCAAGAGAAGAACGAGCTCCGGATGGAGAAGGCGCAAAGGCGGAAAGCGAGGCGCGAAGCGAATGTTGGCAAGTCTGCATTGGTGAAAGATAATGGTGATAAAACGGGCACAGAAGACCTGGAAAAAGGTGTGGTTGGATCTAGTGCTACGGGTGCGCTCCCGTTGGTGAAAGATGAGACAGCCGCGTGATGCAGCATTCTACATGTTAATTTTTGTTCAACGGTTGGTCACACAAGCAGCATAAATAGAGGCACTGACGGTCAGGCTTTCGGGTCTAGTATATATCTACCTGTATAGATGTGTGATAATAAAATGGAATTCTGGTCATTGATGATAATTGAATCATAATTATTTAGTACCTATCCGTATTACATACATATACTAATAGGGGATTGTGGCTTGCTTAATAAGGGGGTGGCTTTCTTTAGTCAGCCTGGCGCAGCGTCACAACTGAAAGTTCGTGGTTGAAGTCACGGTCGGGTTCCCCCCTTATCACTTATCCTATCTCGGTGCTATCACATGACCCCTCCTTATGTTAGGGTGTATATGCAGGTCGCGGGTGTAACGTTGAGGGGAATCGGGATCAACCATCCAATTTCATATCCCAATTCGTACCAGGTCGAATCCTCCCAAACCCGACGAGGGCGGACGAAGATTTGGAGATCGACTCGATGTGACGGTTCTTATCTATCATGTCCCCGGTCCACGTCTGTTTGCTTACACCGCCGATAGCCATGGATTAGACAAAGATCTCCATGTGAGACAATAAGATAACGAAACTCCGCTGTGGCTTTTCTGTGCATATTTTCCCGTAGATCCCCTCTGTTTACCTGTCCCGTCTTGCCTGTCCCATCCCACATCCCACACGAATTCGTATGATTTGCGTGAAGAGAGGGGTCAACCTACACGATGCTGAAACGAACGCCGACAGGAACATGGCTCCCGGCATGGGTGCCGGAGTCGACATTGACTCTATCATTCTTGTTGCTGTTCTGTTCAACCGTTCAGTCAGCCGTAAGCATAATTCCCACCTGTAAATGAAACGAGTAATTGTCGCTGATACCCCTCGCGAAAAGACCGGCGGTTACGATGGCTCCATGCTTAACGGGCTGAACATTCTACCCAGCTACACGGACTATTTTCAATTGACTCCGGCCACGACTGGGTTGAATACAGCTTCCGTTTTTATTGGCTGCACTTTCGGAACTCTCATCTCCGGAGTGCTGACGGACTCGTGGGGTCGCCGGCCAACTATCTTTTGGGCCTCGGTCTTTACGTTAATCGGCGTTGTGATTCAGACTGCTGCACAGAACATTGCCATGTTCGTCGTAGGCCGCATAATCCTCGGCTTCGGGAGTGCCATCTCCGGTGTCTCTTCCAGCGTGTACTTATCCGAGGCGTTTCCAAGCCGGTGGCGTACCTGGGGCGTCGGACTATTAAATGATTTCTATTAGTCAGTGAGCCATTCTAGCGAAGTCCGTAGCAATTCCCGTTACTTCCAAGGCTGACCGGTTTCCTTTAGCGTCGGCGCTCTCATCGCCGCTGGGATAACTCTTGGGACCGGACAATGGCAATCAACGGTAAGATTAAAAGGACCTCTTCAGACTGGCGCATGGCTGATGAAGGCGTAGTGGGCGTGGAGGGCACCATCCTTGATCCAGGGAATATTTTCCGTGCTTTGCATCATCATCTTGCCTTTTGTGTAAGCCCCAATACTCACACTGGGAATCATTTTTACAGCCCTGACTTGTAGACTAGGCCTGAATCGCCGAGGTGGCTAGTTCACGAAGGGTATTTCGATTATGCGCGAACCTCAGTTGCTCAAACTAACACCAACGGCGATTTAATGGACCCTGTTGCAATCGCTATTTACAAGGAGATCCTTGATGCGCTTGAATGGGAGAAGAAGGAAGGTCGAACAATGAGTCCGAAAGAGATCTTCAAGACCCCGGTCGCTCGGAAACGCCTGCTCATCGGAATGTCAGCCGGACCTTTCTCCTGCATAGCGGGCAACATCATTGCATCCTATTATCTTAGTAATGAATTGACGATGGCGGGTATTTCCGATACGAACGATCAACTCAAGGCTGTAAGTGATCCGCTCGACTAATAAGAATTAGCTGGGATGATTCTGATGCCTAATAGAATGTCGTCCTTAATGTCTTCTGTTTCATATGCAGTCTTGCAGGATCATACCTCTCCGGTAAAGCTGGCAGGAAACCTACGGCGATTACTTCTCAGTCTCTCCTCATTATATTCCTATTCGTGATCGGAGGCTTGACCAAGCTTTACGGAGATAACCCCTCGGGTGCTTCTAAAAGTCTCGTCTACGGAAATGTGGCTGTGATCTTCCTCTTCCAAGGCGCATACTCACTTGCCTGGACACCCTTATTGTACTTGTACCCCCCGGAAGTATTCTCGGGTACGTAGCAATGACCCCTATCTTCTATTATAACATGCTGACATTTTTATAGTTCGTCTTCCAGATTTCGGGTTCCTATGTAGAACAGGCTCTAAAGGACGCCGCTAACGAAGTGCAATAGTACTCAATTCGAGCGAATGGCTTGGCTTTCTCGGCCTTGTCATTGAACCTGCTCGCGTATGTTTCTAGATGCTAAAACTATGGAATGTTATATAAATACTAATAAGACCTGCTAGATGCGTATTGGTATATGTCATGCCCATCGGCCTAACGAACATCGGATGGAAAATGTACATGATCAATGGATCGTGGGATATTGTTGTCTTGGTACTCATCGTACGTATCCCGGGTCCTCAACCGTTTCATGTTGCTAATTGTGCCTTTAAGATTGTGTTTTGGATTGAGACGAAGGGACGCACATTGGAAGAGATAGACGAGATTTTCGACGGCGAGAAGCATTCCTCTGTTCCGGACGTAGAAATGATCAGAAAGGGACAGGCCACGATAGATGTCGGCGCGATCGAGCAACAACTCAAGTCTGAATAAGTCGAAGTCTTGTTGTTACGCCCCGCGTAAATGGAACGGTAGAAAATTATGGCTTTCCAAGCTTGTTGACATAGACTAGATGGCCGACCTATCAAATCCAAATCCCACAAAGTCTAGAACCGGAATCCGATGTCCCAATTCGCACGTCTTGTGACCTAATATGGCAACATAAAATAACTATTAAGAGGCCTAATATTTTTGCCAAGCCTTGGAATTGGAGAAACCCCCCATTACCCCAGCCAAAAACACCAAATTTAACGGGACCTAATGTAGCGATGCGGAGAAATTACCCCGAAGCCCCTTTCTTGGCAGGTAACTTATAAACCTCGGGGTGGTGAAGACGATGCACACCGAGATGACCAGAGGTACCACCCGTGTTGTGTACGCGTCGCGAAGGGAAAAAAAAAGATGCTCGGTCCGAAAATGTGGCTCTCATCTGGCTTGCTACTGCTAAGTGCAGCTGTAGCACAGGGGAAGTACATCGTACCTGGAGCTCGGTGGCGCGCAACAGACGGTAGTCTGGTGAATGCCCACGCTGGAAGCGTTCTCTTCGATAATGGGACGTTCTGGTGGTTTGGGGAGTACAAGACTCAGGAACACCCCGAAGGTGGTGGGGTGGCCGTATACAGCTCTCCGGACCTGGCTACGTGGACATCCCATGGCCTTGCTCTAGGTAAGTTGGCCAATTAGATGGGTCGGTGACGATTATAATCTGCATATTAACTAAGAGTGTAGAGCCGGTCGAGGGGGATGCTTACATTTCCCCAAAGAATATTATTCAGCGGCCGAAAGTCGTAAAGAGCGAGTCGACGGGACAGTATCACGTGGGTTACCCCTGATTGCTTCAACATGTGCTCATGAAAATTAATGCTGGAGTGGTAGATGTGGTGGCATGCCGATAACTCCAGTTATGGTCTCCTTCTGCAAGGTTTCGCAACTGCGGATACGATCGCCGGGCCTTACACTTTCGTGAACGCTACGGCTCCTCTAGGGAACTGGTCCCAGGACTTCGGTCTCTTTACCGACTATAAGGACGGCCGATCTTATGCTTTATACTCTAACGGCGATAGCGTCGAGGGTAGAGATGTATACATCTCTTCCTATGATGAGCATGTCACTGCGCTTGATCAAGTCGTTCATCGATTCGACAAGTACGATCTTGAAGCCCCAACCATCATCCAGACAGACAAAAGCTATTATGCTCTGATGAGCCATAAGACAGGATACAGGCCAAACAGTAAGTAGAGTACTTGATCGAATGTGATTGTTGGCTCTTGCTAATGGTATCCCCCAGACGTTGTTTGTTTTCGTGCTGACAGCTTGAGCGGGCCGTGGAGCCAGCCTTGGATCGTTGCTCCGCTCAATACGAGGACCTTTAACTCACAATCTGGCTTTACCTTAAGAATAAATGGCCGTAGAAAGACTACATATCTTTATCTAGGTGACCAGTGGGACTCGAACTCGATCTGGGAAAGTCGGTATATCTGGTTGCCGATGGCAATCGACGACAACAAGAAGACGCTTGAATTGGAGTGGCATGATGTCTATGATCTGGACGTGTAAGTGCTTTATATCACTACAAAGGCACTCTGTGTTCAATGTTGCTAATGAGAACGCCAATATAGAAAAACGGCAGACTGGCGTCCGGTTAAGGGCAAGGAGTATTACGCGAAAGACGCGACGGTCAACGGGGCCGCTTTCAAGCAAGAAGCCGTATGTCCCACTGAATCTGAAGATATGAACAGTGTTGCTAATCTGATGCGTCTCGTAGAATTTTGCTAGCGGCAGTACTATCGTAACGGGGATCGAAGGGAATGACAGCACAGTAACCTTCAACAACATAGTGGGGACTGGCAAGCCTCAATGGGTTTCCTTCTACTACCAGAGTGAGTAACCTGTGAATGACTATATTAGCCGCATTCTAACGTGAAAAGACATTGACGATATGGGTTTCGGGGATCAACGTAAGTCAAAATAGCCCTACTTCTTCCGATCACTCAATCGCTGACCAGATACCCCTGACAGCTGGTGGAAGTCCTGACCGAATTGGTGGATCATGGCAACTGCGTCGTATTAGCAGTGTTGTCGTAAATGGAGATACAGAGAATGTGGAAACACTATTCCAGAGGGACACGCACAAGGGTATCATCCTGTCGACGCCGCTTCAACTAACACTGGCAAAGGGATCGAAGAATACTATCACAGTGGGTGGGCTGTATAATGGGTATCATTACAAAGGGGCAGATCTTGATAAAATCATAGTCTATCCGCCAGAGACCTAGACTTTTTCGCTTTTGATGACCTATTCAAGGTTCTTTGTGGAGTTAGGCCGTGGATCTCAAAATCCTAGATATTAATTACCCATAATTACCCCAGAAAATGTACCTACATATGAGCTAGTCCATCATCACTTCCAAGTCCTTATTATCAGACGGAGTACTAGGAGTAGTACCTTCCTATCTACCTGTCGACGTAGACACAGTACAAATTGAACTCTGGAAGGCACTCAATAATAGATAGGTGCCCGCCGAAATGCACCGAAACCGTGAAATTTTCTTCTTTTATTTCTCCCCGCCTACCAAAATTCTTATTATTCCTTGTTCTATATTCTCCCACATTACGCACACACAATACCGAGAGAACAGCCACACATCAACAGCAAGTAAGGGTTCAATTTTCCGAGAACTATTATGACTTAATCTCTAATATTGAGTTGAATTACAGGGCAGAATGCCGCAAGCTGAATCCGCCCAACGCGGGCGCCGGCAACGGCCAAGCCAGCGTACTAGAAGAAACCGGCAATCTAGAGCACAAGGAAGAGGAGAGAATAACGGAGGCCAAGGTGCCCGATTCGTAAGTTATTCATTCTTGACACTACCTAGATTTATGAACTAATACCAGTATATCATAGAAGAAAAAAGTCATCATTCCACCATCCAGTTGGATTCAGATTGGTTCTAACTACTACCGTACTGCGAGACCCTTAACCCTAACGCCTACCACGTCTACGGTGGAGATGGTAGGAGATCGCTCAATTAGGTTACGCCACCACCGAGACACTGTCTTCCAGGCGAACACTCTGCTTTCTGTTCCTGGTGGAACTATACGATCACAACACGGCGACAATATGAACTCATGTATACCCGGGTTGTCTCAAGACAGTCCCGTCGTGGAAATTTTGCCAGGTACACGTATCTTCCTTGGCGAGCCGCAAGCAGGTTCCACGAATGTGGGAAAAGGAATGATAACCCTTGATACACATCTGGATACGGACTATGAATTACCTGAAGAAACCTACTTTTTCGTGGCCTCGGATCGGCCTTTAACGATCGGTAATGGCAGTTTATGGTCTCCATACAAAATTACTCTGCAAGGACATACTTTGTTGAAGGGCAATCTCTTCACCACTGACCCAATGGAGGTGCCTCGGGGCCAGACTATAGCAATTCCCGACGGCGCAGTTCTGACAGTCCCAGATGTCGCTGAAATTCAAATTGGGGAAATTCCAGCTAGAGTCTACCGAGAGCTTGGCCTTGGTACTCGCAAATCGATTGAAGGCAACATAATTCCCGGAGGAACCATCTTGGACGCTGGGGCAATCATTCCTGCGGGAAGCGTCTTACCGCCCGGCACGGTGATTCCCCCTGGAACGGCAATACCGTCCGAGACTGAGATACCACCAAGGACGACAATCCCTCCACGAACACTGCTCCCCAAAGGAACTTTCGTACCGGAGAGAACATTGGTGGAGGGGTGGCTTGTATGGGACGAGTGAGAGAGTGGGGGCGGGGGGAATTGTTAGTGGCATTCATGTTGACTTGGTGATGGTGATGGTGACGATGAAGTCGTTTACGTCCTGTAGGGACGTACATACTACTAAATATAGTAGTATGTACGCCTTTGAGCGGCAATGGCTCATCTGGACGCACGGAGTACCCTCGCGGGCAGAGCCGGGGTCCCGCATGACAAAAGAAAAGAGATGATGTCGGCTTGATAACCCTTCCTCGTCAAGTTTATTCGCGCTTGTAATTAATGGGGACTGGTTAACAAGAATGACTCGCATATGATGGGCTTCTAAGCCACACAAATTAGAAACTCCCTGTTTCATACTGCATACTACCTCTGCGGCTATTTGTGGGACCTCCGTGAGCATCATTGATAACGTAATTACGCATGCTGTCGATGTTAACTCCATCGGACATATAGGTGTTGTCATCGGCCTTTATTGTCTCCTATGTATGTCCGCCTGCTATAAAGCCAACCGCCGATTATTATCCACAGATATTTAGGAAGGTAGAAGGCTCTTAGAGGTGATTATTTTTTTATTCACACATCAATATCCCAACCTAAATCAGACCCAAATTTCAAATCCTACCAAACACCAATATGTCTTCTCCTGTGTGGTTCATCACAGGTGCTTCCAATGGCTTCGGCCTGATCCTATGTCTCAGGGCCCTGAAGGCAGGCCACCGCGTCGTAGGATCACTCCGCAGCAAGACCAAGTCCGCGGACGCGGTAAAGCAGATCGAGGCCGCAGGCGGCCAGGTCATCGAGCTCGACATGACCGAGTCCAAGGAGAGCATCGATAAGAAGATTAAGGCCGTCGGACAAATCGACTACCTCGTCAACAACGCGGGGTACTTCGTGCTAGGCGCCGTAGAACAAGCTACGTAAGCATCCTGTGACTCATTCCTACCTCTTATCCCTGCCCCTTTCTCCGACCCCAGGAAATAAGTCCTAACGCCGCCCTAGTGAGAAAGAAGCCCAAGCCCAGCTCCAAACCAACTTCTTCGGCCCCCTGTACACCCTCCAAGCCGCGCTCCCGGGCATGCGCGCGCGCCGCACCGGCACCATCATCAACCTCAGCAGCATCGCATCCAAAGACCCGGCCCCCACCTCCGGGCTCTACGCCGCGAGCAAAAGCGCGCTAGAATCGCTATCCGAGTCCCTCGCCGCCGAGCTCGCGCCCTTCAACGTGTCCGTGCTGATCGTCGAGCCGGGCGCCTTCCGCACGAACTTCCTCGCCGCGTTCCAGCCGCCGGAGAACCCGCTGCCGAAGGGGTACGAGGGCACGGTTGCGGAGACGGTGGCCGGGTATTTCAAGATGAATGACGGGAAGCAGGCCGGCGACCCGGAGAAGGGCGTCGAGCGCATCTTTGAGGCGGTTACGGGGGTGGGCATGGCCGGGCGGTTGAGGGGCAGGGTGTTGAGGTTGGTTATTGGACGCGATGCGCTGGTGCGCATGAGGAAGGCTAATGGTAAGTTCCTGGCGGACTTGGCGTTGCAGGAGGATGTTGCTACGAGTACGGATTTCTGAAGGGGGAGGTTAGGTGATAGGGGTTAGGTGATCGGATATATGGGCGGAGATAAGGGGCTAGTGTAGCTCGTGGAGGATTTGAGGGGGATTATATACCCAGATCGAAAGGTAGGCAATCACGACGTTAATCATATCAGAAATGAACGATTAAATAGCGACTACCATATACATTGTGTTGTACTCCCATACAATGTTAGAGAGATGGCGTATAGACCTCCTCGCTCATGATGTCTATAGGTATCGGTAAGGTCTAAACAAGAATTATCTCTTCGGACTCCTGATTGTGGAAACATTGATGGAATCTTGAATTCCGGGAAGAGCCTTTTGCTAACCCAATTCTTCTGTACGTGTTGATGGAACCAGCAACAGGTTCAATAGCCAAAGCGTAATATTCACTAAAACCACGTTCAGCCTGACCCAGGTAAAGGAGTATTGGATGTTTATTGAGGGTAGCCGCCACGTCTAGGTCAATGAACCCGCAGTGATATCCTGCGCCTGGTATCCTGAAGAAGATCCCTTGGCCTACCTTACCACTAATCAAGGCTTGACAGACTTTTCCGCGCACATGTAAACATCCGCCATCAACAGCCCCAAAGGGGGCGCTGGGCTCGACGGGGTTTACATCACCATATAATATTTCTAGCATGTTCGGGGTTCTCTCAAAAGGATGTTTGAAGTCATAGGAAGCGCTAGCTTCCCCAGCGGCAGCCCAAGACCAGGATGGTGCAATGTAAAGAGATTCTGAATATCTTGGCCGGATGGGCTCTACAGTTCGCCAAGCTAGAGCCTCTGGAAGATGCTGCTGCCAGATGCCTGCAAGGTATCGAAATCCACTGACTTGCGCGACATGTGCTGCGAGACCCGAAAGTGCTGGTAGTTTATCACTAATATTTGATAGAGACAGTCGGGAGTATGTATTGATCATATGATACCAGTAATCTTTAGTGCAGGAACCCAGATCATCAAACCTTTTCTTGGGAACAATTCCGCACAAGTATTTCCACGAGGTTGGATAATGATGGTCTTCGTATCTGACGATCAGGAAGCATTCCATGATCATAGTCTGTCTCTCAAAGTAGAGAACCCGCCGAGAAAGTAATCTTTCTTGTAGCACCCATGCCCTACACATTAGGGGCCACTTTGGATTGGGGTGGCAACGTACTCCAGTCTGTTTAGGACTCCAATACTGCAAATTAACAGTACAAGGTTTTCCCTCACATGTGAGGAGGAGGTTAGCTTCCATAAGGGGTCTTCGCTCGTGGAGGAATCCGGAATCGCAATTCTCCGCGTCGGTTCCGGCCAAGGTTACGTAGGACTTGCTATATATATCACTCATTACACCGCATTGGTCTTCCCAGTCTTTCTTAGAATCTTGGATAATACAGAGAGAATCTATCCAGAGATACCTAATCCCTAGGCATCGCGTAGCTTCGATGGCATCTTGGAAAGTCTTGGGGAGCTCCTTGAAGGTAATGCATTTCTTAAACTCATCCATCCTTTTCTTCTCCAGTTTCATAGGCTGTGACGTGCCCCAGCAATGGCTTAGGGTGGCATACCGACTTCGATCGTCGAACGTGGTCAAACATATGTTCGGATCATGAGAAGTTCCTAGATCCAGCACTCGAAAACCTTTTTGAGGCTGGTTAGACCGGAGCTGATATGACCGACACTCATGATGTTTGTCACAATCATCAAGCCATTTTTTTGCGAGTTCAAATTCTGGCTTAGGTGAGGTGAATCGCCCAATCAAGCACGATTTATTCGGAAGCTCGCCTGCCCGTCAGAATATTAGAAAGTTGCCTACTAAAATTAAGGGTGGTAGTTCCTACCAGACACCAGAGATATGAGTATTACTGGTGCGTAATTGAAATCAAACCCTCGATAGCAGTGGATACCATAAATGCCAAATTCAAATGGTGCATTCCTAGACTGAAATTGTACATAAGCTTTTCTGATCATGATATCCTGTCTACGAGAATCTAGGTCCCGCTGCTTATCCTCTGGACTTGCATATCCTCGAAGCGTGGTTTCTAACAACACTTTCTGGAATAGTTTGCATGGAGAGCATCCTTTCTCAGCTGAGGCTTTTAGTTCTGCAAAGGTGTGGTAGTGAGTCACTTCCGATGCATCAGGACTGTGCCCCGTTCTTCTCATCTTGTCTCCTATGAGAATAGTGCTTATAGTAGCGCACTTTTCGCAGGTCATTTTGATAAATTTTAAGACGGCCGACAAAATGCTAGTAATTGATGAGTTGGGTAAGAAATTGGGGAAATCAATGAGGCTTGTGAAGGTGTCTGCTTGGTGGAGTTCTAAGTGACTGAGCGTTCCATAGCATAGCAAAGAATCGATTAGCTTGTAAGGATTTCAAGGTCGTTTCGAGTCAATTATTATTGTTAGGGGGAGGGCCGCTTCGTGCGTGAGGTTGAAGGCTTAATTAAAGGCTTACACCGGGCAGACATTTCAATGCTATGAACAAATTAGTATGCCTGACCTATATTGCGCATTTCACAAGAAGCCTATCAGATATACACATCTACCAATTCCTGGCCAGTAATCTATTAACCTTTAAATGGATGACGATAAGTGGCTGGGAGCTTTGCCACATCTCAACACGAACACTCATAGGTAGTAGACAGCCTGCTAGATGGAAGATTACACGTGAAATGCACATGCAGCAATATATTAGCAGATCCAAAAACCCGTATTATATCAAACGAAAGACCCCTAAATGGCCAGGCCTAATAATAATAAGAATGTCTTGATGGACAGCTGCTAACAGAAGACCCTATCTATCTTCTTCTTCTTCTTCTTCTTCTTCTTCTACATGCCCCTAAAACGCCCCTTGAGAACTCTGTAAATCTTGTGTGTCTACCGGTGGGAAAACAAGCAAAGGGACGGCCAATCAGGCATCGAGTGAATGCGCGAGAACTCCACGTACGGCTTTCCGAAAACCAAAGCTGTTGTTATGCCTAATCCCCCATGCTCGGTGTATGTATGTGCGTATATATGCGAGTGAATCCAATCAAGAAAAGCATCATGTATCGCAAACCAATGATTGTGTGTGATGTGGTTGAGGTAGGGTGTGACGATGGCTGTGCCCAATTGGGGTTTCTAGACCTGGACAATGATGATGGATTGAGTGTAAACCCGCCGACTCCGCTCTAAATGATGCCCTCCAAATTCCAATCACCCTTCTGTGCCCTATCAAGTACTTGTCGTCCTTTCTCCGTAAGGTCTGGAGTACCTCGCTTGTCGGTGACTTGGTCGAAGAATACCGGTTTCCAAGTTTCGTTCTTCTGCTCACGCTCTCTAGCCTTCTGTCGTTGCTTTTCTTCAAGCTCTATTTTGACATTAGTAGCCTTGGAGAACTGCTTCGATAATATAGCTTGAGTTACGCCGTCCCAAAGGGTCAGCGACTCGTTCTCCGCTTGCTTCTCCTTTGGAGGCACTGACTTAGGGGCTACGGCAAGCGGGTTAAGATCTATTATGGTGATCTGCTTATCTGCCGGGTGGGAGTCCTAAGCCATTGTCAATACGATGGTAAAACCGATATAGACAGGATCAGGGGGACTTACGATTGGTTTGGGGCCAAGAGTGAATACGACCTTTTCTTTCCATACGCCGCCAAGTCTTGCCACAACATCCGAATCAGGTACGTCCTTGATACGAATCTTGTCGTCCTTCTCGGGATCATACTTGAAAATAACACCTTCGACTTTATTTTGTGCCCGACCAAGCCAGCCGTCCTCAATGTAATGCAGGATCGCTTTTAATTTCGTCTGGGGACAGGTAACATAAGCACTGTCACCAACACTGACGCTCAAAGCACCGCGCAAAATCCCACCTAGATGTGCGGCAGGGTGTTTTAATTGGTACGTCTCGTTATCCCTTCGCTCGAGCGTGATGAAAATTCCAAGATTGTGCTCTCCAGGTGACACTTTAATAGCGGTGCCAGTGAATTTAGCACTGATCTGGTCGAAACCTCTCGCGTGCAGGCCCTTTTCCGGACAGCTGACGTAGAAGGCACTGACGGGTGGATGGTGAGATGTTTGTTCGGTTAAATATGATATCCTAACAGTAGGTCCGGTAGGGGCTGTGGCTGTTTGTACGACGGATAGGGAGGATGCTGCTTTCGGATCACCGCCGTTATTCTTATTCGACTTGACGGAAGACGAGCTGCTGGCATTGCCGCTCTTTGCCGCCGTCAAACTCTTGGTATCGATCCGTGGCGCATTGTCCTCAGCTTCCCAATTACACCTGAAAAACTCTCCCAGGCAGGAGTTGTACGGCTTGCACGGCTTTCCCTTGACATATTTCAAATCTTTGGTAAACCAAAAGCGCAGAACTTCGAGCATACGATCCAGTGGCTCGTCTGATGTACCTATCGCGGCGAATGCGCTAGGGTTATCGAGGTAATTCCAATATTCTAGGTTGGGTGTCGGTTCGAGGAGCTGGGATGGAAGAGAGAAACGCACGGCCGCGAGGTCTGCGACACCTATGAATCTAGGGATCGGGGATAATTAGCGATGTTATTCGATGCCATCACAGGCAAATAGGAGCAGAAAAAAGGGATGTGTTTGCTAGAGGAAACATCGCCGTTCATGATTTCGGAAATAACTCCGATTACGGAAGATCAATGTTGGCGGTGAGATGTGCATATTGCCTTTGCCTTTTGCTTTCGTACGTATCGAATGATTGCTGCTTACTTTCTTAGGATGGAAATGAAGGTCTTCAGTTTTGACCCTTCATTTTGAGGAATATCCTCGTTAATATGGGCGCTTGGCGGAGCGGTGGTCGTAGACATGATGACAATTTGGCAAGGGAGGGAGATACGGGACTCGAAGGATTCCAACTCGAACAGGCGGACGATTTAATACGACAAAACAACCACAGCACAGTGATGAAATACAATACGATAAAACCCCCAAAGGCGGCTGAGTTACCCCAGCCGGGACGACCAGCTCACGGATTTCGTCTAATGATTTTTAGATGAGATAGCAAGATGACAATGGCAATGACAATGAGGATGATAGTTGAAATTGTTTGACGCTTTCGGTGTCGTGTATCCTGTACCTTAGTGTAGGTTGTAATAAGGCGGAATTTATTATGTTAAATAGAAGAATAGAGGGTCTTGAAGGTGGGTAGGTTGTCTTTTTGGTAGGTTTTGGTAGGTTCTCAGCAGGCCAAGGTTGCATTAATGAATGGGTGGGTGACGTTAGTGCGATCGATAAGGACGGACAGGCACGGATAAGGGGTACTTTTATGCCCGTACTTCACTTAATAGTGACTTAGTAGTAACTTAGTACCGCGGTGGACCACGCTAAGTACCTGGATAACGCGGATAGATATAGTAACATCTGTAGTGTCTGTAGTGTAGCTTCCGTAGCATATGACCAGTCCTACTCAAAGAGCGCCCTAAAGAGTGCCCCAATGATACTATTGAACCTTCCTCCCTCATGGTCACTGGAAACGCTAGAAAGACTAAAACTCACCTGCCCAGACTGCCAGACGAACCAGATAAGCTTTTCGTTGCCTGCTAGGTACTTCAAAGTTTACGTGCGTTACTGTTGCTGCTCCACAACACGACATGGATCTTGTAAGTTTTATTCTTAGTGTTCCACCAAATTGGAGATTGCGGAGTAGAACTCGAGTTTCAAGGTTGAGGAACTTGTTTTAACCAATGCCATCACGAACCGGAATCTTCGCTAACGCCAAATCTATCATGGCAATATACTACGATGCAGTAGATTATGAGATCTAGAGTTTCAAGGTTCTATCTATCAGAACGGCTTTCCACTGACAGTAAGCGCTTGCATCACGTTATAGACAAGAGGTATGCGCTAATGTCTCATGCGGATTGATGTACCTAGGTACGTTATAACATGAGGATTATTGTCTTGCATGGACCAATCATTTGACCACGAGTCCCGAATACCACAACTCAATTGCTTCAAGTATCCATGTTATACGGCTTGCCAAGTGTAGTACTTGAACAAAGTACCTGGGTAATTACCTAACCAGTATTGGAAATACAGTTCGGCACCTGACTCCGAGTACCAGTCCGAGTCGGTGATTGCAAGAGTCGACGGAGTATTACAATTATTCATCTGCTCATTACGATGATGTCATAGGAATCGTCGCTTCCATGGGTTGAGCCGAAAATAGCTCAAGGCACACACTTTATTTTGGCCTGTGCAACTAGAATTAGGTAATCCGACAGTTTGGATGAAATTTGATCAGAAATTTGATAAATTTGATCTCTACTTCTTTAATCATCTCCTTTGCCGATGTCTCCGGGAAAAGGAGACGTGAATTTGTTCATCTTTAATGAAAATGGCAACACTAGAAGACTCTTCACGTCGTATTCAACATTCATAAGGCTTTCAGGGTCCTCCCATTCCAGTCTGGCAGTCTGGATCAAAGACAGAACCAATCACAACTCAAGCCCAGTATAATACGTCAAATCCGATTGGCTACCTCTTAGGTAAGTATTGTTTAACATTTATTATGTTTCCAGCCTGCCAGCCAAATTATTCCTATAGTCAAGTGACTTTTAATTTGGAGAATTGTCTCAATTATGACGAACTGGAGTTCGCTGGATTGCGCGTGAGGCCAAGTCTCATCCATCTTCATTATCTCGGTCAGCTGTAAACGTTTAGGTACCTGCAAATCAAGTATTACACACCCTTTCGATCTAGCTCATCCTCTAACCATTTCTCCAACCTACGTGTAAACTGGAATTGCTTCAATGTGAGCGCCTTCTAAACTAACCCATCTTCGAGAAACCTCCACAACGCAAGCCCTCAACTTACGACAGCACAAAATTAGCTGATCTCGGACGACCACGAAATGGAAAGCAGCATACTCTCGGAATATCGGAATGGCTGGATCATGGCAACGAGTAACTCGATAGCTCTATACCTAGTGTGAGATTTATTGTCCTGGCTTGTCTAAAATCAGCGGCGCGTGAGGGTAAACTTACACAAGCGAAGCCACCATCGCCACAACCGGTGGCATAAGCTGCACTGACTTGCCTTCCCAGGTCGCATTTATGCCATGACACGCGACAACAAGCAGAACCAGCGTAATAACCCCTAGGACTGCATCATTGCAAGCAAACTGGACGCGCATCTTATCCCTGAAATCTCTTCCTGTAACAGATCCCTCCTTTTCGGGCTCAGGAGCTGGGAAGAGCGTACAGACGACGATGCTCGCTAAGAGTGCGAATACGTTCCATATCAAAATAATCCAGCAGAAATCGAATAGAAGTCTATGCATGCGGATGTTCCAGCCGTCGCCCATGTCCTTGTTTGCCTTATCTATCGTGCACGCCGTGAACACAGTGTTAAAAAGTCGGCAGAACACGATGATCGGCAAGCCACAATCACAGCTCCTCTTCCGAGTGTACTTTACTGCGCTGATTCCTCCTGTTTGATTGAAATTACGTCTTTGAGAATGGCCGAGGAGCGGTTGCCTGTCTTCGGCGAGTGAAGGAGAACGACGGCTTGATTCGGGAGGCGAACGCGATGCCTGACTCTGCGGCCTAATCATGCTTGAGCTAAGGGTCTTGACGTTGTCGATGTCGAAATCCGCCGGTGCGTGTGGAGTCTCCGGGTCGGACTCTACGCGCGGGTGAGAATGCGGCATGACGAATCGGTGAGTCTATAAAGTGTGATCGAAATTACCAACTCAATTCCTAGAGATTGTTGACTCAACCTGCCGCTTATATCGCCCAGTAAAGAGGAGTTTCGCGATGAGGGTGGGATCAATCGCCTTTTCCTGCCATAAGATTGATCTTTACCAGGCTGTGCAGGTGATCGTCGGACTCGACGCGCAACCAATTCCCACTCGCCAATCGATTCCAGTGCGGGGAGGACATGTCCGATTAGGCAACCAGATAATACCCAATTATTCGGATCCGTATTACCTGATTTTAAGAAATCGAGATGTCCTCGGTTGAACAAACTCTGGATAGGCATCTATAAAATATCTTGCATGGCGATTGAAGTTAGGTCGTCACTGAAGAACACCTAGATTTCGAATTACACAGGCTAATAAATGACATCGTCCCTGAACACTGCCGAAATTCAGGCCATTCGAGGTCATGTGGCAAATTCCATGTCGCACTTATTAGGCACGGACAGCTTGCGCCAATGCAGGCCAGCCTGCCAGTCTGCCAGTCAGCTATCGATAGGTCCTGAGTGTTCATGTCGCCCTGCATTGAACCCGCATCTCGAACCATTGACAGAGGCACAGTCTACGATTTGTTTGGATTGGTTGAAAAATGCAAAAGCATGTGTAAACCTTTGATGGTGAGTAGTTTGGCTGTTATGTTGATATCTATAAGATAATCGACTATAGGGCTGAAAGCAACGCTGATAATCCACTCCCACCCGCATCTAGCCACCTAGACAGATGAAAATATAGCCTCAACCGGGAGTGGAGCGGGCCGCAAAGTGAATGTCAAAATGGACGACGTCGGATTTAAGAATGGTAGGTATTAACTTTTATGACTGTTTATGGCGGCAATAACTCAATAGGCCATGGAGCGCGGCTCACCACGGACGGAACCGGTCCTGGTAGAAGGCAACCTACTAATGCGGTGCGAGCAAGACGTCGTCCAATAATCGGGAGCCAAGGCTCGGGTCACCAGAACAGACGTGCATGAAGAGCACTGTAGTGCTCTGCATAATATCAAGCCGAGCCGCATCATTAAACAAATGCCTGCTCTCTAGAAACCCGGGAGATAGCTATCCTGTATGACAAGTTGTTGATTTCCCTCACTTATTTTTCGATAGAATTCCTACACCATTAGAGAACATGATCGGTACCAGGTAGGATGGAGTAATCTAGCTTCATGCAAATATAATATCGCCACATGAGATGTTTTGACGATGCTCAAAACATGGCCTAGTCACGGCAACTGTATTAGCAAGGCGTTTGTTGTCACAAAACGATGGGTAGATCTGGATATGAGACTACAAACTTATTTTCAGCTGAAGAACCCGAAACGCCATACTCAATTTGTTCCGCTAATACACCAGAAATCGAAGAAGAGCACCCGTTATACAAGTTGAAGGATTCATTCTTGCAAGTAGCTATGGCGTCTTATATGCGAGCAGACAATCGAGGGCTCCGGCAAGATGAATACGTCGACGCAATTGATAACATAGAAGCGTCAATTGAACCCGTTGACTTCGAGCACGATGCAAATGACCGTCCTCGAAAACGTGGTCGTCTATCCGACTGTGCCTCGACTACTGCAGGAGAAAAGAAGTGTCAAAAGGCCGGCACTAGACGACGAGGACAGGATCGACGATTTTTGTTTGCTTGTCCGTATGCGAAAAAGGACCCAGTACATTACCGGCGTTGCTATGGGTACTTTCTAAGCAGGATCCGCGATGTTAAGCAACACCTATCACGTTGCCACCGTAGGCCGATATATTGTCCAATATGTAACGAAATATTCGACGATGAAGATGAGAAAGATGTTCATATTCGATCCCAGAACTGCACTCGCCGTCAATCTAAGAAGATAGAAGGTATCTCGGAGAAACAGAAGAAGGAACTTAGCCATAGATTATCTTCCAAGCTTCCGGAGGATCAACAATGGTTCGCCGTCTGGGATACGCTCTTTTCACCCCATCCACGTCCCAAAACACCGTACCGCGATAGGGAGTTGTCGGAGGATCTATGTGTCTTTCAGGACTTCATGACGGCCCGAGGACCAGCTCTTTTGGCCGAATTTTTGGAAGCTAAAGGGGTGACAACATCAAGTCTTCCTCACGAGGAGAGGGATTTGGCAACTTTTAATACGGAAGTACTTGGCGAGGGATTGCAACTTATAATTGAACAATGGACGGCTGATAACGCGACAGCCATCGAACAGAGGAGCGCCCCCCAAAGCCTTCGTTCGTCGCCTACTGTCGACTCCGGAATTGCGCTACCTACCAGCCATCCCAAGACGATGGAAAGACACAAGACGGAAAACCAATTTGGAAGCGATTTCATTAATTCTAGTCCCGAAGACAAGAGACGCGCCAAAGACAGAGACCAGGAAGCGCATAGCACCTTCAGTATGGTGGGGGATGCCGGGAAAGGAGCAGCCACATTTCAAGCGCACCTTGATTCCGGACAGCATATCCAATCTATAATGGACTGGTCCGCAAACCCTCCCGGAGAACTTTCGATGAACTCTTCGCAAAGCCACACAGAAATGCCTAGCTCTTTGGACATGTCGCAATTTGCAGTGATCCCCGACTACAACGAGGCAGCCATCTTTCCTGCACCAACCGGGGCTTCGGACCTGCTGAATTTCGAGCTCCCGTGGCCTCCCTAATGAAACTCGTCTTTCTCATATTTCTTGGAAGACTTGAGGTCCGATAGTTGTCTCATAATTTAGGGTGTTCAGTTCGGAGATGTGTATATTTCTTGATTTTGATCCAGCTCATATCTCCGGAAGGGTATCGATTCTGCTTAGTCGTTTACCTAACTCCTCTGAAACTCGCCTACTACCCATTTAAAACAAATCGGTTGGGAATCGAATTCTAGTAAAGTGAGTATTCATGCTTCTCGATTATGAAGATCAGATTCCTTCTAATGCATAACAAGCAACATAAATAAGTCATGTATATCTATCTGTATGAAGACTTCGGAACACGCTATCGGCATTACGGTCGCGTCGCAGCTGAACATAGCTTATTCGGAAGCTCTCAACATTGGGTAGGACCACATAACTACACAGTATGTTAATGGTATAATAGTATAATGTAAGATAGATCTATCGGTCGCATGAGATAGATGATTGAGTATAACCTGTTCGCGATGTTGGCGATACGTATATTATGAGGTACGGAGCGATGAAATGAGAGATGTAAAGGATAAAAATGCCCCGCTCGAATATTGTAGCTAGAAGTTTAATAAGAAGAGCTACAGCGCTAAATATTTTAGCGAGTAATCCCCTGTAATGGTATATCAACCAATCAGCCCACGGAAATCCTCTTGAAAGCTATAGTGATTTCGTGTTCGTCTAGTAAATACTACCCAATATTAAATCGTTGGAAATCTTGATATAATTTATATTCCACGGTTTAGTTTCCATTATCAACCCTGAAAAAATCAGAACATTCCTAGCAAATGGCAAGCTGATATAAATTCAATTGACGATGAAATACAGCGAGACGACGACGGAGAACTGTCAATGAGAATATAGGCAACCTCTGATTCTGTGTACAACTAAAGAAAACCACCTGCAGCCTAGGTATAAGTACCTAGGTGAGTAGACCTAGTAGGTAGGTAGACAATAATGCAACCGTTGAGGAGGAACTCAATCTTCATGTATCAAACACCCTCACATTTTTTTACTCCCGCTCCATAAGGTCGTAGAACTCGGCAAGTGTACAATCGCTCTTAGGTACGAGCTTGATCTTGAGTTTACCGTCGCCTAGATACGAGAACTGCTCGTTATATGTCGGTTCTTGGCCATCTTCCTTGATTTGGAAGCATTGCAGAATGATGCAAGTTTCATTCGTTGCGTTTTTGAGCGAGCGAACGTGGTACTGCTCTCCACCTAGCCAGATGACTTGACCTTTCTTGAGTAGGCACTGGGTACCTAGCGGGGATGGTTCTTTTCCGTTTTCAAGCGGATCGTACCAGGTAAACTCAACCGCGCCGCTGAGGACTCGGGTCACAGCACATGCTTTGCCGTAGTCGCGGATCACGGACCTGTGCCCAGGGGGCCAGACTTCCATTACATAGGGAATTCCGAGTGAATTTCCCTATGAGCATTGGATGTTAGTGTTTTATCTAATACTGCTATAAGATATGTAGGTAGGTACGTGGATAGTACGAAAACTCACCTGGCTTGATCTGACAGATACTCGCAGAGATTGGAACTCAATATCTTTTGGATTTTCTCGCTTGCTACATTTGTCGAGTAGCTTCTCGCGACCCCAACAACTTTCTCTCGTCACGCTGTTATGGATTACCTTAGAAAGGTTAGGGAATTCGGCTGTGTTGAGCGTAATTCCCGGTCCAGCAATACTGTTGTATAGATTCTTGCATGCCTCAGGCAGTTCGGTCCATGTGGTCACTTGGGCGAGATCCAACTCGCGCAAAGACACCGGCTGATACGATTGGTGGCAGAACTGTTGCCACTGGGAGTGGAAGAGTATCGATATGAAGGGACTGCGCTATATTAACACGTATGTACAATGTCTATCAGGAGAATAGCGGCAACTCGCCTCATCCCTAGGAACCGAGTCGGTTACATCGACGGTTGTCAATTTATTCAAAGATTCAGTAGAAATATTTCCTAGTGGGAAGTCCAAGATTGTCAAGGCCTTGAACCTGTAGTACTTCCCGTACCGTAGATGGGGACTCTGTCGGTCAATGGAGAGCCAGTAAACCGTCCCATAGATCATTGCCTCCTTCGGTAGATATGGGTTGGTGCGCACTATATGCTCGGGAAGAATTTCTGTTTTAATATCGCCCAATCCCTTCGCCGTCAAGGTACAGGCGGTCCGGGTAATCCGCAAAGTCAAATTTTGGGATCCATCATAGGAGGAAAGATCGAATTTTAAATCATGAGTAGCCTTGGATTTGACAGTAATGGTTGCCTGGCCGTTGGTATCTAGGCTTCTCTTCCCAGTAGAATAAATGAGCTCCTCACTATTGCCGACCATCTTATTACTCACAATAATGAATAAAAGTATTTGCGGCTGTGCTCTCAAAACAGAAAAGACTCTATCACATTCGTGAAAGATCGAACTGCCTTATGTAGTCGATACAGAATGGACATGGCCTTTTGTAACATAGGACTCGCCTTCAGATAGATGCAAAGTAAGAGAACAGGATTATGTCTAGTGTCGACCGCTAATGCCGAGTGACTCTAGAGACCGCAATTTGAGCATCTCATTGGAATGCTGTCGAGTTGTGTATCAACGTTGATGCTTCGACTGAATGATTGGTCTCTCAACTGAGGGGGGTAAATGGTGGCGCTGACCGGTGAAGATACGATATAGGAATGATGCCGATGTGACCGTGATAACCTGCATCAAATCATCTTCATGCATTTAATGGCATATTGAATGTAATTGTCGGTCGACAGACTTCTTCATGCGGTTGGGAGGTAGGTACTGACAATGTTTGCCTCTTTAACGAGCGTAGCATTCGGTGACATTGCATGCCTCAATTTCGGCATTCGTACAGATAAAGTGCATGGTCACGTACCTTGGACGGTCGGTGCTCCTATTCTGAGTGAGAATGCGGATTTTAAGAATTGAGAAAGAGACTTACCACCGCCTTTTTCTAGCTACGACATGCTCTAGCCTGGGGGAGGGGGGAATTCTGCAAATCCGATCAAGTTGCTGGCTTAGTTGCTGGCTTCACTGCGCTAAATTAATATGTACCTAATTTAATGTTTCGTTCAACAAAAACGGCCAACATGATCATAGTAATAGACTTTATTTGATGAAGTTATCTCACACGCTAAAACGTGAGCAAGTTTAATCTAATCACACCAATTACATAATCATCTCGCGGTGCTTCAAGTCGTGGTACTGTATGACTCATCAGAGAATTATGGATAGTTTAGTATTTAGATCTTACAAGTTACGAAACGTTAGACCTCAAAATTTCTAGAAAATACAACAACCAAATCTTCTACAGCCCCCTCAACCTTCACAATGCCTCCCACCACTCAACCCCCCAAAACACAGTCATCTTCGCCTGAATCTATAAAATCACACGAATCGGACAAGAAAAACCTCAGCTCTGATGCCAACGCCAAAGAGAAGTCGGAGGATCATAAAAATGTCACAATAGAAGAACTCCAAAGAATTTATCGCGAGTCTTGTGAAAGGGTTGACAAGATGACCCCAGAAGAGAGGTTAAAAGCATTCCCATGAATCAGTAAGTCTAAGCCTTAATATGTCCGAATTAATCACCCGACTAACTAATAATTATAGAAGACCACAACTCGAAAGGGACACCTGCGCATAAGTTGCCCCCGGATTTCTGGGACGACCTTTGACGCAACTCTGCGGCGATAGTGGGAGCTACGAGAGTTTGACGGAAAATCGGTTACCTAGGATAACCTATCGAAGCATCCTTTCTCCTCGACATGGTCCTCCGTCACCGGCAGATGTACATCATTTGCCTTGAAGGCCACGACTCTTCTGGAAACGAGGCACAAGACATTGCTGCACGTCTGGACGAACTTATAGCCAGATCGCCATCGACGTCAGTGACAAGCACTCCATCCAAGAGAAATTTCACTACTACGATATTGGGAAGCATAGAATTGATCCCTCGTCGAAAGTGGGGCCGTACTTTTAAGGGAAAGCGAGGAGTGGACGATGTTGGAAATACACCAACGACGAGTCGGTCTACGAAAGAAATCCCAAGCAAGGGAAGAAGACAGCGTCTCCTATACCGGCATGGACAGCAGTCGGGACTTGCTTGGAAGAGGTTACCAAAGAACCAACCTTGTTGTGCTTACTTGGTAGGTATTCTCTTTTTGCTGCTGCTATGCCATAAAGTGGCAGTAGCTCTCAGCCAGGGATTAGAAGGTATATCCGGATTTCATCTGGCGTACATCTGTCTTACAGCCCTGGAGATAACCGGGTTTAAATCGGTTGTGTCGGTATTGCCGTATTGGGAAGTTTTGGCAAAGCCGTCGAAAACCTCGTATAAAAATCAATTGATCTCTCGATGGTATTCAATTTCTTACACTAAAGAACAGGGATTGCCTTTGTTTTATTGGCTAAAAACTGATATCCCTGCATACTGCACCCAATCATCAATTGAAGTGACAGTTATGACACAATATCCCTTCGTAAACTCGGGGTATTTTCGTGAAATATTTATGCGTGGGTACGAGGTAACCGGATAATAAATCACCGGCCAACCTGGAACATGGGTTGAACTTGAACTTCACAACCTCATCTTCAACACCCGTCACTCGTTACCATGGCAAAGTTTGGGCAACGGTACTGGCTGCCGATCGTCCTAACGATCGCCGGAACATTCGCTTGGAATAATGAACCGAGAGCGACGACGGATGGCCCGCTCGTCACTTCGGGTCGGTGGATTAAGGATGCGTCCGGCGCGACCGTGACCTACGTAGGAGCCAACTGGCCCGGATCTCTCGACACGATGATTCCAGAGGGCCTACAGTACCAGTCTGTCGACGCGATAGTTCTTCGAATGGCGGGCTTGGGTATGAATACCATTCGACTCACATACGCGACCGAGATGATTGATCAATATTATGAAAACGGGCAGAAGGATGTTACGGTTCAGAAGGCGCTTACGGATGTCTTGGGTCAGGATGATGGGAACTCGGTCTTTCAGAAGATTCTTACGAATAACCCAACTTTTAATGACTCGATTACGAGATTGCAGGTCTATGATGCTATTGCAGAGTCAACTGCGCAACACGGGATGTACCTCCACTTGGACAACCATATTTCAAAGGCAGGCTGGTGTTGCAGCCCACTTGACGGGAACGCTTGGTGGGGAGACCAGTACTTCGATGTCGCTAATTGGACGAGAGGGTTGTCTTTCATGGCAACACATGTTCGTATAATCCTACCACCACACATGGCAAGGCGGGTTGGACCGGGTTGCTAACACTAACTAGGGAAAATCATGGTCAAATCTCAAGTCCATGTCTTTGAGGAATGAACTTCGCTCACCACTGAGCAATTTCACATTCGCCAGTGAAAATTACAACTGGGAGAACTGGTATAAGTACGTCAAGGAGGGTGCTGACGCCATTCACAGCGCCAACGAAGATCTTCTCATATTCCTGTCCGGTCTGAACTCCGATCAGGATTTGAGCGTCGTGGTCGACGGGACAGCGCTTACTCCGGGATCCGCCACGTTTAATGTGGACGATTTCTCCGGTTATGCCGACAAGTTGGTTCTTGAGTTGCACGCGTACGACAACATCTTTGGGCCCGGGCCGAGCGACTGCAACACAGTGGCGAGCGAGCTGTCCGACGATGGATTCGTGGCTTTGACGAGCGACGCTAAGACCGAATTCCCGGTAGTATTGACGGAATTTGGCCTTGAACAGAACGGTACGGCGGCACAGGATCCTTACGTCAACTGTCTGCTGAACTACACGTCTACTAAGAACGCTGGTTGGATGATTTGGCAGGTCGGCGGAAGCTACTACATTCGCGAGGGTGTCCAAGATCGCGACGAGAGCTGGGGTCTATTGACTCACGATTGGTCGGATTGGAGGGCCTCGGACTTTGTTAACAACACTTTGACTCCTGCGATAAAGAACACTGTTAATATCAACCCTGACTCGATTTCGTCCGCCGGCACGTCGGATAAGAAGTCGGAGAGCACGAACACGAAGCCTTTCTGTTCAGGGTTTAGCGCTGCGATATTGGTAATTAGTCTAATATTCATGTTATGCTAGAATGACATGGGAATCGATTGAAAGGTAGATTTGGTTTCTCGGCAATTTAGATCATAATGGGAACGGCGTTACGGACAACAGGACATCATGAGGCATATCTTACGGCGCAAGCATCCGTTTTGTGACAATGGATTTTTTCATTATTATTCATTAATATAGGTAATGACTCAATGTCTCATCTAACCATAATATTCAAATATGGTCTTCAGCTGGGCCTCGCCATATCCAGCGTGCAGAGCTAACTGCAGCATGATGCGCGCCTTCTGGGGGTTCAAGAAGCCGCCGCCGATTCCGTACGATCCGGTTGGCTCGACGTATCCATCCATCGTCCGTCGCGAGTAGATGATGGGAGTACCATTGCTCTTGATAAGCTCCTCAACAACATCGTTTCCGTCGTCAGTCCAGCCTCCAGCTCCCATACCCGCAAGAACGAGGCCTTTTGCCCCTTCCGCGACGGCGGCTTTCGCCAAATTGGGGTTCAGCGCCTGGTACCCGTAGATGATGTCGACCTGGGGCAGCTCAGTCGCGTTCTTGACGCCGGAGAGGTCGAAGTACGGCTTGTCGAGGGGCAGCGCAGGGTGGTAGTAGAACTTGGGCTTGATGTTGATGAAGAAGCCCAGGAAGCCCTGCTCCGTCGCCTTGAACGTGTCGAGCGCGTTCGCGTTCGTCTTCGTCGTGAAGTACGCGTTCGCGATGCGGTCGTTCAACACGATCATAGTGCCCCGACCTTTGGCCGCTGGGTCCGCCGCTAATGTCACGGCTTCGAGCAGGTTGATCGGACCGTCGGCGCTGATGGCTGTTGAGGGACGCATGGCGCCGACGAATACGACGGGCTTTTCGGACCGGATGGTTAGGTCGAGGAAGAAGGCGGATTCCTCGAGGGTGTCGGTGCCGTGCGTAATAACGACGCCTTGACAGTAGGGGCTATCCAACTCTTTCTGCACGAGCTGCGTGAGGTTGAGTAGGATCGCGGGCGTGATGCTTTCGGATCCGACGTTGGCGACCTGCACGCCTTGCACGTTGGAGATGTTCACGATCTCCGGAACGGCTTCGAGAAGCGCTGCGATGCTGACCGCGCCGGCTTGGTATCCTGTGGTCTGGCCGCTGGAGCTGGCCGACCCGGCAATTGTTCCGCCAGTCGCGAAGATAGTCACATTGGGTAAGCTGGCGTTGTAGGCGACGGTATCATCCCGAACAATTAGAAGGGGTGCTGCTGGGGGTGGTAGAGGCGATCCTAAGGCATAGGATGCCGTGTAGATGAGAGATAGGAACTTGAATGACACCATCTTGAATTGAACAACGCCGCTTAAAGTGCAATGAACCGCGCCTAGTAAGTGAGAGAGCCCTGGAGGTTGCTAGCTTAGATTGGATATGCACGTCAGCTTATATAGAGCCGCATATCAATCACGAATACGTTATCTATGCATGGCTATGTAATACGGGATTGTCATTTCTAGCGGTCTATGGTACCTGGGCATGTTTCTTGCAGGGCGCGCACATGGCCGTTGGGCTTAGCTCTGCCATTCGGGAATGACTTCCAAGAAAAGGTTGGAAATCGCGATATCATAACATACTACTCTAAACTACGCAGTATCGGCGCAGCCAAATCGAGTTAAGATAGTAGTCGAGCGATGTATGGATTCCTTATCGCGGGCTTTTGCTTGAAATTGCTAAGATGCTAATGTCACCGCATCCCGCGCTTTTCCTCTTTTCGAGGCCGGCCGCTCCCGATATGCAGATAACGGCCCTGGCTAGGCTGGTTGGCTGCCAGTCGCACGGATGCTACTTACAGGGGACTCCGCAGTTCGTTCCGGAGTCCGGGGATGATCTTCATCGCTGATCCATGTCCGCTTAGCTTCCTATCTCCTGCCAAGACGACGGTCGGGGACGGTGAGCTTTCGGAAGCCAATCAGATAGACTTAGAAGATCTAGAAGTACGGCGGCCTGTTCGTACATCTTTGCCAAAAAAATATTTTTTTTAAAATTTTCTTAAAAAAGTTAAGTGTTAAAGATCCCCACCTTAGTTTAACAAATATAACTTAATAAATAAATATTTAAAATCGATATAAATATATAAATATATTATAAAATTATTTTTATATAAAAAATATAAAATAAATTTATATATATTATTTTATATAATTTTAAAATATTTAAAAAATTAATTTATATATTATAATTTTATAATAATTAATAATTAATAAATATAATTATTTATTTAATTTATATATTATTTATTTAATTTATATATTATTTATTTATATTATTTTAAATATTTAAAGTTTAAATATTTAAATGTTTAAAATAAATTTTTAAATATTAAAATAATTTTTATATAAAAAAAAATTTAAATTTTTTATTTATAATTTTTATTTATTTAATATTTACCATTAAAAATTACATTTTATTTTTTTTAATATAAATAATATTTATTAAAACTTTAATTTATATAATATATTATATATTTATATAATTTAAAATAATATTAAATTTTATTAATTTTATAAAAATTATATAAATTTTAAATATATTTAAACATTATAATTTAAATTTAATAATTTAATTATTAAAATTAAAGTTATTTTATAAAAAAAAATAATTAGAAAAATATTTCATTAAAAAAAAAACTTTAAATAATTATTTATTTATTTTAAATAAATTTACTTTTATTTATTAACATTTTACTTTTATTTTTTTATATTAAAAAATATTATTTTAAATATAATTATTTTTATTTTATTTAATATAAAATTAAAATTAATTATGAATTTTTTTATAAAAATAATTAAACTTTTTAATATTATATAAAATAAATTAATAAAAAAAACCTATTATATTAATTAAATAACAATTAATTTTATTTTAATATTATTATATTTATTATAAAATAAAAAATTAATAATAATAATAAAATTTTAACTTTACACTATTAAAAATTTATATAAAATTATAAACAATTATAATATAATTATATAAAATATAAAGATTATTAATATTAAAAATTAATAAAATTAATTAAATAATAAAAATTTTATATAAAAAAATAAATATATATAAATATATAATATAATATTTTTTAAACATTTTAACATATTTAATTATATTATTTTAAATATTAAAATAAAAAAAAATTAAAAATATTCGTATAATTTAAGTTAATTTATCATTTATTAAATTATAAAATAAAAAAAAATAATAAAAAATTTATATTATTTATTAAAATTTTAAAGTTATTTAAAAAAAAAAGAATTAAAAAAAAATAAAATTAAATTTTTTATAAAATTTAAATAAAATAATAATATATAAGTTAAAATTAAATTAAAATTAAAATTAAAATTAAAATTAAAAAAATATAAAACATTTATTTTATTATTTAAAGGTTTTTTTTTTCTTTTTTTTAATAATTTTAATATTTTTTAAATTAATTATTATAAAAATTAATTTATATAATTTAATAATATATCATTTATATTATCATTAAAATGTGATGAACTTATATTTATGTTTAATAAGTATAGTTTTATAAAGGGGTTTTAATTTTAAAGTAATAGTAATTATAAAGGTTAAATATAATTAATTAAATATATTTATTAAAAAAACTTAAAATCTTTTCTTTATTTTTAATGAATAAACTTAAATTAATAATTATTAAATTAAAAGAATGGTTAAATATATAAGGAATATTTATAATTATATAAATATTTTTTTTAAATATTTAAAATTATTATAATTTAATTAATTTAAATGATTTTTTAATAATTTAGATAATTTAAGTAATTTAATTTAATTATTTAAATAAATTTAATAAATCATTTAAAATCTTTTAATGATTATTTATTATTAACTTATATTATTTTTATAAAGAGTTTTTTTAAGGTTATAAGTTTATAATATTATATTTTTCTCTTTAATATTTTTATCTTTAAAAATAAATAAGTAATATATTTTTAATTTTATCTTTAGATTTATATTTTTAATTAATTTATTTGTGATGTTAAATTTTATAAAAAAATATATTTTTAAAAATAATTTATTTTTATAGAAATATTTTAAGATAAATATGTTTTAATAATTAAAAGTTTTAATAATTGTCGTTTTTTTTGTTTAAATTATATTCATTTTATAGATTTTTATTATTATTTACTAAGTTTTTTTAATTGTAATTATTATGTTTATTATTAATGTTTAAATTATAACATTATTATTATAAACTTATTAAATTATTTATAAAAAGAATACAATTAATTTTAATAAAAGTGAATTAAAGTAAAGGATAAGTTTTTAATTATAAAAATGTTTTTTAAAAAGGATATAAAAGATTTATTATACATTTAAAAAAAAAGGTTAAATCTTTATTTTTTTCTTAATATAATTGTGTAATTAAGTTAATAAGTTGTATAAAATATTTTTATTATTAAAAGAAAATTATAAAAGATAAGGTAATTAACGTTTTAAAGGTAAAAGAAGAATTAAATTAAAAAGAAATAATGGTTATAATATATTAAAAAGATTTAAAGATTTAATAAATTATTACTTCTAAGGTTTCCCTTTTTTCTTTTTTAAAAGTAAATTTTAATTTAAGTTTATTATTACTTATAATTATTATTGTTTTTAAAATAGTTAATTAAAGTTTTAATAATAAAAATCTTTAAATAGGTTTTTTAAATGTTTTATATATTTAAATGGTTTTTAAACATTTTTTTTATATAAATAATATTTTTATTTAATAAAATACTTAAATTAATTTTTAAATAATTTAAAATTTAAAATTACTTTAACTTTTTATTTTTAATTAAGAATTAATTTCGTTTTAATATTAATTTTAATATTTTTTAATATTAGTTTTAATAAAGAAATGTGAAAAATTAAATATAATTATATTTTTTTTAATAATAAAAATTTATAATTGGTTTTTAAAATGATTTCTTTAATAAAGAATAGTTTTAATTTTTTATAATTTAATTTATTATTAAGTTTTTTAATTTTAATATTTTATTATAATAAATAAGTTTTATTTTTTATTTAAAAGGTTAATTCTTTTATTTTTTTTAATTATTATATTATTTTATTTAATGTTAAATAAATTAAAGTTTATTAATTAATTATTTTTAAATGGATATAATTTATTTTATTTTAATCTTTACTTTTAATATAAAAGTAATTAATTTTAATATTTTTAATAAAGTTAAGTTTATTTTAATTATTTTAAAAAAATAATTATAATTAATTTTATAAAAAGATATTTTTATATTTTTATTAATTAAATTATCATATAATATTTCTACGAGTAATAATAGTTTTATTTAATTATTTTATTATTTATTAATAAAATTTTATAAGTATTATTTAAATATTTAATTTAATTATTTA